>OZ010587.1:19302677-19342677 GCA_963932145.1 Acanthosepion lycidas | reverse complement strand
TATATATATATATAATATTTATCAGGTATATATATATATATATATATATAATATTTATCAGGTATATATATATATATATATATATAATATTTATCAGGTATATATATATATATATATATATATATATATAATATTTATCAGGTATATATATATATATATAATATTTATCAGGTATATATATATAATATTTATCAGGTATATATATATAATATTTATCAGGTATATATATATATATATAATATTTATCAGGTATATATATATATATATAATATTTATCAGGTATATATATATATATATAATATTTATCAGGTATATATATATATATATAATATTTATCAGGTATATATATATATATATATATATATATATATATATATAATATTTATCAGGTATATATATATATATATATATAATATTTATCAGGTATATATATATATATATATATATATAATATTTATCAGGTATATATATATATATATATATATATATAATATTTATCAGGTATATATATATATATATATATATATAATATTTATCAGATATATATATATATATATATATATATATATATATATAATATTTATCAGGTATATATATATATATAATATTTATCAGGTATATATATATATATATATATATATAAGTGATGGATTTTTATTTATTAATCCAAGAGATTTTATTTATTACTTAAAGGTTATTTTTAATCAATAGAAATTATTAAAGAAAAATATGTGCACTCTGGTAGGACTGGAGCCTGTGTCTCCCTTGGCAGAAGAAACTGATGTTAGATCAAACATGCTTTAGCCATGGAGTGTGCTAAAGTTGAATAGTGTTTGAAAAATGCATTCTTTCTCAAACTCTCAAAACCTTCATTCCTGTTGAGTTTCATATCCTAACAGGAACCATGCACTTTTCTAAAGAAGTGATAGATTTTTATTCATTAATCTGACAGATTTTATTACTTACCAGAGAGTGCATATTTTTCTTATGATTTCTTGAATATTCTTCAGGCTGGTAGGCATAAATAAATAAATGAAGCATCTACTCAAATATGGGTTTCCTCTAAAAAATAATGCTTAAGTAATAATATATATTTATACAATTAATACAAATATAAAATTTGATGTTATATTCAGCACAAACCCAACTCGAGAGTTTTGTAGACAAACTTTCTTTTGTAATTGTTCAGTCCACTCATCAGGTTTATGCATTTGACTGCCAATTTTTTTTTTTTTCTTTTTTCCTGATTTTCGTCTTTTTTTTTTATTAGATTAAAAAATAATTTATGCATTTTTTTTTATGCATGTTAGATTTTTTTATTAATTTTTTTTTTTATTTGTATGTGTACGCATGCATGCCTGTACATGTGTAAGAATGACATGGTTGTTCCTTTTCCTTCTTTTCTCTATCTTTCTGCTCTGACAAATGATTTTATATATATATATATATATATATATATAATTTTTTTTTCTTGGTATCATATCAAAGATGTTGCTTGCTTTGAGTTTTCATTTTCATATTTTGCATTTTGTATTGCAAAGAGAAGTTTTCAACAATGTCCAAATTTTTTTTGTAATAATTTTTGACAATTAATTCTAACAATTTCTATTTATTTTATTTTTTTATTGCCCAATGATTAACAACTGACTGATGTAAATCTGTGCTCTCTTTATTTTGCAACATTTGTCTGTTTATTAAATAATTTCATTTAAATATTGCTAATATATATATATATATACACACACACACAACTGAGATTGAGAATGATTTTGCATCTTAAATGCAATTATTTAATAAACAGACAAATGTTGCAAAATAAAGAGAGCAGATTTACATCATTAATTTTGTTTTTGATGTTTAAGTTTTCATGTTTTGACTGTTGTATTTTATTTTTGTACATTTATTCCAATCCTTTGTGTGTTGAGTGCAGCTGGAATTTGCATGAGCATCTATTTTTAAAACAACACAATAAAATACAGCGCACACACACACACACACACATATATATATATATATATATATGAGGGAGTGTTAAAAATTTCTCAACCTGAACCAGTATCAGTTTCTTAATGTTTCTTGGTCTGGCCAACAATTTTTCAGCACTCCTTCATATATATATATATATGTAAGTTAAGAGATAAATATAAGTTCAGAAAAAACATTTTTATCTATTAACTATTGTTGCTTTGTTTTTTTTTAATATTGAGCACATTGTTTATAAAAATCTGTTCACCTTTTAAATGTAATTTACTTGCAGCCGTGTTTTATTAATTAGGCATAAAAAATCTGTTATAGATGATTTTTGAGGGTATTTTTTTTTTTGGTATTGATTGTGTACTGAATCATTTATTTTCTCATGACATTTTTAAGCTTCTGCTTGCTGTGGGTTTATTTTTTTTAAATATTTGATTGCATTTAATCAAAATTTAAACACAAATTTGGATAATTCTTTCAATAGTATTTGTCAGTTCTGAAAAACAACAATTTTAATCTTGACATATAATTCTATCAGTTTGCTTAGCTGAAATTGTTATTTATGTTTATGTCAGTATTTCAAGTGTTTTCCTTTTTCAGAATCCCAATATTATTATTATTAGGTTGGTGCAAAAATAATGACGTAATAATGTCGTTTTTTGACGTTAATACGTCAAAAAAAGACATTATTACGTCATTATTTTTGCACCAACCTAATATTATTTTCATCTTGTTTAATGCTCTACATATGATCTTTCTTCTGAAATCTTCTGAGAATTTGAACATGGTTGGCTGGCTTTTCTTTTACTTAAAAATATTCATTGAAAAAAATAAATGTTTCTTAAGATAGTAGTGTCTATAATACATGTTCTTCATAAATGCAATCAAAAGCTTTTGTATTAAATGTCTTAGTTTTATTGCATTTTTTATTTTACAATTCCGAGCAGAGTTTTGGTAATTGGGGTGGGGATCTTGTTATAGAAAAAATAAATTGATTTAAATTCTTCAAAGCCACCTTTGTCGTTTTTGACTTTAAAAAATACGTCAAAAAACGACATTATTTTTGCACCAATCTAATAATATAAGTATTAAATCCTTAAAAAAAAAAAAAGAATTTCTTGAAATTTCAGCCAAAAGAAATGTTGGGGGTTAACAGATGTAAAAAAAAAAAAAAAAATTTTTGACAAAGATTTTCTAAAAATGTAACTTTTCAAAAAGGATTTCATCCATTTGTGATTAAGTTCTGAAAGTTTTATTAAAATCTGAAAATTACCTAATTTTTGCAAGAATTTTCAAATCTGTGTTTTGCACTGAATAAAGATGTAAAAATTTCTCATGCTAATTTATGGTTATCGACTGACTCAAGAAAAACAAAATTTTAAATTTTCTAAAGGAATAAAAAAAAAAATATTATTTAATAGTCAAAAAATTAGTATAGGAAATTTTTACATCGTTTTTACAGTGGAAAACATTCATTTGGAAATTCTTACAAAAATTGTCACATTTTAATGAAATTTTCAGGGCTTCACAAATGAATGAAATTAGAAATGCTTTTTTTTTTTTTTTTTTTTTTTTTTTATCTGTTACACCCCACTTAATTTTATGAAATTTTGTAGAGCTTAATACTATACAAAAGCAGAATTCCTTGGAGAATTTAAATCAATTTCTTTTTATAAAACAGGACCTTACTGAAAATCTGCTCTGAATCATAGATAAAAAAATTCAATCAAACTAAGATATCATTAAATTAGATAAGCTTTTAATTGCTATTGTTAATAAGATATATTATGGACATTAAATGTCTTAAGAAAAAAAATTTTCAATGAATAATGAATTTTTACAACAGTTTTTTTTTTTTTTTTTTTTTTTTTTTTTTAATTTTAATTAAAATAATTTATCAAGATTAAAATCTAAAATTCTGTCTTATTTTGCAGAGGTTAGATGATATTGTTATTAAAAACTTTATTTACTACTTATAAATGGGAAAGTTTATTACAATTTAATGTCCCCTGATATTTTAAAAAGAATTTTGAATTTTTTTTTTTTTTTTTGTACGTGTATAAATGTACTGATTTTTGTATACATGGGCATCTTACATGACATTATTAGAAAATAAGAATGATAACTGTAGTAAATTTAAAGACAAAAGAACCTAAAATTCAATAAAACATTACTTAGAACATTTAACCAAATTTTTCAGATTACTTGGTAGTTGAAAATTATATAAAAAAAAGACACTCGTGCTATATTCCTTAATTTTTACAGATATGTCCCCTGTAGAAAAGAAACTTCTGTTAGTTTGTCAACACTTTATATAAACAATTACTGCCATACTAAAAAATGCATTTCTGTCATATTTTAAACTTAAAGTAATATTTGTTTCAAATCAGATTAATTAAACTGAAAGTCACCTAATATTCCTCAAATAAAGTTTCAGAAAAGTATATTTTATTTTTGAAAAATATTTTACAGAAGAAGGTTTCATTGTGATGATGGATGGTGAAAAATGGTGCTAAAATCAGCTATTTTAGCAATTTCAAGCAAAAACTCCTTTCAGTAAATTTAAATTAGTTTTGAAATGCAGCAAAGCATTTTGCTTATTGGAAATATTAAATTTAATCTATCAGCTTGAAATTAAAAGTAAAATAAACACTTCAAAAAAGATTTATTTAAAAAAAATTTTTTTAAACTTTAGATATTGCATTTCTGTGGCGATACCTAATGTATATATATATATACATTTTTATTTGGTTCTGTTTTTCTTCTGCATTTTCCTCTCCACACCCACCTCTCTCTCTCTTTCTCTGCACTCACTCTCAGATTTCCTGATTGCCTTTCAGCTTAGAAAGGCTGAAGGGCAGATACTACATTCTGATCCTAGATAGAAAAGCATAATGTTTGTTCATGCAAACAAGCAGAATAACTGTAACTATCAAGGCAGATTTTCAACTGAACGTTTTTTTTTTTGTTTTTTTTTAAACTTTATATTTTCTTTCCTATTGTTGGATGTCAATTTCTTGATAGATTTCCTTCGGCCATTCTCCTGTTTTTACCCAGGGATCATTTTTCTTCTCTTGTTTTAACAAGAAAGAAATGAAAAGAAGCCAAATGTCAGAATGCACAAATGACTTGAATCCTCATGATTGACTTCATTGCAAGACTGATGCTACAGTTACATTTTTCTGACAACTGACAACTTAACCTTTACAACAAAGAATATCTTTCAAAAGTATATTTAATACACTTTGTAATAAATTCATTTTTTTTTTTTTTTTTTTTTTTTTTTTTTTTTTTTGTTTTGTTACATTTGCTACTAACATTTTTCTTCAGGATTACATGTAATTTTTCAAATAATGCAAGATTGGATGAGTTGGATTTTTATTTCAAATATTCACTGTATAATGCTCAATTTATATGATTAATATTCACCACTGAATTAAGTGCATTGTCAAGGAAGCTTGTAGAATAAATAACTTTTTACATCATTGGGCTTTGGACTTATTGATATCCATTCTAAGTTAGTATAAATATTCTAACAAAAAGAAATTAAGGTGACTTCATATTTGCTTCTGTCATGTTTGAGAATCCTAATACTTTAAGTAAATTTAAGTACGTATGTAACAGTCTGTAATGAAACTTTAAAACTGCAATGCTTATGCACTGAGGATTTAGTAACCACTACAAACATTGAAGCCTTCTGTGTAGGTTACTAAGCAACACTGAAAAATGGACAGAGGCACTTCAGTTTCTTTAAAAGATTTTGCATTGTTCGATTTTTCTTCTTTTTCCTAGATTTTATTCTGGCTTTGTAGGTTTAGTTTTGTAGGTATTTTTCAAAATCAAACCAAGAGTTTCTAAAGAGGTGACTAAAGAACTGTCTAGTTTACTCTTCATTTATTTTAATTCTCCATGTAGCAGTAAATATTACAAAGAAAAAATTTAAGTTATTGTTGTGCTTGAAGTGCAAAAGACTTCAAGTATAAAATATTTGACAAAAATATTCCATTATTATTAGTACTACTACTTGAATTATTACCATCAACAATGTTTGCTGTTAGCATCAGATGAAGCCAGCGTGGCAATAAATTTTGAATTTTTAATTATTGTTAATCCCCAAATAAATCTAATAGTTGATTCTCTAAAAATGTTGCACTATTTATGCACCAGAGGTTAAATAAATTTTTTTTTTTTGTTTTTTTTTTTTTTTTGTTTTTTTTGTTGCAATGTTTTTATCTATGCACTGTTCTGCTTTAAATTCAGGTTAATTTTATGGTTTATAGTATCAATTATCATAAGTGTGGTCATGTATATGAGTATTAATATATTATTATCTTAGAATATTCTTTTTACTACTTTGATAATCTTTTTATTATGTTTCTTTTTTTGGTGTGTCTTTTTAATTGCTTAGTTTAGTTTTGTTTAATTTTAATTGCTTAGTTTAGTTTTGTTTTCTTGAATTATCTGGGATGGGAGAGAGTTCTACATTCACTTCAAACCCAGAAGTAACCGAGAGACAAGCTTGCAAAACTGTTGCTCTTTGGTAAAATTATTCTTCTGTAACTCCCTTTCTTGTTCTTTACATGCCATGTCTGTTCAGGATGTTGGCGATCATGGTTCTCCACAATTTCCTCTCCTTTATAGCTCTTGATAAATTTTGTCATTTTGTTATTTCTCCTAAAACTTAGTCCACCAATCCATTTACTCGAGCTCACAAAGTTTTCTGGATAAAGCTGAGAACTTATCTGAAGTGAATTCTTTGTTCATACAGGTGGAGACCTTGCGAGAACGTCTTGATCATACTGAACAAGAGTTGGTACAATTGCATCAAGACAAAATGGACCTGAAAACCCAGTTGAGGAATGTCTGCAGCGAAAAGGAAAATAGCAAATCAATTGAAGCCAAAAATCTACCACAAGTAAGTATTATTTTTTTTTCTTAAATTCTTGTTAGCTACAAATATGTAATCAGTAATTAGGATTTCATTTAATTTTGACAGGAAGGTGTTGATCATGGTGGAAAGGCAAAAAAGATAGATACGCTGTTTGATTTCAGTGTGAAAAACAAAGAATGAAAGATAGCAGGAATCAAAATGTATTTATCCAGCTGATTTGGTGAAATGGAAAACTTGTCAATTTCAAATCTTTTTATTTGTACCCTCTTACTTAAATATAACCTGTATTCATATTCAGGATTTTTATTACAATATTTTGTTAGTTGTTAAGCTCAATTATTTAACGATGCACCAAGGGAATTTCTCTGGGTATTTCATTGTTGAACTCGCAAGGAATTTATTCAAACATTAACTTAAAAATTCTGATTCATCAATGTTATGCCATGTTTTTACCTCGGATAAATAATGGACCATTCTTTTTCTATTCTGTGGCTAGCAGGGAAAAAACATATCAAACATTGTTTAATTTTAGGAATGAGAATGAATGAATGAAAAGATAGATGAGGTGATAATACTTTCATATGTCTACTATCTTTAGTGAAATGCAAAAGCTTGTCAATTTTAAATCTTTTCATTTGTATCCCCTTACTACTTTGAATAATAATCTACATTCATATTTATGATTGTTAATACAATATTATTTAAAGTTATTAATGATGCAATAGGGGAATATATATTAATATTCCAGAGTCTTGAAGCTTGCAATGAGATCATTTATTTATTAAATATTACGATATATCAGACTATTCAACTAGAAAAACTGAATTTTTCACAGCTATTGCTGGCAAATATAATTGTCATATGTTTTTTTCTGTGTTTATCTCCATTTATACCTTGGGCTTATGGCTGCATCATGTTGAAACACCAGTGATTGTATTAGAACTGAAGTTGAGCAACATCAAGCCTGGGTAGGTGACTGCTTGGGAATACCAGGTGCTGTAACCTTAGATATAATGGATAATGGCTCAGAATTGTTAATCAGAGAACCGAGTTCCAATTCCAGTTGGGTTTGTTATATTCCTTTACATGCAAATACCCTTGGGAAAGGCATGAATCCACCTCTTCTCCTCTCAGCTATGGGTTAATTAGTAAGATGTATGACTAAATCATTATCTTTCCTTCAAAATTCTTATAATCTAAAAATATTTTTTGTATTTAAATAACCTGCAAAGAATGAATAAATAATAAGAATAATATGATAATAAATAATATAATTAATAATAATAAGCAAATAAAAAAACTCTCTGAATAGACTGACCCTGTCCAGCTGATTCTATTTTAACTAAATTGGGGGTGGGAAGACCTTCTCATTTTGAGGCAGGGGTGTATATGATACAATAGCAGTTTATTTATATACCTACATTTATTAATTCTTCACTTGTTGGCTATAATAGGATTATTTTTTTTTTTTTTTTTTTTTTTTTTTTTTTGTGTGTGTGTGTGTGTGTGATATATAGTCATCCACAGACTGTTTCACTGTTTCACAGCTCTTCAGTGTGGCTAGATATCTGATTACTTCAAGTTGGAATTGAAACCCAACCGATTTGGTGTCAGTCAGAGATCCTACTCCAAGGCTATCGTCACACAGAAGAGAGTGGGAAATTTTAATGTTTCTATATGAAATATGCCAGTGGCCTGGAGAGTTCAATTCAGTTGAAGAGCATTATATATATATAGTTAATGATTTTATTTGGTAAATCCTATGGATAATTCCAAACTGGATATATATATATATATATATATATATATATATATATATATATATATATATATATATATATAATAGATTTAGTTTTAATATGACATTTTTATTATACCAAAGTTTGTTTTGTTTTTTTTCGTTTTTTTTTTTTAGTGGGTACTTCTAATTGAAATTGACGTCCTATTTTTTATTTATTTTAAACTGAGTATTACATTTGTCTGCACACAAGAACATGCCAGAGTAAATTTCCTTTAAGTTTTCTCAAGTGCCATGTGTAAGCCAATAGATATACAGAGCAAGTTTGAAGTAATATATAAAGATTGTGTTTCACAAAAAAAAAATAAAAAGTCGACCAGCTATTCCCGGAAGATAGCATTTATGAGGAATGCAGTCCTTATAATTATTTTGGTCAATATCAAATGATAGATAATTAAGAGTAATAAATAAATGAATAAGAAATGTTCACTTGTTCCCGTTTAGTTTTATTATTTTGGTCAATATTAATTAATTTTAATTAATTATTTTGGTCAATATTTTATTAAAAAGTTTTGTTATCTCCTATTAAAGACAAGTGCCAACAACTACAGTGCTTGTAAAATCTATTAAAATGAATATAAACATGTTAAGTATAAATTTTCTTTCAGTATGCTGTGTGTCCTTGTAGGTTATGAGCAATCATTACTCACTACAACTTCTTATCTTCCAATGACTGAAAACGTCTCATCCTATGATATTTTGTCTTTCAAACTACTTCTCTCAGACATTTTTTAACTTTCAAACAGAGTAAAAAAAATTCCACTCTTACTATAGATCAGGACAAGCTTGAACTAAACCAATAAACATTACCTACCGACCTAACTTAGCCTGCCTCTACCTATCTGGGGACTCTGTCTGTGTGTGAGAGCCTGTTCCCGCCTTTCTGTCTCCATTTGTTAACTTGTAGTGTAGGTTGTCAAGCACTCTCTTTCTGCTTTTTTTACCTGTTGCTTTCACCACAACTGCTGCTAGTCAAGTTGAAATGGCCGTGGTCACTTGACAATTATCAATTTGTATTCACATATAATAATAGACCTCCTTGTTTGCCTTCCAAGTGATTCTAGTCTATTTTTGCTCATATTAATGAATATGGCCCAGTTTTACACCTTCATTTTTCCCTGTGAATCTGCCGCCTTTTCTTTCTTTTGAATTACTGACTCACCACTAGTTTAGTCCCCTCTCCCCACACTGATCCCTGGTCAAGTGTCACCTTTAAGGCTGCCTTCATAAAAAAAAAAAAAAAATTAGAAATACTTTGGATCAGTCCTGTCACACCAACAGCAAATGCTACTTCATCCTTCTACTTGTAATCACTCTCTGCTTACCTGTCGGTTGGTCGTATTTGCAAATTCATGATGCTAGATCAGGTCAGTTATTTTAAAATGTCCATTATTAAGGAGAGGGAGAAATGTAACCTTTTCATTGACTGAAAACTATAACGAAAATTATTTTAAATGCCTTTTATATTTTAAGTAATTAGTTTAAATGGCCAAACTGTAGAATCTTTTGAAACGGTGAGTGTTGTTCTGAGTTTTAGACGCATTCTTTTTGAAGAGTTTTAAAAAAACAGGAGACGTCATTGACTATAATTTCAAATTTTTAAGATTTGATTTTTTTTTATTTTTTTTTTTTACTTTTCATTTATGAGTACAAATGATTTATTTTTTTAAATTATTTGTTTCAGGATTAAGTTATTTAAATAATGAAAAAAATTTCTATTCACTTTTAATATATTGAAGGAATTCAAGAAACTCTCAATTTTGATAATTGTATAAAGTAAATCTTAAAGACGCATATCTGCTCAAAGCGTATCCAAATGTAAACAAATGACGTCTATATCTATTATATGATATTATATGAATGTACGTGAGAGATTCATGGAAGATTGAAGTTTAAAAGCAGTAAAATCGACCTTGCTAATCGAATGATCCTCTGTAGCTTGATCGGTTAAGGCACATCAGGCTATATGACGGTTCCGTATGGGATACAGGTTCAATTCCTGTCGGAGGACAAATATTTTCTATGAAAATTTATTGGACATTCAGGCTGGTAAATGTTATTAATACTGTTTATTATAAAACAGAGCATTTACTTAAATATTTGAATCTATAAAAAGAATGTATAAACATAAAAATGTCTTAAAATATTTATCAATAAGTTCATGTCATATTTAATGTGGTTATTTATCTGCTTTGTCATGAAAGGAAAAATTGTCAGTGTCTCACCAGTGATATTCACATATTGGCTTTGTTTTAAAAAAAAAAAAAAAATTTATAAAATGTTAAAATTAAAATGAGTTTAAGGATTACAAATGATTTGGCAACCATTTTTGCTTTTTTTTTTGTGTGTGTGTATGTATGTATATATATATATATATATATATATATATATATATATATATATATATATATATACACACACACACACACACGACTGTCCCAATCTTTTTGATGTATGAGGGTCAAGCAGCTCAGTTCTTAAAACCAACAGCCAGACTACCTGCACATATCATTTGATTATAGTGGTGAAGGCTTGTGCAGAACCATCCACACGTTTTGGAAGAGCTGAATGCAGAAAACTGGTGCACAGTATTCCACAAGATCCCCAATGATGCTCCACAGGTTTTGAATTCTGACCTGTCCTTCTAGACCATTTGCCACACAAGCCAATAAGTCTCAGTCTGTATTTACCCATGATTTGGGAGGGGGGGAGAGAGAGAGAGAGAGAAAAAGAGAGATGAATTCATGCCCCTTTTGCAAGGGCATTAGCACATAAATGAATGTAATGAACCTGAGTGGAATTCAAACTTGGCATTCATTCTGATTCTTCAATCCAAGATGCTATCCATGACTCCAGTGTACCTCTCTCTCTCTCACTATATATTAGGTTGGTGCAAAAATAATGACGTAATTTCGTGTTTTGATGTTAAAAAATATGTCAAAAAACGACATTATTACGTCATTATTTTTGCACCAACCTAATATATATATATATATATATATATATATATCTATAAAATAAAATCTGGAAAAAATTTTCATATACTACAAGGGGTGGGGAGTATTGAAAAGTTCTCAGCTGAACCCTCCTCCCAAAATCTAACCAAAAATTTTATTCTTTGAGATGTAGGGTGAGGTTCTTGATAAAAAAAAATGAAAAAAACTTTCTGTTTGTGGGTCTTACATGCAGTAAAAACAGCATACTAAGGTTTTTTTTTTTTTTTTTTAGGACAACACTGTTAAAACTTAAATAACACAATTTCCAGTTCATTTTTCAATTTTAAAAAAATATATTTTGTAGAGAAATCAATTTTTACAGATCTGATTGTTTCATACAAAAAAAAAAAAAAAAAAAAAAAACTATTGAGTTCTCAATATTGCTTTTCTCATATTCTAAATAATGTCTTCTCTATTTCCAGACTTTGAAACGTCAATTGAAAGAAGCAAAAGACATTATACAACGTCAAAAATCTGAAGTAGATGTTCTGAAATCCAAGCTGGATATGTCTGTGTCCAAATTGACTGGCACTGAAAAAGCTTTGTCTGAAGCTCTTAAAGAATTGAAGCAAGAAAAAGAGCAGTACATAAAGATGTCCAGTGATTGGGCGAAAAGGGTAAAAACTCTAGATGCCCAGTTGCGAGAAACATCACAAAAGCTTGAAAAAAGCAGAGATGCTTTGCAAACGAAAGAGAAAGAATGTAAGCGGTTAGAAACGGAAGTGAAATTGAATATGCAGAAACTGAGAGACAGCGAACGGGAAGTGATCAAGCTGAAGGCTGTTGAAATTGAATATCGGCAAGCAAAAGAAAGATTGGATAACAACCATCGAGAGCTGGAATGTCTTCGAAAGAGCCTGAAAGAAAAGGATATGCGATGCCGCAAACTTGAAGACCACATCGAGGAAATTAAAAAAGAGTTCCGTCAGGAGAAAGCCAACTTTGAACGGGACTTGAGCAAAATGAAAGAAAAAATGGATGACTCTGCTGACACTATGAGCCAATCGTTGACCAGTGACATCTCGTCAATTCTTAATGGAAAGAATGCCATAATCAACCAACTGGAAGAGAAATTGATTGAGAGCCATAACAAGATTGAAGAAATTAGTGAAGAGATGCAGGAAGAGATTGAGAAAGGTGCAGCTCTCAGACCTCAATTGGATGCTGCTCTCAAAGAGAACTTGTACCTCAAGGAACGACTAGATGTTTTGGAGAACACTTTGATGTCTCTCCAGAAAAAAATGGAAACTGATGAAAAAGAAAAGTTGGTGCTTAAAAAGCAAGTAGAAGAACAACAACGTGAGGGTCAGAATTTATTGTCCAAACTTGAAGTTGAGCACAGAGGCAATGCTGATCTCCAAGAAGAAAACGCTGACCTCAAAAACCTGATGATCAATCTGAATGACCAGCTCCAGGGTCATCGCACATATGTTGACCAGCTTGTAGAACAGGCACTTCAAGAAAAGGAAGGCATCTACAAGCAGAAACTGTCTGAGATATCGACCAGCTTGACCAGTGGCCGTAGCCTTGTGAGCATGGTAAATTCTTTGTTGAGCCAAATAATGGATACTCAAAAGAAAGATTATAGCCATGTTCTTGCTTCTGCTATTTCTTCTGCAGCTGATCTTGAGAGCTGCTTGTCAACTGCCCAGTCTGTGATTGAGGATCTCCCTCCTTTGACCAAATCAGAGGCTGCAGAACAGGGCACAGCTGCTAACGAGCAATCGAAAATTGCTTTGGTAAAGTTACAACTCAATGAGGCCATAAAGGAAAATGCAAATCTACACAAAGAACTTCATGATGCTTACAGTGATTTCAGTCGATTAGAAGCAGAAGACAAAAACTCGCGGGAACGGGCTGAATTATTGGAAAATGACTACAACCGAAAACTGAATGAACTCTCAAGAAAGATTGATGACCTTAATAGTAAATTACATTTAACTGGAGGAGAAAGCCGTTCTGGTGGACATCACAGTTCATCACCGCACAACTTTGAAAGCCAGCTTGAAGATTTAGAGAAGCGAATCCATTATGTTGGGAATGTGATGAAATCTCAGCAGATGCAGTCAAAAGTCTTGAACAGGCAATTATTGCACTCATGTGGTGATGATGATGATGCTAGCAACTTGTCTGAAGACTCTGAGACTTCTGAAGAATTGTCAGATGAAGAATTTGATTCTGAGATTGATGATATTGAAGATGACGATAATGCCAGGATTATTTCCTCATTGAGACACATGAATAGTCAAGTGAGCACCACCAACACGAGGCTGCATGATGTTACCCAGAATTTGTCAAAGAGCAGCACGGGAAGTGGTTCTTCTCCAAAGAAAGCTGGCCTCCAAGAACGCCTTCATTCCTGTGAGCAAAAGGTCTGCCACTTGACAAATCAGTTATCGATGGAAAATGAATTTGCTGAAATCCCCGAAGGAAAAACAGTCAATGAAATCAAACTTGCATTTCACAGTTGTTTGACTTGTGTCCAGAGTAAACTTGTTGTGGTGAATGAGGAGGTAAGGGCTATAGAATCGGCAGGAACAAAACAGCAAGCAAATAAACTGACACCAAAAATTAAGGATAAACTTTGTTACTTAATCCGATACATAAAGCACATGCAGAGTTTGACAGAGGACGATTGGTACATTCTGGGTCGTCTCCAGGTGAAAAAGGCATCAGTAGAGCGACACCTCCAAAACCGACTTGAGGACACAAAACCAGACTCTGGTAAGGCAGACAAGCAAATATTAGCTTATGCTGAGAAACTTGCATTGGAAGTGGCTATTCTTGGAGAGTTGGCTTACTTACTTCAAAACAATTACTTAACAAATCGTTGTGTGGACAATCTTTGGAAAGAGATCAATGAAGTGAACCAACTTTTCTTGCAAGTGCAGGAGAAAGTGATGAAAGACATGGAAGAGTGTCAATTAGACAAAGATACTGAGCTGCTTTCCAATTATGTGAAAATGTTGTCGCAGAAGATTGTCGTCGAAGGTCATTTGATATCCAGCCTGGGGATTGAAAGGACCGTTCTTGCTGACCAGGCAGAAAAGTCTGAGGACATCTCTGATCTTCCCTGTCTGGCTACTGAAGCTATCTCTAGAACGTTAGCTTGTGAGTACATGGAGCACCAATTCCACTATCTGGGAGATCAGTTGGAGAAATTCTCTGGCCATTTCACTGCACAGGCCCTGTTACAGGGTGAGATGACTTACGCGTTGATTAACTTAAAAGAAAAGATTACCCAGCAAATGGCGGACGTGTCAGACGAGTTTATAAATGAAGAGACAAAAACTGCTTTTGTGAAGTTAAAAGAACAGGAAAAGATTTGTTATGAGATTGTGCAAAAATATAAAGAGCAAAAACTTCAGCAAATTCAAGACATTGTGAAATGTTCATCTGGCAAGCAGAATGTGATTTTAGTTGTCAGCCAGGTGCACAGACTTTTGCAAACTCACATTAAACAGTATGAAGAGATGCTAGAACCAAGCTTACCAACGTCCAGAAAATGTCAGATCATTCACAACTCCTTAAAAATTGAACAAGATTCCTTTTTGAAGACTATGCAGACAACGTTGCAGGAATATGAAGAAATTGAAAGCCATGAAAAGGAATTCATGGATAACATAAAATCTCATCTGATGGAACTGGCAGACGTCTTGGTACTAAATGCCACGATAAGAGGCCAAGTTACTTACATTTCTGAATTATACAGCATGAAATTTGGCGCTTCACCTTCAGCTGCTTTGCAAGACAGGGACGTTGATAGTAGTATATCAGACGATGAGAGAAGATGGGAGAATTTAATGAAGAAACTTGGGAATGTATTAATGGGTGAGGCAAAGATAAAAAGTCAGACAGCTTTCCAGTTGGTAGAAGAGTGCAGTGTTGACATTGACCAGGGCAGAATCCAAGAAATAAAGGAATTGCTTTTGTGCGTTCCATCCGTCCAGGGTTATTGCCCCCATCGCCTGACCAACTATTCAAATCAGGTGATCCGAGAGGCAGCATTCCAGGCTCAGATGTGTTACTTGATGGAAAAATTAAGACTGGAGTATGAAGAAGAAATAAATCAGTTGAGAATTCTGAATGGTGGGCCAAATATGAAAAACTTTCAGTCACAAGATGGCCGAGAATGTGAAGTTGACATGCAGGCTTTAATGCAGGTTTTTGAAATGATATTCGAACAGAAGTACAAAGATGAAATGGGAGTCTTTAGTGCCTTAAAAAAAGAAATTGACTCCTTGAAGTATGTGGCACCAGAAGGAACGGATTGTAATGAATGTGTATGGTCCAAGGAGTTGATTGATAATTTGGAAAAGGTCTTTAATGAACAGTATTCCAAAGCCAAAGGAAAGCATGAACTTCACACAGAATCGTTCAAGGAAGAAATTACCTCCGTGTCTATGAAAGTGAAAAAAATGTTTGAGGATCGTGACAGGGAAAAGGAGACATTAGTGTCTGACTATGAAGATCGAATCAGTCTTCTCCAAGATGAATTTGATTGTTTGACTATTGAACGTGATGAAGAATTGGCACAAGTAAAGATGGACATCATGACTGCTGTTGGTGCAATTCAGGCAAGCGAACACCAAACAGAAACACAACGATGTGAACAAGTTAAGCAGCTGACTCGAAATATTGCCATGCAAAAATATTATTTCAATGTAAGTTTTTATTTTGATTTATTCTTTTTAAATTAATATAACTTAATGGCAGAAACACTCTGACATTTTAAAAATTCACCCTAGGTATGACGATAAACTACATCCAGCAGCAAGACCTCTGATCAGAAGATTTCAAGGAGCATGAAACCAACTCTTAATTGCTGCTGTTTCCAAGCCCAATCCCGACCTGGGGTGGTAGAATCTGTTAGGGTTAAAAAACCGGGGTCAGAAAACTATAAAAGTATAAAAATACATTTTTATAGTAAAGATTTCCAGCAATAGATTTTAATAGTAAAAAAAAAAAATTACCAAAGATCACAAGTAAATAAAATTTCAGCATTAAATGACACGTAAGTTGTTGATATGCTATTAAAGAAATGAAACAAAACCAAACATTTTGGAAATAACTCTTCATAACTTTTATTTTTTTTTATTTTTTTATTTTATTTATTTTTTATTTATTTTTTTTTTTTTATTTTATTTATTTATTTATTTTTTTTTTTTTTTGAAGAATGGACAGATACTCTACTGAGCTGGTATTTAACAGAGGTGTAATCACCAGCACTAAACTTGGATTTTTATTTTTTGCTACATTCTTCCCAAAGATTAAAACACATTGAAGAGTAACAGTTTTTGGACTGCAGCTCAAAATCTGAGTAACTCTGCTCTGATTTTGGTCAAGAGCCAATTTGCAACATTTCACTCCTGGGCTGAGCAATAATGATTTAAGGAAGAAATCTCATTTCACACGTACATCGTACTGTCAAGAATAACAGGATCATTTATGTTTGTTTAAAAAAGATGTTCTATTTACAAATTAGGATTTTTATGGGAAAATAGAGTGCTATAAAATAATTTTTCTCAAATATGAAAACTCGTATAGGTATTACTTTTATATAGGAGATAAAACATGATTGACCTAATTTAAAATCAATAAACCATGTTAGTATTGGCAACTGATATCAATTAAGGCATGAATTGAATTTCCCTTATACCTTGTTCCATTTCTAACCATTTTGACTGCAGATAATGATTTTTGCCCTAGATTAATCTAATTTACCCACTTTTTATTGCAGCAATAGACACAGGTGTACATTAAACTGAGAATTTGTAAGCAGAATTGTCGTGGGGGTCATAAGATTGCCAGGGACATCCTTAGGGGATATTTTGAATTCTCCATATTTTGATGTCTGGAAAAAAAAACAGAAAAAAACTTTGGTTTCTTGCTGTTATAGTGGAACACACCTATTCTATAGTTAATAGACTCTCCCACCTATAATAAGTAGGAGTAGTAAGAGTAACGAGTCAGTTGCTCAGTGGTTCGGTGAGTCAGTCGATGCCAGATGACCGTTAGTCGGATACTAAAGTATCAGCGACCACAACTAGATTACTCTGCGTCATACCTATTATACCAAGTTCCTAACGTTTTGTACGTCGAACCTATTTTAGGACTGACTTAGTACAAATACAAGCCTCCATTGTGAAACCACTCCATAACACTTGCTTGGAAATTTTCAGCAAGATATCTACTTATTTGAATATATATTAGAATAAAGATTCAAGTTAGTTAACCTAATGGACACACAAAATAATGGTCCTGTTTAGCATTACATTTTACATGTAAATTAAAATTGCTTCTCTAAAAACTTGGAGCTGAAATTTTCAAAACATTTTTGTCCATATTGAGTTTTAAAAAAAATTTCAGCTTAGTTAGCCTGATGGACACAAAATTAGTCCAGATTATCATTATACTTATATTGTAAATCATTATACTTATATTGTAAATCAAGCCCCTTGCTAAAAAATATAGTTTTGGAACATTCTAAAAAGTAATATGCTAAAATTGGTCCTCGGGGTCATAGCAAGCTCAGAAAACTGTAGATGTCTTTAAACTATGTAATGATAGACAAAAAAGGATTTAGAGAATTATAAAACTAGTTGATGTGATGACATCAAAAATTGATGGTAATATTGTTACATAAATTTGTTTTTTATCAGTTATTTTAATACATTATTAATAGTTCTGATGAATCATTCAACAATGTATTCTCCTTCATTATTTATGACCCCCTGCCAATAATGTATTATCCTTCATTATTTATGACCCCCTGTCAACAATGTATTCTCCTTCATTATTTATGACCTCCAGCCAACAATGTATTCTCCTTCATTATTTATGACCCCCCTGCCAACAATCCACTGTTCAATGTCTAGATGGTAGAAATCACTAGGATCTGACTTGAAAAATTTATCAAGTTATGTTTTAAGCTTCATGTGGCTGTTGAATAATACGACTGTCAAATTGTTAGAAAGTGCCCCCCCCCCAAAAAAAAATCTTGGTAGTCTGAAGGGGGCTAAATCAGGAGAATATGGTGGATGTGGTAGAACTCTTCCTTGGTATCCAGAACTAGCCTGGTGTCAAGCAAGTAAACTGACAGCAATGAAGGAGGTCTGGAGTTTGTTTCTTTTGCTCAGTGCATGTGGCATCCATGTACTATGTGTCTGGATCTTACCCCATTAAGTGAAGACAAGTGACAGTAACATGAGGACTTGTCATCTTCTGGGGCAGTTTTTTAATCAGTGCATTCAATTGCTTCTCATCAAACTGGACAGGTTGGCCAGAATGCAGAGACTCTGTGAGTTTGTATTTCCCTTCCTTGAAACAGGAAAACCATTTCTGTGCCATTCTGTCGATCATGAAGTCATCTCTATACACAGCATAAATGTCTTCGTAATATTGATTAAAAGCGAAGAGATGTCAAGCATGCTTGTTCCTGTCTGCTAGGCATTCCATCGCAAAGGGGTGTCTAATCTGAAATAAAATTTCAATAACAGACAACAGTTTCACAGAACAACCAGAGTTCCTAAGAAACAAAAAATAACACAAAAAATTATTCTTAGATCTTTCAAAGAACACTGACATAAAACAAACAAATATATGTAACAATCTAATATCTAATTTTATAATATAATTTTTATATTTTCTGCCTCAATAATCTCAAATGTTTATTTATATAACTATAAATGTTAAAGTATACTGAGAAAGATAACTTAAGATAAATGTGTCATATTAGCAATGCATTCTTGATGGTACAAAACCTTGTTTCTTGGTCTCAAATTATTAAATCCTGTTAGTTTACTAAAAAAAGTGGAGATGAAGCCATGTCTGACAGATAAATAAGGCCATGTTTTTTATATTATAGAATCAAAATTTTTCTTTTCTTTTTTTAATAGGTCTTAATTGATGAAGTCAAGCAGAGAATTTCTGACCCTAAGCTGATGCAAAAAATTGAGCACTTCCAACAAAATCTCCAGTTTCCTTCGGTAAGAAAGGTTTTTTTTTTTATTTTATCCCGACTCAAATTTAAAAATGCCTCCCCAAGGTTTTATTCATATTTACATAAGTGACATGTCAATCTTTGAAAACATTTTTATAACCATTTTTTTTGTCATCCATATGACAAAAAAATTTCAATAGTCCCTTAAAATATAAGACTTTCATTACACATGGGTAAAGAAAGATGACTCACTTCTGACCTCTTGAATTCCGTTGATATGAATTATATAAGCATATATATATATATATATATATATATATATATATATATATATATATATATATATTTTCTATAATGTATAGTTACAATCTGTAAAAAGGATAGGAAAGTTTGATATGTTGAGTTTTTTCTTGTCTTTGAAAAATCTATTTTGGTTTTCCATTTCTTTTTCTTTAACAATTCCAATGAAGCAACATTGTACATTAGTGGCAAGGTCAACAGGGCATAACTGACATATTTGGGGCACCAAAAAGTCATCGGAATCTGTTGAAGATGAAAGTGATTCTCCTAAAGTTAATGTCTGGTGTGCTTTGCAAAAAAATCAGATCATAATGCCATTTGTTTCTGAAAGGCATTTTGTTAATGGTGACCACTATTTAGAAATGCTACAAAATGACTTTTATTCTTAAGCTTGACCAATTCAAACTGAGACGGTGTTTCGATAACAAGATGGTGAACCTTGACACTTTGTTCTTCAAGTTAGGCAGTTTCTAAATAAAAATTCCCTAACAGGTGGATTGGTAGAGGTGTACCATTATCTTGACCTTTGTATGATTACCTGATTTCATTCCATTGGAGTTCTTCCTTATGGAGACATGTGAAAAGTAATGTTTCTTCAACTAAAGCACGATCTTTAGAGGAATTTCAATCTAGGAGAATTGACGTGATTGAAGGTATTGCTGAAAATCAGCTGCAAAATGTTTTCTGAGAAATACAGAACTGTATCACACTTTGCATGGTGAACATGTCGGAAATTAAGAAGCCCAATAATAAATTAAAATACTTTTTCCTATCCTTTTTATAGATTTTTTTTTTTTTTTTAATTATGTATAGTTACAAAGCTGTCTATATCGCCGAGATGAGGTATTATGATTACTTACATTATTTACATTATTCGAACTGTTATCCTCATCTTCATTGCCATATTCACGTTTCCTTGAGGGCACATGGCCCAGTGGATAAAGACATTGGTTCGATCCAGTGACTAGACTCAAAGAGTTGTGAGTTCAATACCAGAATTGAGTTAAAGGGAAATAACTGAAACATCCAGAAGAGGCATGGCACGTGGAACTAGAACAACCTACCCCAGTGGTTCAGTTTGAAATTCCAATCACCTGATTTCTCATTCTGAGCCACTATTCACTAGACCACCTGCACATCCATTTTCTTTCCTATCAGAATGTCTCTACTTTTGCATCTGGGCTCAATGCAAGTCAGCCTGAAAAGTTGAATGATTCATTTAACATTGAGACTGGTTCCTTTTATTGCTATTCCATTGTGACCAGAGTCGGCAATCAAAGAACAAAATGTTTGTCACTCTGACATGTTTCAGAGGATCAAACCAAACTGAACAGTAAAATCTGAAGTTGTCCAATTGGTCTTTCATACAAAGTAGTAAAATCTGTCTTTGATGTTAAGAAAAGGTGTTTAAAACCAATGAAGTTACTAAACTGGTTGATCTATCATTGATCTTGTGGATATTGATCTATCATTGATCTTGTGGATATTGATCTATCATTGATCTTGTGGATATTGATCTATCATTGATCTTGTGGATATTGATCTATCATTGATCTTGTGGATATTGATCTATCATTGATCTTGTGGATATTCTTTGATTAATGACAATTAAGATTATCAATTATCTCTTTGCAGACTGTTTGTTTCTTGCTGTAATTTTTATTGTCTTTTTTTTTTTCCCCCACCCTCACCAACCATCAGAATGAAAACTTAAAAGACGAACTTGATGTTGAACAAGGAGACAGATTTCTCTCTGCTAATAACAGCTTTGAATTAAGTAAAGATGATGCGCCACCTGCTGGAGATGTAAGTAACTACATTTTGCTTTCTCTCTCTTTTATTTTCATTGTGATTTTCATTTAATTGGATACAAAAGCAGCATTTGTTTTTTAATAGAAATTTAAAGTAAAATTTCCAACACACAAATGTTGTCAGACTGCATATTGTTAAAACATTTAAAAAAAAAAAATTCATGACAAGACAAAGGTGAGAAATTAAAATGTGTGTCTATATTTCTGAGATGAGGTATTGTAACTATTTACACTATGTCTGGACCGTTGTCCCCAAGGACACATGGCCAAGTGAATAAAAATCTTGGTTGAAGTAATCTAGTGAGTTGACCCAAAAGGTTGTGAGTTCAATACCTGGCCACAGGTGAATAAAAACTTGGAGAGTTTATTTAGTAAAGGACACCCACAAGGCATCTACAGTTCAGTTGGAAATTCCAACGTAAATCATCTGAAGATAGCCACAGTGTACAATGGCATAAATGTCATGACAATAAAGATGACAATAACAGTCCAAACAATTTAAATATATATATATATATATATATATATAATATTAGTGGTCTCTCTCTCTCTACATTTTATATATATATATATATATATATATATATATATATATATATATATATAATTATTTATTTAAAAATGATTCCAACTCGCTACATAAGAGGTCTCATGTTTCAAAACAAGAGCCGAAAACTTCAAAATAATATTTGAATTAACTTGAGTTAAAGTAGGCTCTGTCCCATCTTCAAGCAAAAATTTTTTTGGTAATGACTTATTTCTTAAATTTACGGGTTTTAATAGTATAGTCAGAATTGAAATCAAAAATTTGCATGGTAACATCAAGGGCGGATTGTTTAGAATAGGCAGGGGTGGGGTGTTAATAATTTGTATCAGTATAGAGTTACTTTCATAGATGACGGGTCAGGGTAAGGTGGGGGTGGCTAAATTTACGACGGAGGAAGTTTTCGCAAGTCTGGCTTGAGCGTCTATGGAGATTTATATATATATATAGTTGGATTGATGTGAGTTTGTGACCCTGGGTTTCTGTCATGCTATCGGTGAGGGTAGGGGATGTATATTTATTAATATATAGTTTATAGCTCTGTTATATTGTATTGAGCACTATTTTAACCAGCACTCAATGTGTGATATTATATATTATTGTACAGGATGATGTAAATGGTCACCATTTTATATTTTTAATTTTGCACATGCATGTTTGTTTTTGATTTTGTTGACTGCACAGTATAGTAGTGTCAATTGGGAACCGTCTGTGAGAAAAAGAGCACCATGACGCAATTCACTGTGCCATAAATTTTGAAGTGGCATCCTGTACTGCTTGGCATTTGTGCCAGAAGCTCCAATGCAAATATTTCTGAGTGTTTGGGTGTCAATATGAGGACAGTGTAGATGATTTGGAAAGAGTTGGATGAGTCTCATGGTGATTGCAAAGGTACGTCAGCTTGGAAAACTCACTATGACCATACCTATAAGAAAAGAACTCCTGAATTTGTTGGTGAGTGCCTCGGACTAAACACAGAAGTCCTACATCAAGTGCCTTGAGGCAGTATTGCTGCCCTGGGTCAAGAGGTTGGCTGCTGGAAAATCCTATGTCTGGCAACAGGACTCTGCACCATGCCACACATGCAGGAGAACCCAGTCATGGCTGTCAAACAATTTCTGCAACCACATCACCCCTTACATCTGGCCACCTAACTCCCCAGACTGATTATCGCAGCTTTCATCAACTTAAACAAGGAAACCATCCAGAAGAGTTGTAAAAGATTCCATAGTCTTCTGGATGCCATCGTTTTATTGAATAAATTTACTCTTTAGTATTTCAAGATATTTTTGTATAATTTTGGTAAATATATCTGTTAAAATGAGATGTCACTTTATTTTCAGTTTTGTGTAATTTAGATGACAATTTATCCATCTCGCCATGTATAATGTGTGTGTGTGTGTGTGTGTGAATATAAACTAAATAATGATATTAGCAACTATGTGCGTGTGATAATCTACATCTACAGATGAGCAAATAAATATTTAATATAAAGTACAAATAAAACAGTGCTCAATGTAGTTAAACAGAGCTAAAAAGTATATATTAATAAATACACACATACCTATGTCTGTAGTGCAACTCTTGAGTTTCATGATTACCCAATTCATCAGGTACAAATGGTAAATGAACTATTTAATATGGTCATTTTTTTAAAAAATTCTATGTCTCATGAGAGGAACGCTGTATTATATGCAGATTCAAAGTTCAAGGTTATAAGTTTAATATTCGGGTATAAATTCAAAATATAGTGTTGGTAAGTAGATATTTGAAAAAGTCATGATGTATGACAAACTTATATGTATATATTTCTATTATAAAAAAAAATGAGTTGGCATTATGTAAAATGGCGTATATAAAAAATATATATAAAAAGTAATCTCTTTGTCTCAAGGAAGTAACATTGTACTGCATATAAAGCTAGCATTTAATATTATAAAATAAGCTAAAAATAGTGTTGTTAGACAAAAAAATTAGAAGGCAAGAAAAAATTTAAAAAAATCAAGCAGAAAATAGAAAAAGGAACATGTATTATACTTTATGCTACAAATAAATGCTAGGAAGGTGCAAGGTAGATAACTAGTGTACAACAAAAAGTAATTGGGTCAGGTCAAATGTAGTAATTTAGTAGATGTGAGGTTGATCAAGCCAGAATCAAGATATTTTAGAAGAGTTTTTCTTATGAACGCATGTTATAAGTTCTTTTTGTTTGTTCAGCAGGTTAGGATTGTCAATGTACTTGAGAATGGTTATTTTCTCTCATAGATAAAGGTTATATTTTCCCCCGTAGCTGATAAAGGGTTTAATTTTAGCAATGAAATTCCAATTTACTACAGGTGTGTAGCTATCTGTCTTAATTTCCCAGAAAAATGTGGAGAGTACTGTGGCATTTGAATATTGTTTGTTGGTAATTGTCATTTTATGATGGTCATATTGGGTTTTCCAGTGGTTAGCAGTGGAAGCAAAATAAAATTTAGTCTGGCCATTATGTTCAATGATAGGCTTGTAAATAACACCTTTATACATTTATTATGTAGTGGGCAGGTGCAGCTTTTTTGACAGATACAATTTTTGTTGATATTAATATTGTTATTGAGGTTGTTTAAATATTTAATATTATTATGCTGTGCTTGAGGTTTTTGGTGCAGCTGTAGCTAATTTTAATGTTCTTGTTGAAGATTTTGTTGAGCAATGAAATATGGATGAAATATTTGGATTAAATTAAGGAAAATTTTACCAATGTTGGTTTTGACATATTTAAACATCTAACCAAATATTATACATTTTTGGAATGGGCCGTTTTTCTGCAAAATCATAATTGTTGGAATGCTTTTGAAGAATGCAGGATTTTTCAAGGTGAGAGTAGAGATGATTTAGGGAAACTCCAACAATAATCACTAGACACCTGATATTCACATTCTACACTTTTCCTCACCTATGGTTGACTAGTAGAGCCACACCCAAAATTTGGTAGGTTGTTGTCTTTTGTTCATTTACATTTATGAAATGTGGTTTTCTTCTCAAAGTTCCAGATTTTGTTGTTATTATTCATAGTTAGAATTTAACTTGAACATTGTTGAAAATATCCAATCATGAAAGGTTTATTCAATTTCTCTTTAATTTTATTTTCAGAGTGATAAGCACGAACAACAAATGGCTCAGTTGAAGAAAGAAAAAGATGACGCTTTGGCTCAAGAAGCAAAATTAACAAAAGCTGGTAATTATTTTAATTCTTTATTTTAGAAAATAGGCATTTGTCTAAAAGTTACACTTTATATAAAAAAAAAAAACAGTACAGTTTTATATATGAGGTTTATCCAAAAAGTATGCAGCTAATTTGCTATTAATGTCAAAATAGCCTTAGTCCTCTTCCAGCAGCACTTCCACAGTGATGCCTTGTTTTGTTCCCCTTCAAAAAACAGTGACATGAAACAGTATGGAACCCCTATCAAGTGTTTCACTGCTGAGTAACCTCCAGGGAGAGTGTCTGTTCACATGTGCAGTAAAAGATGTATTCAAAATGGATACTTTCCAAACCACCTGTGTGTGCGTCTGTGGCATGGGTTTGAGATGGTTGATTTATTTTTTCTATATAGAAAGGAGATTTAAAGTTTTTCAGATCAATAAATCTGAAAAGGGGAATTCTCTATAAGTTTATGTGAAAATAATGGAGTTATATTGTCTGTATACACACAATAAAAATCTTTTTTAGAAAGTAAAGCTTCTAGGTTAAGTCACATAAAAAATCGATCAAAAATTATTTTAAGTGTCACTTGGTGAAAAATAAGAATAATAGATTAATTCCCATGGAAAGACTTACTTAATATTGATGATTAATTTGGGATATTAAAAAAAACTTTTAGAATAAATAGTTAGTTTTTAAAATATTGAAAACTTCATTGAAGTATCATGATTAATATGCCAGCCATTTATAGTTACCTCCCTTGGAAGTTACTTCCCTTAGTAGTTACCTCCCTTGATACAAAGAAAATATTTAATATCAGAACAAACATTTTTGAATAATGGATTCGAACTGAACTTTTTCCTTTTTATATATGGCTATGAGGATGTGCAGATAATGTCAGGTGTATCAGCACGGAAAGTGAAATTGTAGAGCAGAGTTCAATTCCAGGCTGTTCTGTTACATTCACTTTTGTACTAATGCTTTTGGGAAAGACCTGAATCCATTTCTTCTCACTCCCACCAGCTATGGGTTAAATAGTAGGCTAGGTTGGTCTTACTAGACTTGTGTGGCAACCATCTGAGAAAATAAAATTCCAAACTCTGGAGAAGGCAATAGAAAACCATTCTACTATTTTTCCCCCCAAGAAGTAACAGCAATTAAAAAAAGAAAAAGGAATGTGTTGAGAGCTAAATCTTTAAGTGAATAATTGAAGAAGGTAATAGAAATCTGCTATCTTTCCAAAGAAGTCATGGCAAATCACAGAGAAAGAAAGTCTGTGGAGAGACAGGATTGCTTACATCTTGAAGGCACATGACATTTAGAATGTAAAATAGAGTTGAAAATTTTTCCACCTAACCAAATAGGATTCTAGAAGAAATCTGTAATGTTTAGTCATTTGATTAGATTTAGAAAAGTTGGTTGTACCAAAGAACCTTTCAGCACCGTCTTGACTTTGTGGATGGAGATTTGGAGGGCAATCATTTTGATTTTTAAGACTCTTTCCCATAATTCAACATCAGAACTGTTTTGACTTGAAAGCACATTGTAAAAATTAATGTGATTTCTCCCCTTCAGCATGATTGTTCCTTTCAAAGCCTGCCCAACTGATGAGGCCCATTTGTGTTTTAAAAACATCCATAGAGCCAACCTATCATTTATACTTCAACTATGCTAAGTGGACCTTATTTACAGTTAAAGTATATATCACATAGTTTTAAATTCTCATATACTGGTTGCCAACTGTGGCTAGAGAGTTTAGTCTGCTTTGTTATTTAATCCAAGTGCGAAAGTGTACAAAATGATCTCAAGTGGAATTTGAAATAATCAGTACTCTGCACACCTATATGATATAATTACCAAATAAATTTATGCATTTTCTAATTTTGAGGATAGCTTGTGATATTTTGAATATATTTTGGTTGATTGCAGAAGTTTTGTAAACATTAGTCAGTAGTAAATTGTTTCTATAGAAATCGATTGATAATCGTAAAAGAAAAAAGTGTTGTGCTCTGATTGGTTAGTATCCTTTCCTGTAATGTGGGGTGGGAGAGTTTTGATTTCAAATGAGGATTGAAAATGTCTTTTTCTTTTTCCAGCACTTGAATCTATGAGCAAAGCTTATGAAGATAATCTTGAAACCGAAAAGAACAAATTCAGAGAAGCTTTAAAAACGATGTACACAGAAGATTATGTGAATGAAATTAGGCGTCACCATGAGTAAGTGCCTTTTATCTATTACTTTAGCTTAATTTCCCAATATTTAATGGTTGTTATATTTGAAAAAGTAAAAATCTTCCAGAATCGCATCATGCAATTAGGATACAAAAACCTTCTGAACACAACTGGTTTGACCCCAATTGTCCCCTTAAAGAGTAACCCTCTTAAGTTATAGGGTCACATCAAACAAAGCCAAAAAGTATTATCAAAAACATGTATTAATGGGTGTGGTTACTGGACAAAGAACCAGGGGAGCCTAGCAAAGTTTTTGTCATGCAACATAATCAAGCAGAGACATGAATCCTTAAACGGAACTACCCAGGACTGAAATCTGGAATGATTTATGTAATGTGAGTACACATTCTGCTATGGGAGGAAAGAGTTTGATGATGACATTTGAAACCTACACCCCCCCCCCCGTGCCAAAAAAAAAAAAACATTAATGAAACAAGGAATTCATTTTCTGGACATAAAATGTGTTATAAACACTCACACATATGTGGTTTTATCTTTATCTCAAATCTTTCTGTTTTATAGCAATCATGTGGTTCTTTTTGAAGTTTATTTTTTTAAGTGGCATCCACCTTGACCAAAGGGGAATGGAGAAGTAAAGGAGTGAATGAGAGTTTGTCCTAAGTATCACTTACTTACCTACCCAGATGAACAATTGAAGCTCCTGATTAAAAATGCCTATTTTATAAGGAAACAGGGTTCCTGTTATTATTTCTCAATGTGACATTTGCCTTTCATTTTGTGAGCATGCAGGGGCCCTTTCCTAGCTTTAGTTGCACACAGATTGGAGAATAGAGATGCAGTGTTTGGTAATCAGTGGAAAGCTTGGGCAAGTGTTATGTTGTATATTTACAAAAGGATCCTGGATCAAGTAGGAAAATTTAATTCATTATGAAAGTGACTCTGAAGACTGGAAGATATATTCAAAATGGCTGAAGAGTCATTAATCAGAAGATGGCTGTATTTTGCCTGTCGGAATAATGGTTGGCAGCGTTAAAACAAAATGTCGTTTTGTAAGAGAAGTCCTGACTAATAAATAAAGATGGTCATCAATAAATGTTTTAAAACAACAAAAGTAGGATAAAAATGTCTTTTTTTTTTTTTTTTTTTTTTTTTTTTTTTCTAATTTTGCTTGAACTTTTGAGATTTAGTACTTTCAGTCTTCCATACATTTTTGGCTGAGTGCCTTCAGTTTTGTTATCTTTAACCACAATACTTCAGTCCATATCTTCAATGTCAGATGTTTGTTACAGAAGTTACTAATGACCACTAAATGTCATATACAACTGAAGATAGTAGAAGATAATATTGACTGAATTGTAATAAAAAAAAAAATTATGAATATACTGGTTTGAATAATATCTAGTGACATCTAAAGACAACCAAATGAAAATGTCAGTCAAAGAAAATATTTACTGAAACTTAACACTAAATTTTTTTTCTATATCATCTTCAAGATTTAGGCAATCATGGGTCTCCACACATTCCTTTTCTTTATCTGTGAATTTGCCATGACTTTATTTTTGGATAAAGAGGGGGCAGTGGTTTACCCTGCTATTTAACCCATAGTTGGGGAGAGAGGAGCTATATTCATACTTTACCTATAAACATTAATGCAAAAGTGAATGCAAGAATTCCAAAAATGTGAAATTATCTTTTGTTTTATGTTTTTCTTTTCTTTTCCTGAAGACAAAGGGACACAAATTTCAGCCTCTGTTAAGATGTGGGTTTCTTTGATTGACCCACAATATGTCACTTAGCTTTATTTCTATTTACATAGTCAAGTGTAGAGGTTTGTTTATCCTTTGTTTCCTGTTTATCCTGAGGTTTCTAGTCTCTTCTTAATAAGAGGCTTTAATAGGGGTGGCTGTCATGACTTTTGGTGATGTGACTAGCTGGAGGCTATATCTTTTCATATTGAAGGGACTGGGTGGAGAGTTTTCTGGTTCCGGCATCCCAACTGATAGAAAGGGGCCTGATTTCTTAAGTAATGTTTAAAGAGGTTGCTCTGATCAACAGTTGCATAATATGTGGTTTCTTGCAATGCCATGTTGTGCATAGATAGGTATCCCTGCAAGCATTTCCAGTGGGGCAACCCTGAGAGCACACTATGCTGTAGTCTGTGCCAATTTCCAGCCAGCTCATCTTGCCTTTGATAACTGATGGCTACCATTATTCTTGTCCTTTTCTACCTTAAAACAATATTACTATCAAAATGATTAAACAAAATAAAAGTAAACTAGATTGAAAAAAAAAAAAGACATCTCAGCCTGTAAACCTTTCTTTAGCATTTGTGGTATTTGTACCAATGTCTGCAGTGTAGAATCATTTCTCTTGAGTATCTGAAGCTCCTTGTGAAACCACTCTTGAGTATCTGAAGCTCCTTGTGAAACTACTCTACATCATTTTTTTTTTTTTTTTTTTTTTTTAACTATGATCACTTTATACATAACCTAAGAACCACTCGAGGTAGGGGGTTACAGAGTAAGTAGCACAGCTTATGTGGATATGTGTGGGGAAAAAAAGGTTAATCTTAGACTTGAACACATTTAAATTGCAGTGACTGGAGAAGCATCCTTTTGAGAGTCTAAGCTTTCATGCCAGCATGGAAATACCTAGTGAAACCACTATCTTCTTTGTTCTCTCCAGCCTGTTCAGCTGCTATATCCCACAAGAATTACTTCCAGTTATATCAATATGACAGGTCTGATTACAACAGACATCTTGTAATTGCTCATAATATGTGTGTCCTCAAAGAGGCAAAATCACTATTTGCATAGTGCATATTATAGAATAAGACACTGTGTACCCTCCTTGATATTGATGATGCAACATTCACAGACCTGCCCTTTTCCGCTTCCTTTTTTTTTTTTTTTTTTTTTTTTTTTAATAAATATCAACTGAAATGTCTTATCTATTTGTATATATATATATATAAATCAAAAATTACCCTTACACTTTTTCCTTTTTTGTCACATTTTGATTTTAATTTACAAATTTATATGCTTAAAATAATTTTAAAAATAATCTTTTTAATTTAAATTTCTTTATTTAAATATTCTTTTTAAAAACTTATTTAAAAACAATTTATTTTTATTTGACAGGCTAGAAGTTGGTAAATTGCAAGAAGAACTGAAGACTTTGAATTTACATTACACAAGCAAATGTGAAGATTACAAAATGTTGGAGGACCGTCTCAACAAATCGAAAACTGAACAAAATGAACACATGAAGAAACTTCTGGCCAGGTAAGAATGAAACTGTTCATTGAATAACGTGACTTCTTTTAAAAACAAGCTAGTTGTATAAGAATGCAGGTATAAAAATGAGCCTTTTTAGATTGGGAAAATCTTTCTACTTTCAACCTGCTACCACCATCCTTTGCCATACTAAGCCGAGGCTGAGTAAATAGCCAGGTGCCTATCGTCAATTCATAAAAGAATTTTTTCATGTTCTGTTTTTTGGGGTGAAGAGTTATCATTCAGCCTTATGTCTTTATCTTTTGTTCTTATATCGTTTGAACAGTTGTACTTTTGGTTTGCTTCAGGTGTCTCTCTTGAACCAGATAACCTTCAGTTGACTAATGTGTCCTCTGGTGAAAATAGCCTAGTAGATTAAAGTGTTTATATGTGAATTTGGTGAGAGTATTTGTTTGTTCAATCTCTGGGCCAAGTAGTACAGATTTGATTCAAGGGAAACAGGGCACTGCTAAATAAGAACAAGATTAGAGCCTAAACACCACCACCACCACCCCACCCTACCCACCAGGCACAGCCAGTGGAATGAGAACAATCTACTCCCATAAATAAAAGGCTTGGTTAAAAATATCCCCTAAGTTAACTGGACTCACAGAAACTTGAAACGGGATAACAACAAAGACAAGGATATTAGTCTGAATGTAAATAATGTGAGTTTGACCTTGAGTGACCTCCCCACCCCATTCAGTGTTATAACTTTGTGTAAAACTAATTCATGCCCAAGAAATGAAAGCACTTCAATGTGACATTGTGGCCTCTCTCTGTTGATCATTACTACTACAGGAGGCACAGACGAGTAATGGATAGTGGCTCGGATGGAGGAATTGGAGAGCTGAGTTCGAATTACAGTCAAATCCATTACATTCACTTACGTACTAATACCCTTGGGAAAGGTATGAATCCTCCTCTTCTCCCCCAGCTATGGGTAAATAGCAGGACAGACCGTGTTCTGTAGCCTTGGATGGCAACTGGTCTACCACAGAAAGAAATGGCAACCTATTGTGGGAAAAAATCTGCCTCATCAGTCATGTATTGAAAGATACATGATTGCCTAAGCGTGTATCATGCATGGCACATAACTGACCGAGTGTAAACAGTTGGTGCCCCACCCTTGTAACTTTTTTTTAACTTGTTTGAAAATTGTTTTTTTTTTTCTCTTTTACTCCTTGCAGTAATGAGCAACTGACAACATTAGTGGAAGAAGAACTGATAGAATTGAAAGAATTGGTTAAGAAAAGAAGTCCTCGTGGTCTTCCAGCCGGTAGTTCTTCTCTTGAAGAAGACTTGTATGAAGCTCAGGTAAATCATCTTAAAAACACCTACATTAATTAATTAAATCATTTTCAACAAATAATAAGAGTTGGGCTTCAGGGGATAAGATTTTTCTTTTCTTTTCTTATGAAACATTAAGATGAACTGTTAATGTTAAATGCATCTTTTTATTATTCATCACTACTTCACACCCACGCTAGTGAGAAGGGACAACTTGACACCGCTGACTGAGTACTGGGACAACTCATGTCCAAGACAACCCGGCACAAGAAAAACAACTTTTTGTAAGCAAATAAAAGTAATTTATTAAAGATTAAAACCTTAATTAGTAAATCATTTTCTTCAAATAAGGCATTTGAAAAGGCATTATGTAAAATATGAACCAGTTTTTTGTTTGTAATTATTTTTAATAAATAAAAATTATTAAATTAAATTTTTATAAAAAATATATTAGAATGTCGATTTACTTTATTAAAAAATAAATTACATTACGAATTACTTTATTAAAAAGAAATAAAAACAAAAAAACTGCTTCATTTTGTTTTGTATTTTGGGATTTACTTTTTTTAAAAATAATTAAAGTGTTTTATTGAATTATTTTTTTATATGTCAATTTACTTTATTAAAATATAAATTTCTTTGATTTACTTTATTAAAAAAAACAAAAAAAAACTGGTTCATATTTTACATAATGCCTTTTCAAATGTCTTATCTGAAGAAAAATATTCACTAATTAAGGTTTAATCTTTAATAAATTACTTTTATTTGGTTATAAAAAAGAAGTTATATTTTTCTGGTGCCAAGTTGTCTCGGTAGTGTTGAGTTGTTCTGCAACCTACGCTAAGTCTTCAGCTCAGCTCTGAACGTAAAATGACTTTTTTGGATGAATTAATTTACTGTTTCTTTAAAAAAAAAAAGGCGGGGGGATGAAAAGCAGCAGTGAAATAAAAAGAAAAACAAAATGACGATATATAAACGTCCATTTAAACAGATGTATCCAAAATTTTATTAACTTTTCGTTTTTTTTTTTTTATTATGTTTATAAAATATATTAATCTATTTTTTATTTACTTACCTTGATGCCTTTTCTTGCAGATTATGAATCGAATGAAAGATTCTGATATTCAAAAACTACGATCCCAAGTTACAGCTGGTGACATCAATTTGCAAACAATCACAGAGGTATGCAAACACTTTTTTTTCTTTTCTTTTTCTTTCTTTTCTTTTTCTTTCTTTTCTTTTTCTTTCTTTTCTTTTTCTTTCTTTTCTTTTTCTTTCTTTCTTTTCTTTTTCTTTCTTTTCTTTTTCTTTCTTTTCTTTTTCTTTCTTTCTTTTTCTTTCTTTCTTTTTCTTTCTTTCTTTTTCTTTCTTTTTCTTTCTTTCTTTTTCTTTCTTTTTCTTTCTTTCTTTCTTTCTCTTTCTTTCTTTCTCTTTCTTTCTTTCTCTTTCTTTCTTTCTCTTTCTTTCTTTCTCTTTCTTTCTTTCTCTTTCTTTCTTTCTCTTTCTTTCTTTCTCTTTCTTTCTTTCTTTCTCTTTCTTTCTCTTTCTTTCTTTCTCTTTCTTTCTTTCTCTTTCTTTCTTTCTCTTTCTTTCTTTCTCTTTCTTTCTTTCTCTTTCTTTCTTTCTCTTTCTTTCTCTTTCTTTCTTTCTCTTTCTTTCTCTTTCTTTCTTTCTCTTTCTTTCTTTCTCTCTCTTTCTTTCTCTCTCTTTCTTTCTCTCTCTTTCTTTTTCTTTCTTTCTTTTTCTTTCTTTCTTTTTCTTTCTTTCTTTTTCTTTCTTTCTTTTTCTTTCTTTCTTTTTCTTTCTTTCTTTTTCTTTCTTTCTTTTTCTTTCTCTCTTTTTCTTTCTTTCTTTTTCTTTCTTTCTTTTTCTTTCTCTCTTTCTCCTTTCCTTTCTCTTTCTCCTTTCCTTTCTCTTTCTCCTTTCCTTTCTCTTTCTCCTTTCCTTTCTCTTTCTCCTTTCCTTTCTCTTTCTCCTTTCCTTTCTCTTTCTCCTTTCCTTTCTCTTTCTCCTTTCCTTTCTCTTTTCCTTTCCTTTCTCTTTTCCTTTCCTTTCCTTTCTCTTTTCTTTTTCTAATGAGATTGCTTTTAAGTCATGGTGATGGATTTTTGTCCAAAGAATTTTTAGACAAGTGGAAATCAAACATGGAAATCAAAATTTACCTGCTACATAAAAATGGTTAGTAAGCTTAGCGAGTACACTATTACCATAGTCTGGAAAGTAGGAAAACTAGGTAAAAGCTAATATTCACCCTTCTCAACAAAATCCCTGTCCCCCTTGAGCTTCTGTGAGGTTTGTGTAACAATCTCTCTTATTTCTCTTTATGTGGGAGTTTGTAGATATTTATAATTTACAAGCTTTATCAGACCTTGTTCAGTCAGAATTCTTTTTTCTTCTATACAAACTGTAAAGTTGCAATAAAAAGCAATTTAAAGAAAAAGGTAATGATGAAAATAAATACTAAAATCCTAGTCAAAATTTAAAATCAATACTGACATGACTTTATTCAATAGTAAAAAAAAAAAATTTTGTCTTTTGTCTTACAATGATATGTAGTTTGGCTGCATACAATTGTTGGTAATCTACAATGTCTTTTATCCTACCAGATTCTGCAACTTTGCATAAATGTCCTGGGTCATATTTCTGAAGCAGGCGTTGGGACTGTTCTTAGGCTATCAAATATAGTAAATGTATAAGTTGGAAACCATTTTCTTTTATGATCCAGACTAAATTAAGATTTTGCTAAATCCATTTGTTTGTCATTAATAAAATATTGTAAATATATTTGCACATTTAATAAGTTTAGCAGATGAATGAAATATAAAGTACACATTTAGAAGTCTACCATTCATCCATGTATTGTGTATTGCTTCCGCTCTGTATTTAGAGATTCTTGATAAAATCTGCAATGTTACTGGCCCTGACATGGCATCTCAGCTTCTGTCACTTCCCCCCCCCCCTGTGACATAACATCTTTGTACCTTTTCTACAGATATTTTCATGTGTAATTGTTCTCATGAACTTTCCTCTATGGTACGTAAACATTATGAATTTAAGTGCAGTACTAGACTGGCGATGAGGTCTCATCAATTTACAGTTAAAATGGCTAAATGTAACTAAGTTCTATGCTAACAGTTTCTTTTCTTGCACTTCTCAACTATGAAATTCTCTTCTGGTTGGCTTCCTAGTCAAATTTGATCTTCAAAAATGTAAAAGCAATATCAATCATTATCTTCTTAGTTCCTGTTCTTTTATTGTTCTCTCTCCATAATAATGTTTTTCTTTTTCTCATGTTCTCTCTTGCTCAGTAACTCCTTGCATCTTAGTGACTTTATTGCATTGATTGGGGTGAAATGATAAAAAAAAAAAAAATTGTAATTTGTTGTTTTATGAAAAAAATTTTTGTTTTATCATAACCAATATTTTTAATTATGCCTAAAATTTTATGAAAACTGGTTTCCATAATCAGTTTGAGTCAACCCTAAAAATAGATAAGAAACACTAAACTATTAAAAAAAGTGAATAAATATTACTATCTCTGTTCTGCAATATGTCTTCAATTTCACTTTTTATATAATGTAAATCTGGCCACTTATTGTGGAACTAAGGTCACCTATTTCTCATCAGAATTTAATAATTTTAAGAAAGTTTTGTTTCTCTTTGTTACATAAAAAAAAAAATAAAATCCTTGTGAGATCCATTGACATTCCTTTCTTTGTGATTAATCTGTTAAATCAAAAGTTTAGTTCTAAAATATCTAATAAACTGTTTTCAATCTGAATGCTTTTGTTGTAGGAACACAAGCAAGTGATGACACAGTATTTACACTGTAAGAAACTGTACAGTGCTCTCCAAGAAGAGAATAATGGCCTGAAATCCAAGTTAGAAAAGGCCATTGGTGAAACCAAACCAGATCAAAACTCCCTCCAGAGGCGCCAGCAACCAGTTCGCAGAGGTAAACATTATTTTAAAGATTGTTTCTTTGTTTTATTGCATTTGTGTATTTTACCCCATGCCTTATTTTTAGCTTAGAAGTAAATTCAAAATAAAATTAAACCCAAAGAAATAACTCATAGTAACTTTTAAAAATAGCTTCTCAATTTGCATCTGTTTTGTTTTTTTACATACACGTGTCAAAATCAGTATTGATAATGTTTACATTGAGATAAACTTTATCATTTATCTGCATATCTATTTTATATGTTAAATGTAATTGTTATTAGAGAACAGATAGTAATTTTTAAAAATATACTTTTATTTCTTAGTACAAGTGCTTACTAAATTTTCTTTGCCATTCCAGTGCCATCTTTTCATCATCGTGCCAGAAGTCCAAGTCCAGGTCATTCCTCCAGCCAAAGGAAAGAGGAACATATCAGCAGAGATAGCCATAAAGGAAGGCGCTACCAAGCCAAGGGTAGGTAACTCTGTATGGTGAAAATATTACTAAAAAAAATCGTCATAGAAATTTGATCACAAAATTATAGATTTATTGTAAAAATAAAAAGGGAATTTAAAAAATATATAAAATTGAACAAATCACCTGAGTTCCTTGAAAAGAACTTAAAAATTAGTACACATCCTACAAGAAAATCAGATGTTTAATAAAAACTATAATTTAAATATTATTTACATTATTTTCATTGTTTATCCACTGGGTCATGTGTCCCTGAAACAACATAAATATGACAATAAAGATGAGGACAACAGTCCAAAAAATGTAAATAATTACAATACCTCATCTCAGAAATATAGACATTTTAGATATTGTTTTTAAGTAGCTGTGTTATGTAAAATAGGGACATATTTAATAACAAAAATGTAAAACCAATTAAAATATATGCTAGTTTTTAAAATGTCATTTGATTTTTGTAAAACCTTTTTCTATAATTGATTTCTTCAGTGGAAACATAAAATGACACTGAAAATTTTATTATTGTGATTGAAGAGAAAAGTAAAAATGAAATTTACTGCTCAGTACAGTGAGTGAGTGCTCACAGTCTTGTCAATAAGCCAGGGACCTCAGCTTTTAATAGAGGATGTCATCCCATCCACCTCTATTGACTAAAATAAGTTCACCCAGTGGATCTCTATAAAAGCCAATGCTTTTTATCTCACATAGGTTTTTGTCTGTGGGCTGGTTAGCTTTTGTCACTCAGGATTAAACCCAGTTGATTAATTACTGATGGAGTAAAAAGACAATTGCTTAATTTAAGCTACAATTATTATTCAATGTTGTTAAAAAAAAAAAAAAAAAAAAAATTGACATTGTTGGGGAAGGTCAGTGTTTGATCAACTTTTGACTATCAAAAATCCTGTCATTCTTGACATGGGAAATAAGCTTCCCAGTAAATCCATCTGTATATTTTGAGGAATAATTAGTACTTTATTTGTAATTAGGCTGATGAGTGATAGAATGTAAAGAGGCTGGGTCAATTCTCAGTTTGAGAGGGAGGGCAATGTTTTCACTGTCGGAATATTTTTTCTTTTATAAATACTTATTTTTTTTCTTTTTTTCTTTTTAGATATCCGTCGTTCACGAAGCAGCCCTTCCTTACCATTTGTATTTGGTTCCAAGCAACTTCTGGGAGAAAAGAGCCTTTTGGCCAGCAAAGACTCTCTGAGTGGAATGTCCTCTACCTGTCGCAGGTGACGCCAACGTTCGTCTTCATCCTCCTCTTACGTTATGACATAGTCAACTTTGTTTCTCACAAGACTGAGATCGAAAAATGTAATTTAAACATTCCGCCTCTGATTTTTGCATCTGTGGACAGCGAAATAAAAAAAACGAAATTCATAAACAATAGAGGAGGAGGAGTGTTGGGGAGGGGCAGGGGGGCATGGGTATATGCCTTGGAGGAAGAGAAAGAATCAAAAATATTTGGCTATTTCAAATTTAAGATCTCCACCATTCATTGGTCAGTTTTAAACTGAAACTTTCTTCTTGCCTAAAGCTGTGTGTGTGTGTGTGTGTGTACACATGTGTAATGTCTGTGTCTTGTCTCCTAAAATCTTTTCTTACCACCCATGAAAACCACCTACCCTACCCCTCACATGAATTGCTGCTGTTGTTGTTGCTGTTATCATTGCCATTGTCTGCTGACCCCTAATTTTTGTGCATTACTTACCTACCTACCTAATGTTATATATGTGTCTATGATTGTTACTCAGGAGGGCATTATGGAGAAGGAGGGATGAAAAAGGAAAACCCATAAAACTCACTTTATTTGCAAATAACTTTTGTTTTTCTTGAATGATGAGTTAATATTTATTGATGAAAGATTTTATGAACAAAAAAAGAGGATGAAAAACAGTGAAAATGTAATAATCTCTGACTGTTCAGTTTGAAACGGAATAAATAAATAAAATGAAGAAAAGTATATATCAACCAGAATACTTGATGATCTGTTTCTGTTTTTTTGTTGTTTTTTTTTTATCTTTTCTGAACAGCATTCACAGAATAAATAGTTTGACTCCGAAGGATTTTATGATATATGGAAAGAAAAACAGGTTTTTTTTTTTTTTTTTTTTTTCTTTCTTTTTTTTTCTTTCTTTCTTTCTTCTATATCTCCAATTAAGGTATTATGATTATTTACATTATTGGGACTATTATCCTCATCTTCATTGCCATATTCATGATGTTGAAGCAGATTGAAACATAATTTGATGCAGGCATGTTGTTTAAATTTTTCAGCTATTTGTAAATATCACAGAGCCATTCAAACAATGTAGTAGAATTTTGTCTAATCATTGACTATAAAAAAACAATTTGGCAATTTTAAAATGTATTTATTAATTGTAAAGAATAACCTTTCCAATTATGAATAATTGACTAATATACATTTTTGCAACAAAATTTCAAGACTTATTACACCTTGCTTTTTAGTATATAAATTTATAATTTTGCCAACTAAAAAAAACAGCTGGTCTCTACACCTTATTTTTTAAAATGTCTATCTATACTAATTCTAGATGGGCTTGTGAGAATTAAAAAAAAAAAAAAAACTCTTTCTCTCCTACTACTTATTGGAAAGAAATATCTCTGAAGTAAGTGTAGCTAAAAGCCTGTATTTTATTTGAATTTCACAAGCGATATGCAGACTCCTTTTCACTTAGAACACACACTTTCATTTGGTCTTTTATCATACTAATTGATTGGAGAAGAATCATTTGTGTGAATCGAATTTTAGTCAAACTGTAAGGGAAATGAAAAAAATGTAATAACAAATAAATCAACTGAATATTGAAAAAGAGAAATGCAGCAATTTACATTTGTTTTACTTGAAGTCAAAAGCCTGGAAAAATGTTGGATTTTTTTTTTTTTTTCTGATTCTTGTTAAACAGCAGAATAAAGAATGACTTCTCAGCCCATTTATCTTTTCTTTCTGCTCTTTGTTCTGAATAATCAGAGACTGAAATTAGGCAATAAACTAATAACTGAAATATCAGAACTAAATGATGATTGAAAATGCCTTAATTATTAGATTGGTGGAAAAATAATGTCGTTTTCCCCACATGTTACTATGCGAGAAAAAGACATTATTTTTGCACCAACCTAATACAAAAAAAGAAAAATGAAAGTTATAAAAGTATTCGATTTTCCTCTTCTGTATTGCTTTGCATTTCCTCTCATTTTCATCATTGTCTGAATGTTGGTATCAACAGCATTTCACATGAATTATTTCTGTAGAGACATCTAGATGTATTCTGGCAAGAGAAAAGAGAACACACACACACACATATATATATATATATATACACTATATATATATATATACTATATATATATATATATATATATATAT
>OZ010587.1:19134925-19302477 GCA_963932145.1 Acanthosepion lycidas | reverse complement strand
CTATATATATATATATATATACTATATATATATATACTATATATATATATTATATACTATAACTTCCTAAATTATCTTCTTACACAGATGCAGGTAGATCTGTATCTGCAACCACCTTTATGCTAAATACAAACCTCATCTTATTTGATATCTAAAGTTCACTTGACTCATTATATATGAATTACATTTTATGTTTAATTGAATGTTAAAGGATTAAATTTACTATTTGCAAAAAGCAAAATTTTGAACCAAAATTATACTCATTGGCTTTGTTTTCTTTTTGTTTTTCTCCATTATGTCTAAATTTACTGTATTCACTGCATACACATGTTTGACTGAACATGTGAATTCTCTTTCTTATCTCCTTGGAGAAAATGTGTCTCTCATTTCCTGCCTTTCAATTGGTAATTTCTCCACTGTATTTTATTTGACATTTTTTTTTATTTTAAGGAAATTTAATTAAGAGTATCTTTGTCTGGCTAATGTATTCATTTGAATCTGTTGCTGAAGAGCCTGATTCCCACAACAAAATGTCTGTAGATTGAGAAACAAAAGCAATCAACATAAGTTTTAAAACTCTACATCTTTTTCAGCTGTGAAATTGAGATTAAAATAACAAAAAAACAAAAAAAAAAGTTAGATTTTCTTGTTATTTTAACCAAACTGGATAAACATTTCCACACCCATGTTGACTACAAGAAAAATAAAATTAAGAGAAAAAATTAAAAATCTTCCAAAAAGTTGGGTGGGTGCATATAGGAATCATGGGAAATTTCACTAATGTATGGATGCATATATGTATATGTGTGTGTGTGTTTTTATTTGAGTATAGCATGATGAAAAAAAAAACCCAACTTGAAAAAAAAAAAAGCAAAGTTTAATTAGCAAAATATTTGGGTTTTTTTTTTCCTTTTAATAAAGTATTTTTAGTGATTTTATTCCTTTTCTAGCACATTCAAAAGTTTGGTTTCTTATATCAACAGGTGGGCCAAAGATTACTATCGGGATTTTTGGTGTTAAAAACACTATTTTGGAAATTCTTGCAAATATCAAATAATTGTCTGATTTTAATGACATTTTCATGACCTATTCACAAATGAAGATAATTATTTTCTTGACTTTTTTCTTTTTCCTTCATTTTACATGTTATCAACACTTAATTAATTTTATGAAATTTCCAGAAATTAAAATTTCACCCATTACATATTTGTTAGTTAAAAGCAGAATTCTTTGGAGAATTTATATCATGAATTTTTGAGGGGGTCAAACAGAAACACTATCTATTGAAAATCTGCTGAATTGTATCATAAAAAATGCAATAAAACTCTGACCTTATTTAATTAGAAATATTAAGGATACTCTTGTCTTAAGAAAAATAGTGATTTTCAATGAATAATAAATTTTTTCATTTTTTTTTTTTTTCTTTTTACAAACTTTAATTAGAAATATTAAGTTTTAAATCTTAAAATTCTGTATTAATTTCAGTATTTTAGATAATTTAAAACTCTATTTACTAATCACCAAACTGTTTAAAAGAAATTCAAATTTTTTTTTTTTTTTGTGTATAAATGTGCCAATTTTTGTAAGTATTGGTGACCATACCTGACAGAAAATAAGAGTAATAACTATAGTAAATTTTAAGTGAACTTTTCTAAATTTCAATAAAACATTATAGTACAGATAATATCTTAAATTTTTTAAATCACACAGGACTTAAAAATCAATAAAAAAAAGCCGCTCACATCATTCACTTATTTTTTTTACAGATAAAGTCTCTGTAGAACAACATTACGTCTGTCATCACATCAAAACAGCCACTGCATTTTTTTCAATATTTTAAACTTAAAGTAAATAATATTTGTTCCAATTCAGATTAATTATACATCAGCTAATATTCCTCAAAGTTTCACAAAAGTATTTTTTATTTTTGGAAGATCATATATATATATATATATGGCTGAATAAGTTTTAAAGCAAATAGGATGTAACCTTTCATATTTATGGAGGTTTGTTTGAAATGCCAAAAGTCCAATGTTGAGGAAGACTGTGTTGCACCACTCTTCAAAGAGAGGAAATAGAATCTGCCTGACTTGGCTAGCAACAGAATTCAACTTCTTCATTTCTGGGTGCAGGACACATTGTTTTTGTTTTAAATTTAAATTCACCAATTTTAGGAAAAATATTTGTTGTACTGAGGGGCTGCAGTGGGACTTCATTCACTAGGTGAATCTTTCAAGGGGGTCAGGTCAGGTGAATTTAGATTGGGGAATCTTGGTTTTAATTTCCCAGTTGTTAACTTGTCTCCTTCCAGGTGGAAAGAGCCATTGGGGGAGGGGAGGGAGAATTTTCTGGGTTTTTTTTTTTCTTGGGATAGATAAAAGATGGTCACCTATTGTGACACTGAACAATAAAAGTAAATCATCTGTGTTCACATTGAGCTACAACTCAGACAAGAAGTTTTCCCACTTCACCCTTGAACATTTCGTGTGTGTGTGTGTGTGTGTGTGTGTAATGTATACATACATACATGCATGCAATATCAACTTGACCAGTTTCTGAATTTCCTCCTCTGTACCCCCATAATATCCACAATCTGACTCATTCTGGGTCAACCCTAAATTCTGTCCTTTCTTAGTTTTATATTAGAAATATAAGCAATTCTTTTCTAAATTAGAGTTAAAAGAAAGATGAACAAGTTTTTTTTATTGGTTGTTGTCAATTTACATATACTTGATCAATTTCAAATCAATATTTTAAAATTAAAATAAATATGAACTTTTTCAAATTTCTGCATGAGTTGTCTTATGTAATTGATAAATTTGACAAATAGAAAATTAGATAGAACTTGTCATTATTATTCCATCAAGAAAGAATTATTACAGCCAAAATAACTTGAGTTTTTATATAGAAGTAGTCACTTTTACAATGTATTTTTATAAATACTTTCAAGGTAATTGTTTGAGCTTTTTGCTATGATATCTACACTTTTTGAATTTAAGCACAGTATTATACTGGTGACACAGTCTCAATTTACAGTTGAGCTGGCTAGATGTAACCATAAATTTTAAGCTCACAGTTTCTTTTCTTTCTTGCAGAACTCCCTTCCAGTCCCATGCTTTCCAGCCAACTTTGCATTTAAATTTTTTAAAGATTAATTTCAATCACTATCTACTGTCTTCCTGATTACTATTCTTTTGTTCTTGCTCCTTAGCAATGTTTCCATTTCTAACTTCCACACCAAGTGTTTTAGTGGCTTTATTGCCTTCTCTTGGGGTGAACTTTTAAAAATATATCACTCATATATATATATATATATGTATGACTTGAATGGAGAGTAAGATTAGCAAAATAATCTTCCAAGTATGGTAGTCTTGTCTGATAGAAAAAAAATAAAATAAAATCAGTATGTTTTTTTTTACTTGCATTTATGCAAGTATTTCAATCACTAAGCAGGCTTTTTGAGGCTGATGCATAGCCATTTACAATCAGGCTATTCAAGAAGGGAACAAAACTAAACTACTTTTCTATAAAAACTATATTATGCACACACAGATTCAAATAAACACCTCATTTGTGAACAAAAAAAAAAAAAAAAAAAAAAACAGCCCTGTATGGTAAGGATTGTACAAAGCTTTTCTATTTCTAAAACTGGCTTTTGAAATACTTTTATTTGGGATGTAATATTCCACACTTTTGAAAGTTAGCCTTGATCAAGTAAATGTGCAATGAGTGCCATAATGGTTACCAGTCTGGAAAAATTATTAAAGATTTCAAATTTTGGCTGAGGTAACTTATTTCTTCTTAATACTAATGTGAATGACAGGCATGAATTGACTTCTCCCTGTATTAACTTGTTACTACATATTTTTGACAAATGAGGCAAAAGTAGGTGAGTGGATACTTGGATAAATTCCTTTCCCATAATTAAACTATTGCCTGGGCTATTTAGTCAACCATGACTGATATGAAAATAACACCCCACACACCCTACTTGAATGGGTAGGGAGATTTGCTGGTTACTAAACACAGGGAAGAAGAAAAAAAGAAGAAACCTCTAAACTTACACAAGATAAATCATGTGTTTCTAACAGTTTCATAGATATCAGATCAAGTGACATTATCAATGCTTGGTTGTCTTTCAGCGACTGAATGTCTTGGGTGTGGTATTATGTGCAAGGTTTCCTCCTTAGCCACCCTTATCTCTTTTCCTGTTGATCAAATTGTGAAATATCATCGTCCACTCTAAATATGCAATGTCGATAAATGTAGAAGTCGTCGTCAAACAAAACAAATGAAACACAAGTTTCTTACTCAATGACATTTTCTTCATTATTTTTTTTCCATCCATTTTTCTTTTAATTTAGAGGAGTACATTTTTATTTAAATTATTAAAGATTCACTTCTCTCTGTGGTTGTAAAAATTCTAGATTTCATTTCAGATCAACTAAAAGTCAACAAGAATCCTTTAGTTCATAAAAAAAAAATGTCCCAAATATTCCACAATTTCTTCTGTTGCAATTTATTTTGAACTGAACTGATTTGTCTTTATCTTATTTCTCTTTGGAAAGAACATTAGCTGTTGTCTTCTCCAGGCTTCTTGTTATTCCATTAATTAAAGTATCCTTACTTTTGACTGAAATATTTGGTTGTTTTTAACAAGTCCTCCCAACATGTTATTATTTAAACAAGTATCCTCATCTTTGTCTATTAGTTTTGTTCAAAACGATTCTGTGAGGTTTGAATAAGCGCTGTTTCAAATTGGTTCCTGCATTACAGCTCAGTCTGGGAGTTAGAGGAAGTATCAACAAAATTCTTTGCTCAATCTCATTTGGCACATTTTTAGCAGATCAGCAAATTACTCATTGATTTCTCCACTGAATGCTGACTGATTCAAGTGGTGGCTTTCTTCTGGCTGTTCTGCCATGATGAAAATACTTCCTTGGACACAAACTGCTACACAAGGATAATTTTTTTTTTTTTTTTTTTTTAATTTGTCTTGTCCTATATACATATTGTTGACTTGTGTCAAATGAAATGTTGCTTTTAGTTGTATCCAAGAGCATCTTTCTTCAGTAAGCAGAGCTTTTAGACAGAGATATAGCCAGAAAAGCAAGCCAGGCACCAAAAGAATAAACTCACTTTGGTTTCATAGTTGCCATAGAACAACAAATATCTTGTTTATTCTAAAAAGCACTTATTTATTAAAAACAAAACAAAAACACTATACAGAGAGAAAAAGTATAAAAAAGAAACCTTATCAGCATGGTCTCAAAAGAACCATTGCTTTCCAGAAGGTACAAGAGAGGCTTCAGCATTATTCAAAATGTATTATCTCAGACATAGTTGAACAGGATGCTTGAAGCTAACACCTTCAGATACCCCACTGTTACAAACTCTGGCACTTCTAGTCTCTATTTTGGGATACAAGCCATTATAAAACTCTTAACCAATTTCTTCATAGTCAATCCCAGTTGTACATAATAATGTTCTCAAAGAGCAAGAACAATGGTGCTGGCAATTTAGATTGCCAAAGAATTGTTTCCTTTAAATGAAAAGGCTAAAAGTTATTGACATTTAATAAGGTTATAAAAATAAAAAGATATGCTCAAGTTGTTAAGATCTGTGACAAATTTTGTATGAGTTTTTTTTTTTTTTTTTTATTACTAGATAGTTATCACTAGTTTATAAATTAGGCTTTATACTGCCTGTTTAACCTATTGTTGCAAACATTTAGCTAGTATTGAGTAAAAAGCTAACTGTGAAAAAGAAAAATATCTACAATTAGACAGATGGGAAATCTTTTCAAATGCAAAACAAATATGCAATAAACTTTCCAATGTAGAAATGTTTGATATCATTTAAAAATAGACACTTGATCATTTCATTAAACACTTGATTATTTTATTATTCTGGGCGGATCCTCAAATTTGGTTAAACTTGATGATGGTATATTTATTTTTTGTCTTTTGCCACTGGATACTATAAATATATGGTTACTCATCTAGAATTACATTAAAATTAACATTTGCTGTACCACCACCCATGATCATTTTAGAATGGATTGCTTTTTTTTTTTTTTATCTCAAGATGAAACCAATATTGAGATAAAAGTGCTGGTTAGCTATTTCATCTGCTTGACGGTTTCATTGTTCATCTTGATACATAGAGAAGGTAACAACAAAGGCCCAAATTTGCATTTGGCTGCCCAAAATTTTTTTTTTTTTTTTTTCTATCAATTCACCTCAAGCAAAGCAATAATGTCACCAAGATGCAAGGAGCTACTGGGAGTGAAAGAGAATGGGAAAACTTTAGAAGGAACAGGAAAACCAATCATAAACAGAAGGCAAGGGATAAATCCTGTGTAAAAATCTGGGGATGAGTGTAAACTGGTCAATAGGGGAACCTGAAGCCACAGGTAGACATTTCGGGTTGCATCATTTTCTTCAAGAGGAGGATGGTAAGGTCTGCAGTTTCTATTATCTCCTCTTTGTTTTATTCTGTTGCATGTACGCTTCCACCCCCATTTCCTTTATGTATGAGAGAACATCTCCTTTCAAAGAACATCAATGTCACACTGTTGACATTAAATCCATGTTGCTTTGAAAAGCTCGAGCACAAAGTTAAATTTAAGCAAACTTTAAAAATTAGTTTCCCCCTCCATCCAATAAAATAAAAAACAAGGGAAAATATTTACAAATCATTTTAGTTGTGTGTGTGTGTGTGTGTATATATATATATATATATATATATATTCATTCATACACGTTTCATTAAATAATATAGACAAGTGTTGTCTATTTATTTTATGTAAATTTTTTTCATAACGTCTGATAAGTTTAATAACATTATCGTTGAACGAAGAAAGAAATTCACAATATTGATCCATATTTTTTAATACAATCTAAGCTTTCAGCTTACATAAGCCATTATCAAAGATGTCAATTACAACATATTAAGCAATATACGGACAAGACAGTGCTGATAGAAATCATTTATGTAAACAATGATAGACTAAGCAACGATAAATACGTGCATATAAGACGCTAGAAGCGAAAAATCACACCGCATCTCATGACGTCACACATAACCACACAAGAGTGAATTGGAAACATATGAAGTATGGGAAACCGTTGGTATAAACTAAATACACACAATATATATATATATATATATATATTCAAACATATATTGTTAAATATAACAGACAACAAATATCTTATATTTTATCATGAGCCATTCCAAGTATTGTATAATGGCTTTAGTTTCAAGAGAAAATAAAGATAAAAAACTATCCAACATTTGAATATTTCTTTATTGTATTGGTCATTGTCAATCTAAGCTTTCAAATCACAGAAGCCATCATCAGAGTGGTTATATGGACATTACAACAGATATGCACCATCAAAGATGACATCCTGTTTTATTTACATAGAACTGCTATGCAATAATAACAGTCACGGAATAGCAGACGCAGGTCATAAATTCATCATATGGTTCTATGACATCATACATGACCACATGTGAGAGAAAGAAATGTTATCAACAGAACCATATGTTTAAATGCATTGTAATATGTTGTGACTGGTTTGATATGTAATTTTGTTGAGTGTGAATTGCTTTATTTTAATGTTGGACAGTTTTTGTCTTTATTTTCTCTTGAAACTAAAGACATTGTATGATGCTTGGAAAGGCTCATGATAAAAGATAATAGACATTTCTTTGTCTGTTATATTTAACAATATTTGTTTGAATAATGATCTGCTGTCCCTACACACACACACATTATATATAGGGAGAGAGAGAGGGGGGAGGCTATTGAGGAGAAAAAAATGCTAGAAGAGAAAGATGAGCTAAATTCTACAAACTGATTCTCATTTCCATTTTCATGTAGTAGATGTTTTTTCTTTATTTGTTTTAAGCTTTTTATGCCAGTCATCTGCTCTGAAATAAACAAAAAAATGTTTGTGTATATGGTGATTTTCTAAACATAGCTTAGATGTGAGAAAAAGCCAAATATGTGGATCACCCAGTGAGGATCGAACTCACCACTCAGTTGTAACTGATCTAGCAAGACAAGCTTGCTAGCCATTACACCATGTAAAAATGCCCAAATGTTATTGAATATGAATAGTATTATCTTGAATAGATATGACCACATAAAAAAACTTTAAACATTTTACAGTAAAAATTTATTTCATTTTACAAAAACATTTTTTTTTAAATTTCATGAAAAAAATAAAATAAATAAATAAAAAAAATAAAGTTTTCCAGTTATTACATGCTGTCATTAACTACAGCCACTAATAGAGATGTCTCTAGAATAAAAGAAAATTCTGGAATAAGAAAAATTAGACAATGGTTTATATTCAACTATTAGGTTGGTGCAAAAATGTCGTTTTTGACGTATTTTTTTTTAATGTCAAAAGCGACATTATTTTTGCACCAACCGAATATTTGTTCAACCTATTCATAGAAATGATCAATTATGTCCTTTCCTTTATTGTAATAGGGTTTTTGGATCATAGAAAGTTTCATTTACATTTTTTTTTTTCTTTTTTAAATATGGTTTCAGTAAATTTAACTTTATTGAAATTTCTCATTTAAGTGGATTATTTTGGGGGAGATATCTAAGGTCACCTAATTTACATGATAATGAAGCAAAGGTACAACAGGTTCAGCATTTTAAAGGAAACCAAATTTGTGATGTTTACAGTGATAACAAAATGCTAGAAAGCAGCCATTTTCACAGTGTATCAAGTTTTTGCCCTAAGTCTTCAAGTTCTTGGTCACTTGTGTGAGAAAGTTCCACAGGTTTATAAACCGTCTGCAAGAAAGAAAAAAAGTTAGCTGAATCATTTAACATGGCCCACACAAACACGCCCACACACACCAAATCATTTTATGTTTTATAATTTATTTCTTTTACTTAGCAAGTAAAAATTCAAAGTAAGGAAATCCAATTTTATTTCTAACAACTGGATTTTTTTTTTTTTTTTTTTTGGAAACCTAGTTGCTACCATATTTCAGATGCGAATCTGTCATATCAACGGAAGAGTTACCTTTTTTAGAGTGTTATAAATATCAAACATTCTTTCTCAAATGCTGTAAAAATGAACTGTAAACAAATCTGAAATTTACTTTGCAGGTTAAATGCAATCTTTTCAAGAATATTATTTTTTTCTGCTCATGAACAAAAAACAAAAAAAAAGTTGGTAGGATTGCAAAGTTTTGAGTTGAATATCTTTATAGTTTTCGCTCTGAACTTCAGCATGGCTAAAACTGGCAACCTCTTTAAAACTATTCACCTACTGAAGAATAAATTTCAATTGCTCTAATTTTTATATCTTAATCCTGAAAACCAGTTTTAACAACTTTCCACTCAAAGTTTGTAAATGAGATTTGTCTCCACCCATGTTTCTCTCTCTGTAATGCACTTAAAATAACAAACAAGGCATAAAGCAAAGGTATTTCAGGCCAATGTTGAAAATCTCAAATTAATGAAATGACAAACTCAAGACATACATTACATAATTGATATGGCTTAATTGTGGTTTTTTTGTTGTTTTTTTTTTTAATCATTTTGAATTCAAATTTTTATTACTCTTCTATTATGGAAAGTTATTCTCAGAGCAGAATTTAAATATAAGTAAAAAATTATATTATAAGTATAACTCCTACTCTGCCAAGAGAGAACCTGTCTCCCATCAATGAAAAGTTTATTTATTTATGCCTTACCTGTTTTGTATTATTTACAGGGTCTTTTTTTTCAGGATTCAGAAACTTTGATTGTTCATACTCTTTTAACTGACCATCGACTTTGAGAAGATACTGCAAAATAGAAATTGGAATTTCACTTAAAAGAAGAAAAAAAAGAAAAGTTGCTCAATGGTAACTTTTTGTACCTGTTACAAGTCTGCTCATACAATAAACCAACAAAAATATGTAATGAATACTTAACAAACCAAATAGCTTAATTCGATACAAAAATCATGTACTCATTTGTTTGTTGTCCAAATATTTATTACTTAACATCTAGAAATTACTTTCATTCTCTTTTTCAAATTAATGAAGAGAAAGAAAATCTAATCATAAAAGTTTCAGGTGTCAATATTACCAACAATTCAATTTTAAAATCTGAAAGCATCATTTTCCTATTCATGTGGATATCAAGATTTTCTTCACTTACTGAAAACATGCAATATTTGATTAAAAAAAAAAAAAAAAAAAAACTATCAAAATTACTACTTGAATATTTTTTTCAATTAACCTAATATAAGAATAAGAACAATAATTTAATTATATTGTGTGTGTGTGTGTGTGTATATTTATATATATATATATATATATATATATATATATTATAAAATGGTGCAGTGTAATATTAGAAAGAAATAGTTATACAAAGAATAAATCAATAAAGTAATTAATGGTGCATTCACTCACTAGCAGATTAAATAAAGCATTAACTTACTAATTGAATGACATGATCTGTGTTTTTAAAAATTATAAAATGGATTAGACATTCAGTCCATATGCAAAATACTTTCAATGAATGCTTTCATCATCTTCAGGCATGGATATTATTTTTCAATTTCAGATAACTTCTGAGACAAAAATAAATGTAATACAGGTCAAAAGATGATTTTTTTTTTAAAGTTTCTTATTAACAGTTACACAATTTTTGAGCATGCAAATTTGCTACACTAGAGTTTTATTTTGAATATTGTAAGTGAGAATGTTTTTAAATATTGTAAATGTGGCAATTCACAAATTTTATTCTTGTAATTTTTTTTCCCATTAATAAAACATTGACTAATTGGTCCAATCATTAGAGTAATGTCCCAGATGATTTTCAGAAATTTTTTACTGCAGATCAGTACTTTTAAATCTATTAAATGGTGCAGTGTAATTAATATTATAAAGAAATACTCATACAAAGAAGAAATCAGTAAAGTTAATGTCATTAATTGCGAACATCTAATCCAATTTTTAAAACCAAAGATCTCATCATTTAACAAGTGGTTATTAAGTTAATGCTTTATTTAATCTGTTAGCAAAGTGAATTCAACATTAATTACATTAACTTTACTGATTTATTCTTTGTATGACTAATATATATTTCACACACACATACATACATACACTGTTTATTTAGACAGAATATAAAATACCAATTTATCCCAAACTATTACCCATAATCTCGAAGACTGGAATATTCCCTTGGAATGCTGCAGCATTTTTAATGTCCACCGGCAGACATGAAAGAATACATCAAAATGTTTATTTCTTGAGGGAGAGATAGGTAAAAGCTATATGAGGTTAGTAATTCAGTAATTCTTTCAGGTTGCCTACTCAAGAAAATTCATGACACCTTCCAGTCATACATGTGCATCAAAATAAAGAAGCGCGGGGGGGGGGGGAGGATTAAGGGATGCAAGTACATTTAAAAAAAAAAAAAAAAAATGGACACACCTAAGTTAAATTGCCTCAGCTTCCTCTGACATATCAACCTCAAATGGAAGGGGTCAAAAGCCAGACATCATCGGCATTTTCTTTTCTTTTTCTGAGAGAGAAAAAGAAAAGAATTTATCTTGTTATAAAGCAACTACTGCCTTTTCTTAGGCAGGAGTTGAAATCCTGATTGGGAGAGAGAAGGGGCTGCAGCAATTGGACACCAAATTTGTTACTATCTCATAAGGAGGTATTAAAATAAGAGACAAGAAAATTTTGCAAGAAAGACTTGGGTTTGGCCCAGACAATAAATTACTTTTTCAATAAGTCCACACATGTTCACTTCACTCTGTAGGGAAGACATGAACATGTTTCTCCCTGTGCTCAGTATCAGGACAAAATGTTTTTATATTGGTATGCCATGTGGTTCAGTGAGAATTTCGTTCTAATCATTGTCCCATAATTAAACTATTTTCCCACCATGGCAGCATTAAGAGGAGAAACTCAAATACTGATAATGATGATGATAATAATAAACATGCACAACAGACTGAAGTTGGATTCTGTTTATTTGGAACCACATCAGTTACAAATTATCTTCAATATCTAGACATGCACTTTTGTGTCCATCAATAAATATACAAATGACTTTCCAAGTTGACATCTGAGGAGCTAACAGCTTAGTTTTAATACCAATCTGCCAGAACTACCCACCACATAGATTTGAGGATAGTGGTCTATGAAAGACATGGACTGCACTCAAAAAAAGATGAAAACTGCATAGAAGTCATCATTGCAAAGGCATTTAAAGCAACTGTAGAGACATTTTTACTGTACAGATCAGGAGCATGGACACTTACTGTTGCCCTCAATAAGAAACTAGGTAATGCATAGAGCAGCACATATATTTCTACCTTATATATATATATATATATATATATATATATACATGGCAGCAAGACACCTTATAACAAAGGTTAACAATAAGAATTACATGTCACAGCAGGGTTATCAGATTTAGTTACTAGCGAGAGGCAATATCAATTATTGCTGTTCTCATTTAAATTTTCAACTCAAACAGATATCGCTAATTTATTAAATATATGTCAGGACAATAAGAATGAAGCCATTAAAATGTATTATTCCAAAAAGTGTATCAAGAATACCAGAATATTTTATTTTTAAATAGCATATTTGTAAAGTCTTTCAGTGTGCTATCAATAATTCAGATCCAGCTACCCTACATTACAGTATCCATAAGAGAATATATTAGCCTAAATATAAAACTGCTGGGTCAGTAACTTTTTTTTTAATTTGCAGGTTTGTAATAATTTTGCATAGATTAAGTGTTCTAAGTTTGAATTTGAAATAAAGGTTTGGAGAGGAAAAGGATATTATATGATAGAAGTGTCTGTAGATGACAAATGTAATATTTGCTTGGCCAAAGTTGAAAATTGCAGTTAAAAGTTTTCTGCTGCTACTGTTTCAGAGTTGGTTTCTCTAAGTGTTTACTCCCACCCACTTTCTTCTTTGCCAATCATCATGGTAAACTAGTAACATGACCTTTTGTCAGGATATGCAAATCATTTATTCTACTTTCAAACCCACAGTATTTTGAAACAGATATGATGTTATCTAAACTTGGCATGAAATAGTTGCTTTATTGCCTGGGGAGGTGAAATGAAAAAAAAAAAAAAAAGATGCAAGGGGTTACTGAATGCAGAAGGATGAGAAAAAAGACAAATATTAAGGAGAGGGAATAATAAAAGAAAACAGAAGACAACGAATGTCATTGATCTTTAAAAATTTAAATGCAAATTTGACTGGAAAGGAAGTAACTGGAAGAGAGTACCACAAACAAGAAGTGTGAGTGAAGAAACTGTTAGCATAGAATTTATGGTTACATCTAATCATTTCAGCTACAAAATGATGAGACCTCACTGTCAATCTAGTACTGCACTTACATTCATAAAGTCAAGGCACCAAAGAGGAAAGCTTATCAGAACAATTACCATGAAAATATTTATAGAAAAGGCAGACAGAAGATATGTTACAACAGTTGGAAAGTGACTGAAGCTGAGATGCCAAGTCAAGACCAATAACATTGCAGATTCTTTTTTGGATTTATCAAGAATCTGTAAATACATAGCAGAACCACTAGACCAGATGCAGTAGCAATATTCAGGCCATGGGCAAATGGTAAAAATATGTTGGATATTTAACTTATCAATAAACAGGTCCTGCAAACTCAAAACCTATAAAGGCCATGAATTTGTCATGGGGAGAATGATTTGTAAATGGGTGTTAAGGCAGCTGTCCGACTGGATTTAGGCTAGAAAGATAAATTATATGAAGACTGGCCAATGAAAATTTGAAGCAACGAGTGGGACCAGAAGTGCTTACAATCATCATAATAATCAACATTATTGATGTTGTTATTAACAGTAGCTAAGCAAGGCAAGAATAGAGATAGGAGAAAAAGAGAGACATGATACCCAGTGAAGAAGGAGAAAAAAAAATAATCTTTGGTGTTAAAAGAAATCTAACTTTCAGTTTTGTTCTATTTCTTCACAAAACCTCAACTGCCATGATATTGCATCACAGAAATACCTTATTGTTCCTTACTTTTTCATTGTATTTAATACCATAAATCAAACATGGAGGATGAATTTGAAACAAATCCAGTATTCATTTATGCGATGAGAGACAAGATGTAACCAATATGCTGATTAATTACAAATTTTATAGATGCCAATCTAAATCTTCATTCATACGTCATGAGTCTTCCACAGCCTGCGAGACAAGTTTTGAATGCCGAGCTCGTCTCAGCTCGGCTCTTCTTTCCAGTCCATTTCTTTAGACTGGAACCAAGATAGGTGGACATATTTGTTATTCAATACCTCGCTATCAATGAAGGCTGATGGTCACATCTTGGCTTTTGAAACACTTTACTGAAACTCTCAAAGAAAGAGAACTGTTTGCAATGGATGAGAAACAAGAGCACAAATATTACCAAGAGGATTATAGATAAGCTGTAGTTTTGGTTTTGGTATTAAACCATTGTTGATTGTAGAAAACACCGTTTAACCTGATTTTGGCATTTACACCTTCAGAGAGATGTAAAAGAAAGATTTCCCCCCACCTCAACAATAGCAAAAATTTACTAAAAACACACTTAACAAAAACAAAAATAAAATCACCTCTTCCTATTCAGAAGATCATAAAAATAGGCCATTTAATCACTAATAAATGTTTTTCTTCACTTTCAATAACTTATAGACAAAAACAAATTGGTTTACAAATGAAACCACTTCTTAATGGCATTTTTGCTTGTCTATTTTTTAGAATTTCCAGAAATGTGATATACACACACACACACACAATATATTGAACTGCACATTTTAATTATAATTTTAAACATTTATTATTTATATGACAGCAAAGCCTCATCAACATAGATTTTTTTTTGTTTGTTTGTTTCTTCTGTTATCCGTGATATCAAGGTTCAGATTACTTTTAACAACTTCAACAAGATTGTCACTTTAGTGCTTATATTTATTTAATGACATTGCAAATTCTGTGGGTGGATGAAAGGAAATGAAACTATACACCTGAATTCACTTTTTTCTTTTTTTAGTGTAGAAATTCTATCAATACTAAAATAAATCCATGATTACAAGACGCCCAAATTTTGAAATTTAGCACCTAAAATAAGATTAAAAACAAACTACCAAATACAATTTTTTTAAAGTTAGATTTAAAAGTTTTTTTTTTTTTTTTAGTAACATGTTATGAAAAATGTCCCAATAAGCCTTTAACCTTTAAAAAAGTGGCAGTTTAACTCTCGGTTTACCAATCAGCCCAATGGGCTCATCAATGTTTTTTAAAAACTGATTTTTTCACCCTTATAATTATTCTATCTGAATCATTTTTTGTCACTTATATCTTTCCTTCATTTTCTATCATCCACATGAAGGAAAAAAAAAAAAAATTTTGGTAGGTGACTTCTATTATCAAGTAGGTCAATTGGACCAATGGTTGGAATTTTTAACTAAATAAAAACTATCGTCCATTCTAAATAGGTGCCATTTCTCTTTATGAAGATGATAATGAAAGTGATAATATCAGCATTACTTATTGAGAATTGGATGAAGATATGAATGATGACAACAAAGCTGACAGAAATGATTCAAAATCTTCAATGATAAATGAAATGTATTATTCAAAGGAAATGTCTGAAATTTGGTCTTCTAAATCAATTGAAAGTGCACAAGGAAGAACCCCACCTGACAATATTTTACATCAAAAGCCTGAACCATCGCATTTTGCTAGAAGATCTTGTGATTCAGCTCTTACATCATTTATATTGTTCATAAAGGTAAATCTCCTGGAAATAATCCAAAAATGGACAAGTGCTAAAGGAATTTGGGTCTCAAAGGCACTCCTACAACTACAAGCTCTAGTGAGTAATACACTGAGCAGGAACCATCCAACGAGAGAAAGAAAAAAGATGCAACTTGTGTGGTGGCACTAAAATGGATAAAAAAACACAAATCATCATATTTGCCAAAAACATGTCTGTCAAAGCCATTTAAAAGTATTGTGGGAAATGCAGCAATGAAATGTTATTCGAATTAAGTTTATAATTTCTAACTAAATGCAAACACATCTTGTAATTTTTCTGTTTGAGTGAATAAATTTTGATTAAAGTTGTTATTTCTTTATCCATCTAGAATCATACATACCTAATATCATCTAAAAATGCAAAAAGTTCGAATAGTTTTGAAAAAAAAAAAAAAAAAAATAGAGACAGGTCCATTGGAACCAGGTGGTATATTTAATGGAAGTCAGTTTTCTTGGTAGATAGATGGTTAAAATAGGGACCTCCACAAAAAAAATATGATACCTAAGGTTTAAAATGAATTTTTAAAAGTGAAAACTCTTAAAGTTTTTATTCTAGTTTTAATTTCAAGCTGATAGATTAAATCTAATATTTCCAATAAGTAAAATACTTTGCTGTATTTCAAAACTAATTTAAATTGACTAGGAGGAGGTTGTTTTTTTTGTTTTTTTTTGCTAAAATAGCTCATGAGCACCGTTTTTTTAGTTGTCATTCATAGCAATGTAATTCTCTATTATAAAAAATCTTTCAAATATAAAATATACTTTTCTGAAACTTTGACAAAAACAAATTAATGATTTAAATTCTCTAAGGAGTCCTACTTTTAATTAATATAAATATTGAAGAGGCTGATTTTTAATTTCTCAAAATTTCATAAAATTAAGTAAGTGGGGTAAGGGATGTAAAAAAAATTTTTTTTTTTTTAATTCAAAAATAATTTCATTAATTTGTGAATAAGTTTTTCATTAAATCCGACAATTACTTGATTTTTGCAAGAATTTCCTAAATGATAAAAAAAAACCCACTAACTAAATTTCCTAAATACTAATCTTTGACTAACCTACTGATGATGCAAGAAAAACAAAATTTTTAACCAAAATTTCAAACATGCTAGAAAAGATTAAACAAATTAATAAAATCAAAAAGACCTTGGTCTTTCCTCTTAATAAGATTTTCACAAAAGTTTTTTTTTTATCAAGCTTGGGCCTTTTTCATCATGGTATGCCCTTTTCTTTCTTTTTTTATAAAAATTTTTTGGAGGTATCTACTTTAAAAAAAATTTTTTTTTTTATAAAATCTAAACTGTAATTATTAAATTATAATTTTAGAAAGTGAAACTTTCACCGATATATGTTGGAAATTTTCCAAGTTTTCTTTTGAAATCAAAAAATATAAAATTTAGGCAAAATGGTAACAATATAAGGAAAAAAAAAGGCAGTACCAGTTTGAAAACCAGAAGAAACCTCAACAAATATTACACAATTAAAAGAACCAATCTTTCATAGTCAAGGGAAGACAAATGTTGATTTGCCTTTTCTAAAAATAAATTTTTACATTCCCATTTTTCTAACCAAATCAAAGACGTATCAAGTTTTGTAGAGTAGTGTAATAAGAATGGCTTAGTTTTGATGCAACTTCAATTCTGGCCAGCAATTAAGGATTGAATTTAAATAATCAATTTGTAATGTTCTTCAAGACCAGCTGTCTAACTATTACTTCATGGCAAGGCACACAATATTCTTAATTCCAGACAGCTTCCCACAAAAGCCAAACTAGAAGTATGTCTAGGGATTTTTAATGCATTAAGGCTAATCGGAATATTTTTGCAGTTTCATGCAATTTGAATTTTGTGAGAAAACACTCCATTAAAAAAGGTGTGGTTTTCCAATTAAGAATTTTTTTTTTATATTCCAAATTACTCACCGACATCAATTTTTCCCTTGAGTAGGGTTTCTTATTTTTCCTTTTTTTATGGTTGGCTGCATGCTTTTTCTTGGCCATTTCCTATATTTGTGCAAAAAAATGGAATTCAGTTGGGAACACCCTGAAAAATAAACAGAAAAGTTTATTAGAGACATACACAAAGAGTATGTACACAAAGAGACAAAATGGCAAAAGATGGGAAAGAGAGGGAGGCATAGAAAGAAAGAAAGAAGCAAGAGAGGTGGACAGAAAGAAAGAAGCAGAGAGGTGGACAGAAAGAAAGAAGCAGAGAGGTGGACAGAAAGAAAGAAGCAGAGAGGTGGACAGAAAGAAAGAAGCAGAGAGGTGGACAGAAAGAAAGAAGCAGAGAGGTGGACAGAAAGAAAGAAGCAGAGAGGTGGACAGAAAGAAAGAAGCAGAGAGGTGGACAGAAAGAAAGAAGCAGAGAGGTGGACAGAAAGAAAGAAGCAGAGAGGTGGACAGAAAGAAAGAAGCAGAGAGGTGGACAGAAAGAAAGAAGCAGAGAGGTGGACAGAAAGAAAGAAGCAGAGAGGTGGACAGAAAGAAAGAAGCAGAGAGGTGGACAGAAAGAAAGAAGCAGAGAGGTGGACAGAAAGAAAGAAGCAGAGAGGTGGACAGAAAGAAAGAAGCAGAGAGGTGGACAGAAAGAAAGAAGCAGAGAGGTGGACAGAAAGAAAGAAGCAGAGAGGTGGACAGAAAGAAAGAAGCAGAGAGGTGGACAGAAAGAAAGAAGCAGAGAGGTGGACAGAAAGAAAGAAGCAGAGAGGTGGACAGAAAGAAAGAAGCAGAGAGGTGGACAGAAAGAAAGAAGCAGAGAGGTGGACAGAAAGAAAGAAGCAGAGAGGTGGACAGAAAGAAAGAAGCAGAGAGGTGGACAGAAAGAAAGAAGCAGAGAGGTGGACAGAAAGAAAGAAGCAGAGAGGTGGACAGAAAGAAAGAAGCAGAGAGGTGGACAGAAAGAAAGAAGCAGAGAGGTGGACAGAAAGAAAGAAGCAGAGAGGTGGACAGAAAGAAAGAAGCAGAGAGGTGGACAGAAAGAAAGAAGCAGAGAGAGTGATGGACAGAGAGAAGCAAAAGTAATAGGTATAAAAAAAAAAAAAAAAAAAAGGAAAATATAAATAAGAGACTAAAATCCAAATGGGAGAAAATAAAATGACCCACCCAAGTTGACAAATCAAGAGACTTAGGGGTGGGGAAATAGATAGAGAGAAGGATAAATAAATAGATAAATAAAAATGTGCATGTGTGTGGGGGGGGGGTATAAGACAACTAATTGTATGCAAGTAATAGACTGAATCAACAGTTAAATCTCAGATATTTTCTTCTGTTGATTCAAGGAACCATAATTTCTATTGAAACATTCAACAGTCACAACAAAACAAGTTTTGATTTCATACTTAAGAGTAAAAGTATGTGCAATGGGATCCTGCCTTTTGCTCGTAACCAACAGAAAATTACTTGCAACTCCAAAATATTCCTCCCCCTTGCTGAAGGTGTTTGTCTCGCTCATCCCTCAAAAGTAACCATTACTTGTACTAGACGATCAATGACACGTTTTCAAGCTCAAAAAAATAAAGTCAATCAAGAAAATAGAGAGGAAAAAAAAAAAAGATAAGAAAAAACTTAACATGAAATAATGCCAGAATTGAATCTCAAAGCGTAAAAGATCATTTTTGAGCAAAGTAAGGCTGTTCACCCACACCCAAAATAATTATTAAAAAAGTAAAGAGAACACTATCTGAAGTGAAATAAAATAAAATAGTTTGGTTAAAGATCCTCTTAAGAATGTAGTTTGTAGGACATGACCCTTATTTTCAAGTTAGTCCATCAAACAATCACCCATAAACTTTCACAAGAATCTTTGAGTATCTGTTTGATCATAACTGAAATTTCCCACTCCCCGACCAGTTTATTTCATTTTTTTTTATTAATTTGTTATTTGTCAGTGTTAAAAAAAAAAAAATTCTTTAATATTTGTTTATGTACAGATAACCTGGCACAAGGCCACAGTAGTGGAGAATCTATGAGGATCCAAATGTACATATTCTTATCCAAGATTAGTAGTTAGATAAATCTAGTTAAGATCTTTATCTTCAACAATATATCATTAAGATAACCAAATTTATTGGCATTGTATCATATCATCAAATATTCAGAGGGAGGAATGGAAGGGGGGGACTTTTTGATTGCTACAGAGATAAATAATGTACAAGACTAAATTAAAGATCTACCAGAATTGTCCCAACATGGTTTGTTTTTTTTGTTTTTTTTTGAGATCTGTGCATTGCATATTTATGTTCAATGTAAACATTATATATTAATAGGTTATTGATATTGTATATATTTATGTTTAAAGTTAACTTTAGATAACAATGGATAAATAAGCAAATAAATATAAAAATAGTTACTTTATTTCTGATATTATCAGGCATGTTTTGAAATGTGGAGCTGGTTTCCTGTTGTAGTTGCCCATCATGCTTGGGCTGAATTGGCCTTGAGACCTCAATTCCATCTTCGATATATGCCCCCATAAGAATTTCTTATTGCATCCAGATTTGTTGAAGAAAAAAAAAACAAAAAACAAAAACCAGCAGTGCATATCAAGAGGCATTTGACATGCCATTCTTTGATATGCTGTCGGTCTCTATTGTTTCTTCAATATTTTTAACTTTGAGACCAGGGAAGTTCTGTTGACTTAACAAATGAATTCCATGATGATAGCTCAAAGGAATGTACACATATACTAAAAAGGTAATATTTACTTTAATCATCCAGATTGGAAAAACCAGGACCATTTTCAGTATTTGAGATTCAGCATCCCTGATTTAGTTTAATGAAGTATTCGTTTGGTTAATAGCCAGAAAAATTCTTCTTCCTGAATGAATGCAATATGTTGTGTTGATCTAATCAGGTGCTTACAGGCTTGGAGAATTCTGATTTCAGATTCAGAATAAACTTAATTTAGTCTAAAACATCTAGTTTTTAGACCAATGTAATCTAGAATTTTAATAAGATCAAACATTTTCTTCTTTATATTCAAAGATTGTGTCACACTGATGTTTTTTTTTATTTTTAATCATTTCACCTCAATCAAGGACATAAAACCACTAAGACTCAAGGAGATTACCGAGAGTAAAAGAAATTGAAAAAGTGGCAGAGGAGAGAGAAAAACAGAAAATTGATAACTGACTTTGCATTTAAATTTTTAAAGACAAAATTAATGCTTCTGAAAAGAGTGCATTATTCTTTTTTTTTATTTTTACAGTGAATTATGCAATTTCAAGATATGCTGCTTTCTGCTATTCAGATGCACTACTTGATGCACACATGCAATGATGCGGTTGTTAAGTTTTTGGGTCTAATGAACAAGGGATTTAAAGGAAAAAAGAAATAAATGTGAAGTTTAGTCCTCCTAGACAAGTTAATCAACAGTTTACTTGCCTCTTTTACATTTAGTCACACTAAATGACATTTTACATCATTCTGTTTAATGCGTGTATCACTTACGTGTCCGTGTATGCATCACTTGTACACGTACGTGTGTGTGTGTGGGTGTCAGTGGGGACCATTCTTCTTTGAACTGTATGGACTGGTGCTATAGAATCACAAAGAACTGTTTCAAATAACAACAATCCCATCACTTGAGGACTTTCAACAACAAGAACTAAAACTGATAACACATTGAAAAAAATGAAAAATTGTTTTAACAGAAAAGATTTTATAAATTTCAACAGAATGCAGCACTGAGTTCTCAGTTAATTGAATGTTGAATGTTTCCTTAAAAGGAAATGGCTAATATTACCGTTATCAAACACAGAAAGAAACAAGGAAGCTGTCAGATTTTGGGTCATACAGCTCAACCCATTTCCCAAAATCTGACCAAACATCAGAAGTTGGGAGGAGATAAGAGTTTCTTGGTCAGGCTGAGAACTTTTCTGCACATCTTACAGAAGTTAATCTAAGACCTATTTATAATGTTCCTAAGTGTAAAAAAATGAAAGAAAGCCGTAGGTTAATTTTACTTTTAAAAACACTATCCTGTAGCATATGTATGTTTCCAAAGCAGTTTTAATTCAAGCAAGCAAAAAGACTCTTTGGTAAATTTATCCTAAATTCAAACAGATCTTTTCCTGACTGGATGAGGGTATTTCTTGCTTTTGTCAGTCATCGATTTTTTGAATCACCAACTAAACTGTAAGCTCTGACAGCTGATGATTGGGTTTGGTCAATTTCCTAGTCTAAGATGTCCTAAATTTACACACAAGATAAAGAAAAGGTGTAATTGTGCATTGTCAGTGACAAACGAATGAAACTCATGTACCTTTCAGGTGTTACACTTTTGCTCTATATCTTTGAACAAGTTCCCGTCTATTTTTGCTGGCATTTTAAAAATATCTGACATGTCAAGAGAATAATTGTTGATTGACCCCTTGTGATCTGGATTGAGTGTCTGCATTCCACAACCCTGAGTCCCTTCCTATTAAATTGGGTGAATAGGAAGAAGGCTGTTGGAGATAGGAGGTTAAAATAAAAAATAAAAAAAAATAAAAAAAGGAGGGGGAAACAAGAGTTGATTTGAGGAGAGAGAGAGAGAATCAGAAAAGGTGGGAGATGGAAAGAGAGAAAGAGACCATCATGGTAGCAAGAGGGGTAGTAGGATTAATGATGGGAGAGGTGAAAGTTAAACGAAATAGAAAACTGAGCAATTGTTAAGATGGAAGATAAAAGGATTGAAAAGAGTGGAGGTGAATTGTGGGGAGGAAATTTGAAAGATATAAGGTTCCTGAAATAAACAGCTACATATTAAAAATTATGAATCAAAAAGGCAAGGTAACAGAAACCTCAGATTTTCTCAAGCAGTAAATATTCGTCTTCTATGTGCCATGTCCCTTCCAGGTGTGGCCGATCATGGCTCTTCATAATTATGTCTATTGTAGACCTTAGTAAAGTTTGTCTTTTTTTTCAACTGATGTTCACCCAAAACAAGGCTCAAGAGTCACTCAAAATAGAGACTTACTGCGTGGAGTTGTATTAGCATAAGAAAGAACAAGAAGTGAAGTTCTTGTGGCTATGAAAAAAGATAACAGCTAACTCTAGACTTGAAGAGGTCAAGATTTAATTAGTGAATAAAATTTCAAACTTCAGGTAGAGACATTAGTTTAGCATATGGTTGAAGTAGACTTTAGAAGTAACGCTCCTAATGCCTGTCCTGCCAACCATTTGCACAAGCTCATTATGTAGGTTACTTGCTGCATTCCCCTGCCTCTTTTGCCTTCAAATATGCTGTGTGAGTGTCAAAGCCCACCTTCCTCATTATGGACCAGGGAAATTCCAAATGTCTCTTTCTGATGCTGTTTCAGAAGTGTCCTTTTTGTTGACACTTTCTCTAGAACTTCGTTGTTGCTCAAATGTTTAGTACATGGTATCCTCAGTATCCTTCTGTAGAAGTTCAATTATTTTCATGATTAAAAACAAAAAACCAAGTCACACTAAAAATATCATGGAAAACAAGGGAAAGAACATCAGCCTACAACAATCAATCCAAAAACTGTAAACTCTGCTTGGAGGAAAAAATAGCCATAATTATCTTCCCAGACCAAAAAAAAACTATTAAATAAATGAGCAGAACTCATCTCAAAATACAGACACAAAAACAAATTTTTACTATGTTACTTAAACATTCAAAACTGAAAATGAACAAGAATAAACAAAAACAAACAAAATAATCTAAACAAATACATAAATAAAGTATGTAAATAATAAATAAATTAACAAAGCCTGTATCTATAGATAAATGCAAGAAATCTTACTAATAACAATCAACAATAAAACAGTCAATAATAAATAAAAAAAAGTTAACGACTGCATTTGGATCCACAATTATTCCTACCCTAAAATATTTCAAAACAACTGTTACTATACCTGTGTATATTTCTGACATGAGGTATTGTAACTATTTACATTTATTCAGATTGTTGTCTTCATCTTTGTTGCCATATTCACGTTTCAACAGTTGTACACTCTGGCCTTCTTCAGTTGATTGGAGGTGAGGACAACAGTCTGAACAATGTAGTGTAAATAACCATTACCACCCACCAAAACAACCATTAGAATAATACAATAAACTACCCACAATGCATCACTGACCTGTATATATAAATAGTCAAGCAAAAACACAATGCACATGTTTTTGATGATTGTGCTTAGCATCAGACTATCACCTCTGGGTTTTGATGCCCACTTATATATATATATATATATATATATATATATATATATATATATATATATATATCTGAAATAGGCTAAGTCTGACAATTATTTTTCATACATTTTCTCTTTATACATTATTTTTATGGATAGAAATATTTAAGTAAATGTTCCATTTATAATAAACAGCATTAAATACATTTACTGGCCTGAATGTCTGAGAAATTTCATAGAAAACATGTGTCCTTGAGCAGATATGATTGTTTGATAGAAATCATGGGAAATTTGTTGCTTAAAAGCAGTAATTTGACTTTGCTAACCAGAACAATGAAACAGAATTTTAAATAATAAACTTTAATGGATCAACAAACAATAAAATGCTTTACAAATCCAACTTCCTTGGCATTTTTTTTTTTTAGATCTGTATCACCCCATGCAAGGCGGTAAAGGAACAGAAACTTTAATAATGAGTGGGAAGAGCAAAAGAGTAATCAAGAGGACAGTAGATAGCAATTGACATTGAATTTAAATTTTTGCAGATTAAAGTTGGCTGGAAAGCATGAAGCCAGAAAGGAGTTCCACAAGCAAGAAGTGCTAAGAAAGAAACTGTTAGCATAGAATTTAAATAAAGAGACACGAAGAAATCAGAGAAAATATCTGAACCTGAAGAAAAAAACAAATGGGATAAAAATAATAATAAAAAAATCCCTTTGCTAGTTTACGACATGTCTTACAATAAAGGGCTAAGGGTTTATCTTAAGCATAGAGGTGGGGGTGACTGCTGTTTCAGTAAATAGTACGAAGGTAAATAAAATTCAATTCTTAAGAAAAGACAGGTATTTACACCTGAGTGGATCAAAAATCACATCACACTGCCTAAGAGTCAACCTTTATGCTGACTGTGAGAGAGAAAAAAAAAAAACATTTGGGAAGAGATTGAGAGGGGAGAAAAAAAACACAGGCCAGAAGAGAGGAAAGAGAGTCAATGTTAACTAGCACAGTTAATAGTCACACCGTGTATGTACAGTAGTCATTTAATTAGTTTATCTTAGTCTGGCACAAGGTCACCATAGCAGGGAATACAGCAAAAATAGAATTACAAACTGAACTTCACAAATCTGGGATTCATTTGTACAACAGTTTCAATAAATGATGATTTGTATCTGGGGGTCAGGAGGGTGTCAAGAACGAAGAAAATTTTGATGGGAAATTAACACCTCCGGAGACAGGGGGTGATGACTTGTATAAAAGTTGAATTTATTATCAAAATCTTCCTATTTTGCTAGAACAAAGTCTGGAGAAAATTTTAATATAAAAATTATTTGTATACATTTATAGAGCTAGAGATCTTTGTAAAGAGGAATAGATTCTTCCTTGGTTATTCCTTTCTTATTAAAAGGAAACAGGTGGAATTAGCAGTTAATAAACCTGTAGTTATTTCCCTTAGACATTAGAATAGCAACTTATTCCTATTTAAAAATTACTCAGAAACAAGTGACCCAATTGGACTGGAAAATTGTTTTATGCACCAAATGAGAACATTTTAACAGTATTGTGTTAATACAAATTTTCATACACTGTACCATTTTTTTGTTATATTACAATAACTTGCAAAAATCAGATTGTTATTAGTAATAATAATAATCTATGAAGCTAGGTTACTGACTATCAGCCTGAAGCAAACTACCAAAGTAAATATTTAATGGATTTTTGTTTGGTATAAAGTCAAAATAAAGGGTAATCCAATGAGAATCAAACTCACAGTGAGACTTCTAGAATAAATATTTGCCAATTGATGTGCAGATAGTGTAACCATGAGCAGCTCGGAAAGAGAAATTTATGAACTGGGTTCAAATTCTGGCCAAGTTAGTTACATTCCATGAAAGTAGTGAAAAACTTGCGTAAGAGATTCACTGTTATATTAAATATTTGAAATATTTGACAATGGCATTTTGGTTTTTATCAGAAAAAAAAGTTTTTAAATTTGGAGAAAAGGTAAGCTATTCCCAAAAGTTCTGCCTCAATCAATGTCAAGTGATGCCTTTGTTCTTGAGCTTTTTTAACTTACTCATCACAAGGTTTGTAATGATTGGATGTATATTCTTATTCCATAGGCATTTTTAACTTAGTGTGGTCAGGGTTGAAATGTGACCCTGTGTTTTTTCAAGACCAGATCATTTCTTCTGTGTTGGTTTTAATTGTATGTTGTTATTGTGATTTTTTTCACTATTCTCCACATTTTCAGCACAATGTCTATGTTGCTTGCCTTCATTAATTTTGTTTCCAATTTTCCAGATATTGCTTTCTCAGAGTAATTGTTTAATACTCTCCGTTTCATTTTATCTTCAGTTTCTTTCCTGCATCAATCTTTTCAAATCAGACGAGAGCATATCTTTCTATCTAGGCAACCTTGGAATGGTCTCACATGCTTTGGCTAATGAAGATACAATTATGTTATTTGATTCCTCTATGTCCTTTTCATTCAAATTTAGTGACACCAATTTGCACTTTAGTTAATCACAGAATGATAATGTTAGTAAAAGAAAAGTGTCTCCTGGGAGTTAAAAAAAAAAAAAAAAAAAAAAAAAAAAGAAGAATAAGACTTTAGAAGGAACTGGAAATTCAATCCTAAACAGGAAACAATGGATAGGCATCTACTACTGTTCAAAAGACTGGAGGATGAACTGGATGATAGGTAAACCTATCTACTCCAATTTGCCTCAAGCATTATAACTTTTAAAATATAAAACATTTGGTATAATTGTTTTGCTACCCCCAAATCTGCTTTGGCTTCAATTCTTCATCTCATTTACAAATGATCTCTAAATAGGGTGTCTTTGATTGTCTGGACACTTCCATATTTTGCTATTCTTAAGGAATTAAAAAATTTTTTTATACTACAAAACCTTAAAGAGGTCTCTGGTGTAATTATTTTATTTATATATATATATATATATATGGAACGTAGAATGCAATACTTATATTGAATGGACAATACAACAAGGCAATATTAAGGTTGGAAAAAAAACAAAGAATTGATATTTGTGAACTTATATACTAATAAAATAATGGATATGTAATTGTAATGCATAATTTTTTTGAAAAATTCATTTAACTATATTTTAAAGTAAACATTATAAAATGCCTACAAATTACTGTTAACAGAAATTTGTAGGCATTGTATTATATTATAGTTCTGAAACATGAAAGCTTTTGTGTAGTGATGTATTAATAATATTTTGCTCGACTTTGTATTGAGCACTTTTTAAAAAAGTAAATGCTAAGAACTGTGGATTCTTAACCTGTCTGTTCTTTCTCTTTAATTTGAGATATATATATCATCATTTCAACTGAAGCAAGGATGACAGGGAAACACTGAAAAGTTCTTAACCTAAAACACTTCCCAATGACCAAACACTTTTGTTAATAGCTTCTTGGTTAGGCTAGCAACTTTCAGTATTTCCTTGTAGAACTATATCATTCAATAATAGGCCAAACTCTCAATAAAGTTGAAATATCCTTTTCTCTGACCATTGCTCCAAGCATTTTTGTTTCTTAGCCAAGGTTTTGTAAAATTTAACAGAATAGTCAAGTTAAGGAAAGCATTGAAGAAAAGGAAGAATTTCATACCTATATTTCTTTTTTTCTTATCTCAGATACAAATTTGTAACATAGTTGAAAAAAAAAAAAAAAAAAAAAAAAAAAAAAAAATTTTTTTTTATTGCATTAATATTTGTATTACTCTGTCTTTTCTTGTTAAACAGCAAAGAATGTACTTTTGGGCAAGTGGATTTCAACAGGTCCTAAATATAATACTTGGCAATGCAGGGCAGTTGGGGTCACTTGAGTAAGCGAACAGTGAATACCAACAGGGTTGCACTTAAATAAATAAATAGATATATTCATGATGTTTTTCCTTTTAAAAACAGAAATACCTCAGGTGTGCATCAAAGGAGAATTTGTTGATTCACACTTAAGCAGCCATCGAAGCTGAACTGGAAAATGAGAGGAAAAAAAAAAAAAAAAAAAAAAATGGAAAGTTGGGAGTGGGTTATTATCCCAGGTGTAAAATTACCAAACAGGAAATGAAGATGCTGTGTAGTAACAAGTGTAAGTGAGGTTCTCAACTTTATTATTTCAGAAACACAAAACCTAACACTTCAACATTTCAGCACTAAACAAGTATACATGACTTTCATTGCTGAGTCATACTTGTCATCTTAACTCTTTTGACACACAGTTCAGGTGGAGTTAGGTTAAACTTGTCCAGACAGACTATTTTCACATGTGGTCCTTGTAAACTCCAGCAGAGAAGACCCCCACTCCAACAATGTTAGAGAATAACTACTATCTGGTATAGTACTCTTGATGTGTTCAGAGGGTGTTCAAACTATATGCTATCTCCTCCATGCAGTAAACAGGCAGTCTGCCTGAAACGGGGAGAGGGGGGGATTAACCATTTCCATACAAGAAACATTCAGCATTCATTTATCCAATTGAAAAAAAAAAAAAAATCTTGGCAAAGTTTAACATTCCTACCAGCAAAAAAACATTGTGTCAAAAATGACAATTTTAATCTTGGCATCATTATTACTGTCTACTCCCTCAGAAATGTTTGTTTTTAAAAAGCTGATAGGATTGTTGATTTGTTTCTCAAGACTCTCATAGCTACACTATGTCTATACCAAGTGATAAAGACATCATCTGAATCCATTTGTACAAACCATCAAGTGTACTTGTCTCTTAAATTTTCTTTAACACCATACACACATCTCTCATTATATATATATATATATATATATAATAGGCCAGTTAATAAAATTTGATTGCTAAAAAAGCCAACAAAATGACACCAATATTGTTAATAGAATTGAGATTTATTACATATTAGCCTTTTGAATGAAATGAAGCAGAAAGAGGAATGTTTTTAGTTGAAGTTATACTCTCTGAGTAAACCCAAATCCCTGTTTAATCCCTCAATGGTTGAATTTATTTTGAAAATAAATTTCAACACAGATCTACACCATTCGATCTCAAGCTGTTGAATGAAGATGCTAAAAGCATGCATTTGATGTCATCAGTGTTATGAAATGGTTGACTGAAGTGTACCCCAACATAATTCTCTTGTTCACATTTGTAGCAGAAAAACAAATATACAACATTTGATCTATCACAATTCAGAACCACCCCCGGGGGGAGGTGAATTTTTTGAGTGTCCAAGAGAGGGGGCATTTCCGAAACTGCTATCAGTTATGATCCGTCTACAGACTTGACATTGGGGTTTATTGCAGGTCATATTCCCTTGGTGAAGTGGTGAAAGATATATACCAAATGTTGTTAAGAGAGTGTGTAGGTTAGGGAGTGGTACCTAGTGTAAAGCAGGTTGAATATTTTTCTAATTGTTTGGTCTATCTATATATATATATATATATATATATATATATATATATATATATATATATATATATAAAAGTTTTAAAGGTACCTGTGAGAAAAGCACCCAATATCAGAGTTTGAGCGTATGTAATAAGAGCGGACACACAGATCAACACTGAGTGGTAACAGTGTTTCATTGCTTGGAGGCAATCTTCATGACCTGAAGATTGTGTTCAAGCATTAAAGATATTCGCCACTCAGACTTGACCTCATTTTTCACTTTATATGGCAATGGGCTGAAACGTTGATTGGCTGACTATGAAGGAGTGATGCTCGAGCTGTGAAATCTTGCATGCATTAATTTCAACTCTTATTAATAACTGCATTGTTTCTTTCCAGATAAACTGACATTTGACTGTTCAAAGATGACTTCAAAAGTAACTAGTAGTGACTTCTCTTGAAAATGGACAGAATTTGGCAACGTGATGTTATCAAGTACCTGCAGAAAAAAAGGTTTAGCTCCCAAAGACATTCATGCTGACATAGTTGCTATATTAGGGGATGATGTTCCTGCTTTATCAACAGTGCAAAAGTGGGCAGCTAAATTTAGGAAGAGAAGGGAGAGTCTTGAAGATGACCCAAGGTCTGGACATCTTGCAACTGCCACCACTGAAGAAAACATTGATCCTGTTCACCCCAGGGTGATAGATGACAGGCAATTGACTATACATCAAATAACCAATGCTACGTCAAAAAACGATATTATTTTTGCACCAACCTTATATATATATATATATATATATATACATACACTATCAAAAATAGTAGTAATTTTATAATTGCATTGTACTTGTAAAATATTAAAAACATTATGTTGATCTGCATGTTCAATACTTTCTTAATATTAAACGACATTCTATTCCCCATTGAAAAATTATGAAATTTCAACATAAAATTCTATTTCTATATCTGCTGGTGACACCAGGGGTGGCAGTATTGTCTTAGCCATTGAAACGGTGTTACCTCCCGTGGATGGGAGCTGATGAGGGTAGGGTATCGCCCATGCTTTCACACGTATGTAGAAAATTGGAATTTTAACATAAAATTCTATTTCTATATCAGTAGAAGAAACTGCAAGATGGAGATAGGCAATTTGCCCAGCAGAATCATTTCAGGAAAAAGTAACTAAAATGAAGATAAAAGAAACTTCTATTTTTCATTTAAAAGTTTGAAATTAAAATTTACAATATTTTAAGTTATCATAAACAACTTGCACAAAATGAAAATGTTACATTCTAAATAGGAAATATTTTTGTGCAAATGCATTTAGAATTTTTTTGGGACAGACTGTGTGCAACATTTTGCAAAAGAAACCAAATTTAATAGGAAGAAGAAAAGAGATTAACCTGTTGGCTTTCCCATCAACTGTCCAATACAATGAATATTCCTATTCTTGGTATTCTAAGATTACAACATTTCTTTTTGTATGTCTGCAAAAACAATCAGGTTTTCATCATAAATCAGGAAAGGAAACAGCAGCTAGGCTTACTGACCAAAGACAAAATAAATCAAGTCGACATATTAAAACAGAAAAATTCTACAACCAAATTAAATGATATGACAGAAACACCATTATAAACATAAATCATTCTGTTACATTTCAATTTACAAAGATATTAACAGAGAAATATATAATAGGCATTTATTTATCTCTCTCGTGAGATAATGGCAACACCCTATTGTTTGATCAAAATTTGGTGATGAGACTGGAGTGACCCCACCAGGAAACAGGCTTGAGCAATGGTAGGCAGTGCACAACCCCAACCACATGTCCTCCTGCCCTCTTGGCTGCACAGATAAAATCCAAATAAATACTATATATATATATATATATATATATATATATATATAAAATACAGTGATGTGCCAAAACATATGGATAGATGCCTTGTATTGTGTAGGGTCCCTCTAACCTGGTAAAGCACAACAACTGGAAATTGATTCCATAAGTTGTTGGCAAAAACCTCTAGAACAGAGCTGGGTAAACTTTTCTTTAGAGGGCCATATCATTGTAGAGTCTGTGCAAAATGGGCTGCATACAATAACCTGATCACAACTACAATCTAAATAACAATCCTACATGGGCACGTTATGTGTATATTTGCTTATTAGACATACATTTTGTGAACAGACTGCATAAAAGTAGAAATTAGTTTCATATTTAAGATATTTGCAAGTATTAACGGGATTTCTACATCCAAGAAAAATATTTTACAATAATAAATTCTCAATAAATTTTGTGAGACATTTATAGCAAAGCACAGAAATGACATCCTATCAATACACAGTAACCCTATGTGAGTTTATACTGTGCCAATGATTGCACATTGACATTGGCAAAATGTGGGACATACTGATCCAGGTGCTTGTGGAAATAGATGATGCGATATGTTGGTTGGGGTCAGGAGTGAGTTTCCTGATAATAGAAGTTCATTAATGAAGATAATACGGTTTTGCATCTTTGTTTTCTTGATTATGATTTTGTGTAACAGGTAATAAAAAAAATTTAATGTAGACTTTAAAAATAATGTTTATTTTGAAAGCAGTATAGAAATCATCAGGCAAGTTACATGTGGTCTGTAGTCTGCAATTCTACCTACCATCTGCTCTTACCATACTATCCATAAATACAGGATCTTGCATTAGAATACATCTCTCCAGCACATTCCATGACTGAGGTCATGTCAAATAAATATGATGGCTGCACCATTTGTTAGAAGTCTCCAGAATGCTTTCCAAACTAATTGTGTGTAACTTTAACCTGATCATATATTGCATTATTCTCGTAGAATAACCCATTTTTTTTGGGGGGGGGGGGCACAGAGTTTATGAGTAAAAATAGTCATGGAACAGGGCAACATAGTGGTCACCCATCAATGACATATCCAGGTAGGCCAGTAGACTCAACTCATGCCAGACAAATGCATCTTGCACAGTGTCTTGCTGATAACTGGGATCGGTGACATCATGGGGTCTGTACCACACCCAAACCTTACAATCAAACTGAATTGGAATTGACTCATCAGACATTACCACACATTGCTAGTTTCTTCGAGATCCAATTAGCAACCTTACAACCCCAGGTGAGGTGCTGTGTCCAATGTCATGGTTTTAATAACAGGCGTACCCTGGTGGGTCTTCTGTTCCCAAAGCCCATGGAAGCTAAATTTAGCTGTTGGATATGTGTTTGGTACCCTCCTGTATTGAATGTCAGTGTCATTTATTACTGCAGACAATTCTTACCAGATATAGTCATGATCATTAAGGAGCCACAATCGGCCATTGCACTGACCCTGATGAAAAATAATGCCTCCCATCAGGTGGTTCTACTACACACCTGACATGAGATCCAAGAATATCCAAATGTCAACACACCATCACAGAAATGAAATATTCCAACTGTATGACACTCACTACCATGTCTCATTTAAATTCGTGTCATTACATGAGTAACCTAACTCATGTTCACACTGAGTCACCAGATGTTAGAGTACAACTGATAAAGCAGGGGTGGGGTCTTTTACATTCTCTTGAACAATTGTTTATTAAAATATGCTTCAGTTTATTTAATAATTAGTTAATGAATTAAAACAAATTACTGTCAATGTATTCAAGTTTAAAAATCCTTCAACATTTTCTATGGCTATTAAAATTGTAAAACCCCTCTATAAAAATAATCCATGTAAATGTATATGTACAACTATAGAAAAAAGAACTAAAGATTTTCACTAACAGATACATATTATTTGGAATACACCTTCTGAGTCAGACAATCTTGGTTTGTTTCGTTTTACAGCATATCAACCTCAATGAGTTATTTAATGCTGACAAGATTTTTATTGCTGGTAATAATTTTTTTTACAAAGTATTTCTGGTATTAAAACCTATTTTTACACTTTCATAGTGTTTTAACCCCAGTTTAGCTGGGACCCTAACAGGTGCTACCACCCCAGGTCAGAGTGGATCTGGAAACATCAGCAATTAAGAGGTGGTTCCATGCTCCTCAAAACCCCTTGATCAGAGGCCTTGCTGTCAGATGTAGTTTATCATCTTACTCAGGACACGGACAATCTTGGAAAGGTGGGTGGAATGACATATGGTGAAAAGGCTTCATTGGGCAAAAATGATCAAGAACAACCATGTTGGAGGTTCAATTATTTCCATCATGTCATGGTTTAGTGAAACCACCTATCATCCCCTTTACATCCCATCACCTTGCGTGCGTGTGTATGTATGATAGGTTGCTGAAATTATTGATGTACCTACATTTGAGTGTCAGCACAGAATGAAATTGATTATTCAAAAATTGAACAGTTAATTTAGTCTACTCCAATAAGGAGAGATAGGATGCCTTGTATTTGTAGAGGTAAAGATTATTATAGAAAAATAATCCTTTTTAACAAAACTAAAGTGTTTTTTGCAGCATTCTAGAAAAAAAAAAAAAAAATTATGCCTTTTTCTGTTATCTTTTTATCCTGCACCACCCTCCCTAGCAATTTACACTCATTTTTATGTTTTCATTTTTACCTGCTCAGGACAATAAAGATGACAAAAAAAACTCAGTTCTTTGCAATGTCTCATTGTCAAGAGAAGAAGAAAGTGTTTTCTTAGCCACCAACACCTCCACCTATCCAAACCCAAATTGACAAGAGGTGAGAAAAGTTGATACTTCAGTATGGGCAACAAGTGGAATGCTTTGAATTTGGCAAGGGGGGGGGGATTAAGGGAGATAGAAATTTAAGTGGTTCCATTTACAATGACCAGTATTTGCACCCCCCCACCCCACCCCAAATTGGTTGTTTTATAGATAACAACCAAAATACTCTGGGGGTAAATTAAATGGTCAGTGTGAAATAAGAATACTTGACAGATGTGGGCTACAGTGATTGATGAGTTCCATCAAATTGCTTGGGAAAAACAGATTGACAGAGACACGCATAGAAAATGTGTTGAAATCTTTAAATAAAAACGGCTTTCAGCTGAGAGAAACAAATGCACAATCTAGTTGCCACGACAATGAGTATGCAGCTAAAATGGAAAGAAACTTTTTGCCTCATTTTACATTTTTTTTTTCACTTTTCAATATCATACAATACAGAAGAACTAGAAAGGCTTCTTTTTTTTTTTTTTTTTTTTAAACAATCTAATCTTTGATGATAAAATTTTGGCCACCATTGCACTAGAATTTAAACTTTGATTCTTCACTGAATCATTTTATATAAGGGCTTGAAATTAACAGTGTTCTAGAGACGATAGAACATTAATCTGGGATGACTGGTTAGAATATTGGGATGATGTCACAATACAAGATTTTTTTATTGAAAAGTTTATATCTCTTCTAAGGGAAACTACCTTCCTAAAATTCTTTTTAAACATACAACTGGAACCCAAATAAAAAATGAAGTTTGAAAAACTTAAATTTAGATATTTCTAGTATTTATCTCTAAATGTAAAAAACATTAGGATCTGATTGGAAAAAACAATTTTGCTTTAATAAACAAAGCAAAAAAATTATATTATAAAACCCAAATGAAAGCTGAAGAACTTAAATTTAGATATCTATCATTTATCTCCAAATGTGAAAAACATTAGGAACCAATTTTGCCTTAATAAACAGAGCAAGAAAATCACATATTTTTACGCCAATTTTTGGTCTAAAAACTTCAATGAACCATTAATAAAACAACATTTGTGTTGTTTTCTGCTTATGAGACTATATTGAAAATATAAGAGAACTTAATGATCAACAAACCTGGGAGACTAAGTCAGAAAAATTATAAATGAAAATGTTTTAATGTAGATTTTAAAATACTTCAATTATAAATATTTGTAATGTGCTAGTATTCTTTATATAGAAAATGAATGCCAAGAGGACAATTCTTAAAGTCTGACGAAAGTTACTCTGAGAATGAAAATTAAGAACATTTCTGTGGAAAATTATTCAAGATGATTTAATTGAAATGCATAAATAAAACTAAAGGTTAACTAATTCGTTCTTGTATTTATTAATTTTTAAAACTTAATATTTTAGCTTTTCAATTTTTGTTACAATCTGTGTGTGTGCATACACGGAGTCTCCCATCTCTCTCTGAATGAAGAACATTTACTAACCTGAAATGGCACAAGGCAAATGAAATAATTACCATTTCCAAATATGGGAAAAACTTGCAATATATTTTCATTATGGGCAAAAAGTACTGTGTGATTGCAGAAAAATCATCTTGAAAGAAACACCCACCTTAAGGTGTGTTTGCAGGTATCGAATAAAAAAAACAAAACAAAAAAAAAAAAACACATTGAATCCATAGGCTAAGTAGTCAAGCCTTATAGAGACAGACAAAGCTAGATTATCTTGGAGGTCTGGGAACACTTAAATATTTTTCTCATATGAATTTATGGTAACTGCTGTCCAAGTCCATTCAACATGTATTACTCATCATTTTTCTCCAAGGTTCAACTCCTTCCAAGGTCAGGTAATCACTCCTTTTCTTAAAGATGGTAGTGACAAAACCATCAACTTTAACAACTTTACAGGAAAGCTGCAAAGTTGAAAAAAAAACTGATTTATTAATTTCTCAGTTTTGAGATTTCAAGTTCTTCTGACAATTGCAGTGTGGTGCTGGGAAGACAGGAGATGGTGGCAATGCCACTATGACTCAAGGGGTTACTGAGAGCGAAAGAGAATGAGAAGACTGTAGTGAAGCTAAATGACAATAACAGAAAAGGTTTCAGGAAGAGAGAAGATGGCCATTGGCTTTGCATTTAAATTTTTGAAGATTGTAGGCAGCAGAGTAGCAAGAAATTAGAAGGGCGATCCACAGACAAGAAGTGCAAGAAAAGAAACTATTAGAATACAACTGATAGTTGCATCTAGCTAGTTCAATAGTAAAACTCTGAGACCTAGTTGCCAATCTAGTAGCACACTTAAATTCATGAATTCAAGGCACCAAGGAAGAAGTCTAATCAGAAGAAGTGACATGAAAATATTTGTAGAAAAGGCAGAGGGAAGCCACGTCATGTCGGTGAGAAAGTGACTGATGTCAAGATGCCAGGTTGGCATTGATTACATTACAGACTCTTCTTTGAATTTTGTCAAGAATCTCGCAATATATGATAAGAGCCTGAGACCACATATGGCAGCAATATTAAATGCTCTGCTGAATGGTAGACTTATAAATGAGTAAGATGGATTCTAACGAGAAAAATTGTCTGGTACGACACAGTGAACCAACCTTCCTAGCAGTAGACCTAGCAATTGATTCAATATAAATCACTACATTTCATGTTAGTAGAAAACATGATCCTAAGAATGTGCAAAGTGTTACTCTGCTGGAGGTTAGCATCAGCCATGCTGATGGGGGAGGGGGACAGAAAAGGTTCTCTAAGGTGATTAAATAAAAACAGTTTTGTTTGGGGAATGTTGATTTGGGGTCCCTTTCAAGAACAGTTGCTAGTTTTACTTTGTCAAACCTGTTGGACTTACTACTAAGGCAGGAGGACATAATTGTGTCATCAGCATATTATCAAAAACATAAATGTTTTAAAATATTTAATATTAAAAATATCTATTGTTCATAAATGATAAATTTCGCCATTTCATTTACAATACAAATTATATTTCCTAACTGAAATTACTTCCATCTATAATACTCTGAAATATTAGACTTGATTACAACTAGTATATTTACTACTTGAATTACAACTAGTATATTTACTACTTGAATTACAACTAGTATATTTACTACTTGAATTACAACTAGTATATTTACTACTTGAATTACAACTAGTATATTTACTCGCAAAGTAATTGTTCTCATAAACCAATTTTGATTTAAGTAATCTCCAAAGATTAAAAACTAAATTAGAAAAGTTAACAAACAAAACAGACACAGGAACGACATAGCTACATATAAGCTTTAAAGTATATTATCTTAGCATGGAAACAGTTCAGTTATGACAATGAGATTGATTTACTAGACAGAAGAGGTGGATTGAAATCTAACGACTTGTCAGGTACAAAAAGGAGAAAAAGTAAGCTTCAAGCTCTGATAAATTACATAACATCATTGTGAAAACAGAGTGATTAAATAAAGTTGCTAAATAAACATAAGCAAACATGGCCCAGTGGATAAAAGTGTTGGTTAAAGTAATCCAGTGACATGATCAAAAGGTGAACAAAAACTTGGAGAGTTGAGTTACTAAAGGGAAATAACTCCAGAAAAGGCATGGCACATGAAACTAGAACAATCTACCAGAGTGGACAAAATAAAGGGTTCAGTTCGAAATTCCAATGAATATTACCTGAAGTAGGCTGGAGTGTACAACAACCGAAACATTTTGAATACGACAAAGATGAGGACAATCGTCTGAATAATAAATACAATTTTCTATGCATTCTATACTAAGATAATTCAGAATTCTATAAAAAAATTATTTATAACACTTCCCTAATGACAAACCATAAGCAAGGCAATTCTATTATACAAACTGGTATATTGTTAATAAAGCTTACATTCATTCCTCACCATTGACAATCCTTTTTTATTACCAATATACAGACTGACAACATTTCCTCTAACATATTTGAGGTAAAACATTGAGGAAGTGTTTAATCATCAATTTCTTTTTCTTGATGTTAGAAATATTCAGTTTATTAATGTTGGAATTAGCTAAAATAAAACTGATGAATGGGAGAGTAGCCATAAAGACAGTGGGCAGCAATGTCCAAACTGCTTATACCAAATTGAACTAAAACTCAAACGGTTGTGGCACTGAGGCATATGACAAGTGTATATATTGTTGAGAAATAATGAACTTTTATTTTTTTATCTTTAATGACATTTATCTGTGGGTTTGGATTTTTGTTTTCAAATAATTGAAACCCATTTATATGCTTTATTGTAAAATAAAACTTTTTAAACTGAAGTTGGTGATAAATTTTGGTTTTATCAGAGAATAAGAACATTTGAAAATAAAACAAATTTCTATAAATTTTTGTTCAAATTGGAAAGGAATTATTCTGTAAAAAATTTAATGGCTGATTAATATATAAAAATATAATTAAAAATTAAATTTGAGGGTGTATATGTTACTCATACAATAATTCATCTTCACATTAAGTCCATCAGAGTATTCTAAAACCATGAAGGAAGCTGTAGTTAAATTTTGGAATGTGTAGGTCATACTTAAAAAAAAATCATCTATGTTCCTAACCAAAAATTTTGTTTGAAAATATAAATATTTGAATTTATCCAAATAATTAGCATATCTGCCTCAAATTTAGTGTTAAAGTCATGAGTTTTCAACCAGTGTACCCTTCACCTTCTTCAGGTGTCAGTTATGTTTGGTAATGTTCTTGAAATTTCAAACAAAAACCCTATATTCAATTCACGGGGGTTAAAAGGTTCTCATTTCACTGTTAATGCAAAAGATACTAAAGAATATCTTGTGTCTGTTAATTCTTCTGTTAAATCTTGGGAAAACTTTTGAGAAAAGCATACACTGATGCAAGAAGCATTTAAAGAGAAAACTCTTGGCAGGACAGCTCTGGTCAGATATCACTGACCTTTTAAAAAAGGTCAGTTTTACACAGAGATAATCATCAACCAGGTCACCCACCAGTTTCCATCTTAGCTGAAAATGTCCATGACAAAGAAAAAAAAATCATTGTTAATTAGACAACTGGTTGAAAATGTTTCTGAGAAAGTTTTCCAATGCACTAAATTAAAAGCACTTCATAAATCATTTAATCACTGCCCTTATAAGTTCAATTATTTAGCAGATCTGTGGTAAGTAGAGTTCAATCCAATTTCTCATTATTCTTTCGGCAAATATGGACAAACTTGACCACAATAAAACAAAATCTTAAAAAGGACAAAAAAATCTTAAAAAGGACAAAAAAAAAAAAGAAAAAGAAAAAAGGAAGTCATGGGACAAAACGTCCCATGACTTCCTTTTTTCTTTTTCTTTTTTTTTTTTTTTTTTTAACTATCTTTACTCTTTGGCAATGTTTATTGTTTTAAAAATCAATGTTCAGAATTGGAATAAAACCCTAAACATATAATGAAAGTGAACTTATACATATTTTTGTTTTTGTTCCTGAGAATTGACAGCAAAAATATTAAAGACTATTAGATTTATTTATTTACAAGAATAATTTTACATTTACAACATTCTAAAAACTAATTGTATCAAGACTAATGCAATACAATATTCATCATTTACCAATTTATAAAGAAATAAATATGAAAAGTTTTTTATTCATAAATTTACAAACATTTACTAAATTAAAATGTGGATTAACTATAAGGAAATCCTTATTAATTACCATTTTATAAATTTTGAATCAATTGACAATTAACTGATGTTTTGCCAACCATTCCAATAAATAATATAGTAGTGTAAATAATCTAATGAATAAATAGTGTTTATTATTTTTTTGTAAATTTTCAAGAACAAAAATGTGTATAAATTCACTTTCATCATGTATTTAGATTTTTGCTGATCATCATTGAAAAGTAAGGGTGGTAGTTAAAAAAGGTGGGTGTCATGGGAAAAACCATCCTTTTGACATTCCATCTTATTGCAGACACATTTATCCTTATTTACCATTTTTCTCTCTGCTTCCAGGTTTCCAGAAATCAAAGTAATAACAGGTACTTCTAAAATCTTAATTTATTGCTTGACAGACACATAGCAGAATGACTGTGATACAGTGGCATGCACTAAGGTGAGACAATAGGCAGTCATGTGAGTCATTGAGGAACCATAAAATGAAAGTAGATACCGTCTATAACTTTATGACTATCATGCCATACATTGTTCAAACGAGTGGACTTATTCTGTGGGGGATTTTATACTGTTTCAGTTAATTCATTCTACAACCTTCTTCAGGTATATAATCCATAAAGAAAGAAAAGGATCTCTCTCTTTTTTTCTCAAACAGCACTAGATAAACAAAAGTGATAATTAACTAATATACCAATGAGCTGTGTTCATTCCCAGTAAAGCAAGAGCTTCACTCTCTCAACATTTACAACCATTTGTGCAATGCTGGCTGTGATTCTAATTTTTTTTTTTTTTTTTATACACACAGGAAATGCTCTTCAAATTCTCTCTCTGCTAACAAAAGAAAACTATACCATGAAATTCACAATATATGCAACAAGCAATGTCTTTCAATTTTATCCCTCTCCAACAGTGTTTCCTCCCATCAATTATCTCAGAGAGGGTAATGAGCTCTCTTCTCTCTCTAAATATAGGGTCCAATTGCAGTAAGGAGGCTGTTGAAAAGCACACTGTTATCATAAACTTTGAATTTAATTTGTTCAGCCACACCTTGTGTGTGTGTGTATATATATATATATATATATATATATATATATATATATATATATATATATATATATACATACACATATACATACATACTCAGAGCTTGTTGCTTGCTGTATCTACATAGGGTATCTGGAAATCATTCTATTTTACAGTCTCAGAAACAACACAGAATAAGTTGACTTGCCCAGGCATGTTTCAAAAAAAAAAAAAAAAAAAAAAAAAAATTTAATAACACTTCAATTTGTTTGTGTTCTCAGTATGAATCCCCTATAAAAAAAATTTATAAGCTTCTGTAATTTATGATGTAAAGAATCTTTTTTTTGTTTGTTTAGATAGACTATTATATTATTCTATTAGGTTGGTGCAAAAATAATGTCGTTTTCTCACATATGTGAGAAAACGACATTATTTTTGCACCAACCTAATAATACTCACACATTAAATGAAATTTTCAATTATTTGATAGACTCTCCATCAAAACTGAACCCTGATTTCATCAACACATTCAACAGAAACAAGTTTTTGTTAATTTTTTAAAAATATAAAAATTCACGTAATCCTTCACTTTAATAGCGTAAAATAAACTGTCCAACTTCATTTCAGTCATGTCACATGATAGAGTGCCCCACAGTTAACTGCCAATCCAAATTATCATGAAAAGATGACACCATACATACTCAAAACATGGAAAATATTTTGATGTGTGTTAAGTATAAACTGCATCGACAGTTTGGAACTTATGAGGTGTTGTTGACATCACATATTCACAAAAAAAAAGAAATTAGTGACCACTTTGGGACGTAATTTCAGATTGGGTGTTTTTCCCCCTCTACACTGGTTTCTTGGTATTTATCGTTGTTCTCTTCCCTGTATCTGCTATATCACAACTGCACATATTGTACGATGTACCCTGACAGAAGATGCCTCTCATCTTCCCAATGGTCTACTTGTAATTGTAAGTCACCAATTACTTGCCCAGATGATACTAGACATACAGGCACTTCAGAATAGAGCACTAACACACCTGGATATCTCTTCTCAATTCTGCCCAACCATGTTAATATTATGTAAAGTTACTAACGACCCAATTTCTTGTGGGGAAACAAAGAAGGGTCACATTTGACAGAATGTCGCACTCACCTTCATTAAAATTGAAATCCTATGTGCCAGACAAAGACAAACTCTCTTTTGTCAAGAATAAGGCAAGTCCTGTTCACCATTTCTGCTGGCATTTGACTTGGGTTCTGGTTCACTATGCCTGCTACACACAAACCTACTGGTCACCATGGATAGAACAGTAAATGGTAATTGGTTATAATTGTCTCTGGGGTTGTGATGTCGCTAATTGAAGCCTGGAACAGTGTCAATATGTGTCAAGTCATGGTTCCAGAACCAATGAAGTGTAATCACATGGCATCAGCTTGCTGATACACCTAAAGACACCATTTATGGCATACTGCTTTATGACTATTTGCACTCAGTCATACACAGACTATTGTAACCCAACAAATATGGGTTATTCCATGTTATCAGGCTCATGTTATCTTAGAATTGGTTTGAGAAGTATTCTAGAAACTTCAGTTGACATGAAACCAATTGAGAATTTCTAGGATATTTCAGAGAGATCTATTTGACACAAGACCCTGTACCCACAAATATGAGGGAGTTGTTGCGACCAACTACCAGGACAACATGGTCTCCAGACCTCTTGTGGAAGCAAGGTCATTTCAATTTGCTCATTTTGGTGGGTTGGGGGGGGGGGGCTTTACATGATATGATCACCTATCACATGACATGTCAGTGTAATCATAATTCCTTGTCTAAAAACCCTTAATAAAGTACATTTTCAGTAAAAATTAAATGAATGATCTGGTGAATCAATTTTGTGTATGTAATAAAAGAAATTAAATATTAAATGAACATTGTTGGGGGATAGAGGGAGACATGATTAAAAAAAGAAAAAGAAAAAACTTACAACCAACCATTCTTTCTGGCTCAGTAACCAAATATTGATTACCGTTTTTTAATAATCATTTCATCTCAAGAAAATAAGAAAGCCACTAATATGCAAGGGGTTACTCAGTATAAAAGAAGATAAGAAAAAGAAAAATATTAAGGAGAGAGAATAATAGAAGAACAGGAATTAAGACAGAAGATAATAATCAATTTTCATTTAAATTTTTGAAGATCAAAATTGGCTGGAAAGCAAGAAACCAGAAGAGAGTTCCACAAGTGAGAAGTGTAAGAACTTTAAGTTGAGGAGACCTTGCCACCAATCTAGTACTGCACTTAAATTCATAAAGTTGAGGTACCAAAGAGGAAAGCTCATAAGAACAATTACTATGGAAATATTTATAGAAAAAGAAAAACTACATTTTGATGGGAACGTGACTGAAACTGAGATAGCAGGTGTGTACCAATAACATTGCAGATTCTTATTTGGATTTCCATATTCTCATAACCTTACAAATTATCTGATTATTACAAATATACTCACATCATTAAAAATTGAATTTTTTTTTATACGAGCCACACAAGGTAGAGGGTTACTGTGTGGTGTTACATGAGCCTAAGAAAATGCAAGATGTAAAGTTCATGAGGTTATGTAGGAAAGATAACAGTTAACACTAGGTCAAGATTGCAGTGATTGGGAAAACATCTTGCTAGGAGTCTGTTCCACAAAACAGTTATTGGAAAGTAGCTGTCCGAGTGGAACTTTCTCCTTACTAATGAAGTACAAAAAGAATGGGGATGATACATCTGTGTGTATGTGGCATGGGTGGGTCCCATTTGCAAAAGGCAGGGCTGGTGGAACCAAAGAATGTAGTTTATCAGAACACATGCAACAGAGTAGCATCTGTGGGAAAGGTGTTATAAGAAGGAAAATACTTCATCACCCACAAGGCTGCATACATGCTTTTGAAGTGAGGACTGGGCAGTTCCAGCCCAGATGGCAGCAATACTCTTTTTGGTCTGATCTGGCTCTTGTGAAAAAGGTGGAGGGGGTCAGATACTTACTGGAGTGGTACAATGATCTGACCATTTATCCAGCCTCTTTAGCAATAGAGATCAGATAAAGGAGTTCCACTTGAGCCCTGGGGTTGAACTTTAGTCCTGATACAAGGTAAGGATGCTTCTTGAGAGAATACCCACCCTTCATTTAGGTGAAAGTTCAGGGTCTACTTAGTGATGTTGGTGGAATTTTACACAGTAAAGACAAGTTATGAGTAAAAAAAAAAAAAAAAATTTGTTACCTTAGAACAATTTTTTTTTTTTTTTGAAAAATACATAAATCATTTTCAACTAATTACTAATTAACCAAGTGTTGTCATCTTTTTCTTTTATGCAGTTTTAGCCAGTCTTTTTGTTATATAGGAATAAAGTGTCACTGCCGACACTTGAGATCGCCAGTGAGCAAACACAGGCGATCCCATTATTGAATTAAGTAGACCACATGACCAGAGTGAATGCATATATGGAAGGTAGCATGATGTCTAATTGATCTGCATTTCTAGTCTATCCTCTATTACTATATGGACTGCTATTCTCTATTTGGATCACTATATGGATTACTATTTGAGCGAGTATTATCAAGCAAGTACTATTAGTGCGAGTGCTATTCGAAGGCGTCTGACACCAGTATTGTTCAATGGTGTTACTATAGTTGTATCTGCGATTACAAGTCTCTACTACAACAAGCATCTTGAAAATGACAACAATTATTTGTTGGCATCACTAAACTATTCTTCTTCAACTGTTAAATAGTCAGGTTGTCTTGAAATTTTGACATCAAGTATTTTCATCATTGCATATATTTTTAATTATTTTTCAATAATCATGTGTTTAAAGCTTCTTATGACTGGACTTAAATTTTTTTTAAAGTAAAATATGTGATATTTTAATAAACTAAACTTTTGCAATCACAGAAGAATTAAATCCAGTAACAGCAAAGATTTGGGCATGGACGATTTTGATTTAAAATATCTAAGACAGCCAAGAGTTTTTTTTGGCAGATCTGGGATAATGGCACCTATTATTTGACGAATAAGTTTGACATCTTGAGAATCAAATATCTGTTTTAATGTTTGTTTAATATTCAAATGAAAAGTAAAATGAATTTAAAAAAGTGGTGAAAATTGTAGAATAGTAGGCAAACACCAAGGAGATGGATACATTTTTTTTTTTTTTTTAGAAATGAAATAAAAAATACTGTTTTAAAATATTTGCCAAAAATCAGGGAATTATCAGATTCAAATTTTTAGTACTTATTTATTCATAGATAAATTGTATACTGAATAGGTTATTTTATTAGAAAATTTTGAGTAAGTATTTTTGGTAGCCGGGGGTGGAGGCAGTCATAAAACTCCCTGAAGATAAAATTATTTCAGTAAAAACTTTTATCAAGTGTTACGGAAAATTTGTCCCAAATCTTACCAAAAATAATTAAAATTCAAAAAATAAAGTTGGTACTTAATTTAATAAAATGTTATTTTCTTTCAAAATCAAACTGGACAAAAAAAAATTAATTAATCCTTAAATTTACTAAACGACTTTAAACATATTTTTCTAGAGATATTGAATTTTTAAATTTTACTTTTTTGTTTAATGACGGTTTCACGAGTAAATGTTTTAAATTTAAAAATGCTTAAAAACTTTATTTACGTAAATTAATTTTTCCTCTTAATTTGGATTATCATCAGTTTTCGAATAAAACCGAAATTAAAGTTCAAAGAAGTCATTTATTTTAAATTTTAAATTATTTAAAATGCGTTTTAGGGATTTTTATTATTTTTTTTTTTAGAAGTCTATGGCGGTACCTAGGTATTTTAACTAGAAATAAATTTTTTTTCATGTTACTAAAAAGTAAAACTAAAAATAGAACATTTTTTTAAAGGTTGAAATTCATAACTTGGAATGTTTATGTAGAGAGAAATTGTTTTTTAAGAAATCACGTTATGAGTTTATATATTTTGTTTTGCCTTCTGTAGGAAGTGGGGGTCAATTACCAAAGTGGGACCCCCATTTAATTTTTATAAAAATGAATTCGTCATCTGGAATACTTCAAAATATAAATTTATTTATTTACTTATATAGAAATAATATTTCTGGTCGCAGTGCCATAAAAATGCTAACTAAAATCCCACACAAAAAAAAAAAAAACAAACCATCCTGCTCTTACACTTGTCACACACGTAATTTTTTTAATTCAATTTTATTTTAAAATCGTATGCGTGTCTATTAAGATAAATTATTAAGATATATTTATTGAAATAAATTTAAGAAGCCGAAAAATGTCGAAGCGAGTACAACTTAAAAGTTTAGTTTTTGCCACGTGGATTTTTTTTTTTACGTGAACATTTTTAGCAGTAAAGCTGAAATAATAGAGTTTCATAATTTAATTGAATTTCAATTTTAATACAAATCTTATTGTAAATTTTCTCAACATTTGAAAAAATAAATAAAGGGCTCTTTACTTTACAGAAAGTTTTTAGAGATGTACAATAGTTCTCATTACTGCCGATGATTGTTTAGTTTATAAAATTATGACAAATGAATCTGATCAAAACGACCGCAGGATTAATGTTGTTAAAATTATATTGGAACTTAATTTTATATCATAAATTGCATTTTGAAAACTCAATAATGTACTTACTGTAATTAAACACATTCACAACAAAATACTTATCACTTTCAGCTGAAGCCACATGGTTACGACAAATATAACTTCCGTTTCCGGTGACTTTAGTGTCACGTGACTAATGCATTCAAGCACTTGTAAATTTAGTCTATTAGTCTATTTAGTTTTTTTTTTTTTAAATAATAACAAAAAGAAATGGCCAATAAAATAAATGTCAAAGTGAGTACAATAATGTATTGTTGATAATTTTACTATAATAAATAGGTATTGTTTGTAATTTTTTATATAAAAATGAATTACTGGTATTTTTACTATAACAATGCATTTTTATAGCATAAAATTTATACTTTCATAATGTTTTGTTTTTATTTGTGAGTTCACTATTTGCCCATGGCTGGGACCCTAACAGGTGCTACAACTCCTTGGTTTGGGTGGACCTGGGAACAATAGCAATTAAGAAGTGGTTCCATGCTCCTCAAAACCTCCAATCTCCTAATTAGAGCCCTTGCTGTTCAATGTAGTTTATCATCATGCCCAGGACTAATATTACTTAACAGTTTAGTACCCTTTTCTTTGTTTCTAATTAAATTTTCCTGTTTCTTAATACTTTGCTTAGCCTTTGGAAAGCATATTTTGTTATTCTAATGCACCTTTGGATTTAGGCATCACATTTTCTGTCCTCTGTTAAAATACTTCCTATATATTTAAATTTTCATACTTGCTTGACTTTGACATCTCCAACTTGCAGTTTGCATATTGGCCTGTCCCTTTTGCTGACAACCAAACATTCTGCCTTACAATTGATAGTCCTTTCTTCTCACTTTCTTTACTACTATTTGTAGGAATTATCGTTATTATATACTGTTTTTGTTTGGACTAGTATCCTTATCTTGTTTGTTAATGTCACAAATTTTAAACTGTGGTATTCTCTGGCCTTCTTCAGGTATCTGCTGATAACCAGGTACTGAACTCACACTCTTTGAGTATTGTCACTGGATCTAACTAACGTCTTTATCCACTGTGCCATATGTCCTTGAGGCAGTGGAGAACTTGGAGAGGGGAATTAACAGGAGATAACTGATAACTGACATCCATTAAACATGGCACGTGGAACTAGAACAGTCTACCCCAGTGAGTGAAAGGGTTCAGTTTGACATTCCAACCACCTGAAGAAGGCCGGAGCGTACTAACTGTGCTCACATCCACTGTTTGGTTTCCATAAATATTGAACCAGTGTTTATAAATAACAATAGGTGTAAGTTTTTTTCATATGGGGAAATCTGGTGGTACCCAACTGTTTCATATGCGCTTTCATGCCAGATGCCATTTTACCAGACTGCTATTTGTAACAAGCCCCTCCCCCCCTACATACAAATGATGAGTTACAAGGAATTTCAAACTGAACCCTTTATTTAATTTACATAGGTAGATTGTTCTTGTTCCACTGCCCTTATTGCTTTTGTTGCCGTAGAATTCTCTCCCTTTGCACACTGTAGGCGCATTCTGTTGCCTCAAGAGGATTGCTATAAATAAGCACTTGTCAACTATTATTTAGTGTTTATTTATAGCAACCCTTTCAAGGCGACAGAATGTGCCTACAGTGTGCAAAGGGAGAGAATTCTATGGCGACAATTTACGCCTCCAGTGTGCTAAAGGTTAAACATATCCACTGGACTAGCAGATTAAAGCATTGGTTTGTGAATTTGGCTACATGTGGATTGTGAGTTCAATCCCTGGGCTGGGCAGTGTGTACTTGAAACCAGTGGAAATAAGGTGAACAATAATTGAACAGTACTAAATAAGAACTAAACAAGCTATCCCTGGACATGGGCAGCAGAACGAGAACAGTTTAGAAATTAGGTCACCTGTATCAACAAGCACCTGATAAAAGCCAGAGAATGGCTGAAATGTTGTGATAATAAGAACAAAGATGAGGATAATAGTCTGTGTGTACATAATGTATATAATTTTTTTTTTACATTACCCAATATTTCCACAGAAGTATGACAACAGAAAATACTACTTATATATTGGATTGAAAATTATGGCTTAAATTTTATGGAAGTTAAATGAAATGTTAAAAATATGTCAAAACGGTGACAAATCTGTGATTACTGGGTGGTGCCCCATTTGAGAGGATATTAAAATAGCTTAAATTGACTGAGGGTAGGGTTGGGTATACTCTTTATATGTTTATGTGACATGTGCCAGCCATAAAAGAACAACAAAAATTAAAACTTTTCATAAATTTCTTCAAGTCTGGAGATGGGATTCAAGTCAATGGTAATGGTTATGGTAATATTAGCCATTTCCTTACAAGGAAACATTTGGCATTCATTGACCGAGCAGCTAGTTCTGTTTTGGTTGGAATTTATAAAATCTTTCCCTTAAGACAAATTTCTCAAGTCTCGTAGCTCTTATTGCTCTTTCCAGTATTAATGGGGAGTTTCCTTCCTAACCTTATGTTTGAAGTAGTGTGGAATGTCAACATCTTATTTTGTCATTTTTTTCTCTTTCAGTTCCATGTGCTAACCATTTTAGTTATTACTGCTGTTGGTAGTCCTCAAGTAATGCTCTTTCTCTTATTTGGTACAGTTCTTTATGATTCTATAGCACCAGTCCACAAGACCCTCAAGTTTTACTAGCTCAAAGCCATTTTTAACCATTGATCTTAGAAAGTGGTTGTATACAGCTGACAGTTTAGATATTTTCAAACAGGTTTGGCACCATTTATGACATCCATATGAAAGTCTTGATCTGACAGGACTATTTAGGAGCATAACTCAAGTTTTTAGGTTGATGTTTTGGTTTTGTAACAACTGCCAATGTTGGGCAAAACTACCTCTAGTGAAGCTTATTCTATGTTCAATTTCCTTATCTTCTATACTAAAATTGTTATAACTGATCCATATGCTGAGGTACTTGAAGTGTTTAGTATTTACTAATGCCATATACTGAATTTTTATTATAGATTTAGGGTAAAAATGGAAACAAAAAGGAAATAATAATACTAATAACCTACTTAGTGAGCTTAAGTAAATGAATGGCAAAACAAAGAATAAGAGAAATAGCAAAAAGACAAAAATTTATTAAGAGCTATGAAGGACAGGAAATTGTGGAGAGCCATTATTGTCTATGTCCTGAAGGGATACAGTATATAGAAGAAGTCTTCACTGCTTTCATTCTAATTCCAAATGTTCAAATATTCTTGGAACACTTAGTAGAGGATGTGGGGATGTTGATCATTCTTATTTTAACTATGACTACCTATATTTTCAGTATAATCCCTTTTATCCTCAGTACATTGGTTTCAGGAGGGAATGCAGGATCATTGTCTTCTATTGGTAGAGTTGTACTCTGCATTATCAAGCTTATAAAAGAACCACTGCATTGAAGACAAGTAAAAATTGTTGAATGATTTTTGGTCTTTTGCGTTCTTTTATGATTTCTTTTGAAAATTTGTTCTATTTTTATAATTCTTCCTGACACCAAGTGATATTAAAAGAGAATTATCTCTAGTACATCTTCATACTGATATTTACTAAGCCATAAATATGAGACATCCAATAAGAATAAAACTCATACAGTTGTAATGATCTTGTAGTAGATCTAGGAAGGCTGTGTGAATATTTAAGATTGTGCTGCAAATAAAATATGCAATATCCACAAACATAAATTATAAGAAATGGCCAAATGGTAACAATATTCAATCACAACAAAAAATACATGTTTGAAACAACAGATTAAATTTACATTATTCGTACTATTGTCCTCTTCTTTGTTGACATATTTATTACAACATTCCGGCCATTGTACACTTCAGCCGAAGCGTTGTAATAAATATGGCGACAAAGATAAGGACAATAGTACGAATAATGTAAATAGTGTACATAATACCTCATCTCAGAAATATAGACAGATTAAATTTTATATATACAATTTACAATTTCTTTGTTTGTAATGATGTGTGCAAAGGTAAATTTTATGGAAAAAGTTCTTTGCTGTTTTGGAAATGTTCAATGCCTAAAAGTTGTCTGCCTTTGATTAAAAAGGTTGAATTTAACTTAGACAAAAGAATTTTCTATGAATGATATTGTGTGAAAAAGTCTGCTGTATAAATTTTTCTAATCTCTCATAAAGGAAGTTTGTTTCTTTGGTGGCACATAATTCCCGTGTGTGAATCTCAAATGCAATGAAATTTTGTTTACTATTTCTATTTATAGTTTTCTTAACAACAAAATCGGTTCCACAGGGCTTGGTGGCTGTTGTAAATTTTTCTGAGAAATGCATGGGCAAATGTTGTATTTTTTATTTTTTTTTTACTAAAATCTAAAAAGTAGGAATTTATCAAATTGAACTTCAGTTGGGCCAGGGTTACAAATCTGTAGCATAAAAGACTGGAAATGGAATTAACTATAGCAGATCAAGAGAAATAATGAAAATATCCAGAAGACATTCAACAATATTTGTTTCTTGTTTCCACTGCTGCTTGGCCAAATATTCCACAAAAGAAATTAGCAGCTCAGATAAATCTGATGTTTACAATAGTAAAACCTATAAAAATTATTTACATTTGGACTATTGTCCTCATCTTTGCTGTTATTATTACAAAGTTTCAGCCATTACACCCTCCAGCCTTCATCAGGTACTTGTCAATCCAGTTAACTTTTAGGAAATTTCAAATTGAACTCTTTATTTAATCTATGGGATTAGGTTGTTCTCATTTCAGTGTTGCTGTCAAGAGATACTTTGTTGTGTTTGTGTGACACCCACCGGTGGTCGCAGTCGCAGCGCCAGCGCCAATATGGGATGTCCACTGGTCGTGATCTCAATATATAACACCATGACGTCAGCCCGTGGTCAACTCCCAGTTGCATCGCGAAGCTGTAAGGTTTCTTCCACCAGCGTTTTGGGGTTGACTCCTTGTCACTGCCACCAGCCTGTGTCCCGGTCGATCTGGTCGTTTCCGGTTCGATACCAGCTTTGTCGTTCTCAGCTCGACTCCAATGCTTGGTCACCGAAGTAACTGCTTTGATCTCAAGTCTAATCTACCCATGTTGTGACTTTGATCTTAGGTAGACGAAATCAATCAGGCGTCGGACCATAGTGCAAGCTGAATCCGGGGTAAAGCATAAGTAAAAGAAAAATAATAAAACAACTCAAGGGGTTCAAATATGTTGAGAAATAACAATTATCTTTATCTATCTGTTGAATACAGGAGTGTGTTTCTCTCCCAGCCCATTTCTATGGATTTGTGACACTTTATGCATTTCTTAAGCAAGTTATGGTATCTTAAGTCGTTCGTCAATAAAAACTTGCTTTTGGTAGGAAGTCGAAAAGGACGTGGAAATCTTTCAGTCAGCTCCTGCGAGGCTGGTCTCCAACTGCAACTCCGAACTCTCTCGAAACTCTGCTGAAAAAACTCTCTTCAGCTGCTTTGTTTATATGGACACCAACCAACTCAGGGGTGGGTCCTGTTGTGGTTTGGGTTCTTTGATAATTCTTGATTCCCAACAAAAATTCTCTTTGTTCTGAGGCCAGGAAAATTAGTTACTTCCCATTTTTGGAAGATTAATCACTTTCCACTTCAGGGTTCCTCCCTCGTCCGTGAGGGAAGGTCGGAGGAGAGTTATCTTCCTAGACTCTTCCTCTCTCACATTGGTATCGCATACCAATCCCCTCAATGGGTGTTAACAACTTCTCCGTCTTTCTCATACATTCACCTCCGCCTATTACCCATGCTACTTCTTAGCCAATGATCTCTCAGCAGTGTGGGTGTGGCTAGACTAGCCTTCATGTTTACAAAATCCTTTTTTTCTTTTCTTTTTCCTTTGGCCAAAACATTTACAATTCCCAGATTGCCATTCAATTCCTTATCACATTCCAAATCCACTTTAGCAAACTTTTAACTGGGTGGTCATGTTTACCTGATAATGAAATTCTTTATTTTTTTCATGTCTTAAAAGTCTCTTATCACCAGAGGCTCATTTTCAAGTCAACCGTTTGAATAAGCAATAATAATGATCCCCTTTTTGACTCTCTTTTTTTTCTGTCAAGATTCGTACATAGACCAGATGGCTTCCCTCGCTGGAATCAGGAATTAAAGTCAAATGATATCTCTGAAAGATAATTAATAGTTATTCTCTAGGGTGGTCTCAAGTTGAAATTTTTTTTTTTTTTATTTTATCTTTCAGAATTCTGTTTCGTTTGATGCGTCACTCCATTATCGTGACATTAATTAATTTGACAGAATCGCAGTTTCGCTTTTTCTTATTGATTTTCTGTCTTTTGCAAATAAAATTTTATAAATAAAATAAATTCTTTTTTTTAATGTCACCCAGTCTATCTTTTGGCATAGCTCTTTCTCGCCTTAAGTATTTCCCGTTTTTAATTTCTATGGTTAATTAGTTAGCCAATATACCATAGCTAAATAGTGTCACATTTGTTTTAGTACTACTTACCCTACTTCCACCGAGATTAAATCTACACTACTCAGTCCAGGGATTGAACTCACAATCACTATGTCACCAAAATCATGAACCAACACTTTAATCCACTAGGTTATTGTTCTTTAAAATTAGTATTGGAAAGTCCAGCAAAATTTAAGGATTTTGTTTGAAAATAGAAATGTTGACTTACTTTTATCAAGAATAAACATTTATTTCATTTAGTACATTTCAACAGGTGATTTATTTTTTTTTTAAATCAATTAATCTCCCAAGTTTTAGAAACCCAAATCTCTCTGTAAAGAATTATTTTTTAATCATTTCACCCCAAACAAGGCAATAAAGCCACTAAGACACAAAGGGTTACTGAGTGTGAAAGAATATGAGAAAAATAAAACATTATTGAGAAGAGAGAACAATAAAAAAAGAGGAATTAAGAAGATAGAAGATAATGATTGACATTGCATTTAAAGTTATGAAGATCAGAGTTGACTGGAAAGTAAAAAGCTAGAAGAAAGTTCCACAAGTGAAAAGTGTAAGAGAAGAAACTAATAGCATAAAATACTAAAATAAAATAAAAAATACCAAAATATACTAAAAAGTAAATAAAAACAAATACTTAAAAGTAAACACAAAAATAGTAACAAAATTTAAATAACAAAAATACCAAAATTAAAAAAAATACTTTTAAAAATTCAAATACCTAAAACATAAATACAAAAATGCTTTTAAAAAATAAATGCAAAAACAAATGCTAAAACATCAATACAGAGAATAAACTCAAAAATACAAAAATAAATACCAAAAATAAATACCTAATATTTTCCCAAGTGTGATGTCAGTCTTATCTGCCTTGATTTCCTGACAAATGATTTCAGATTCAGTTTTTGCTGTTATTTAAATATGATTCAAATTTTGCTTTAAACCTCAACAATCAAGGATTTTGCAAGTATTAAAAACTTTATGTGCTAAACTTGAAAGAATTTCCTCAGCAATTGAAATGCCTTCACTTGTTCTTGCAAGATCCACATTTTTTAGTACAGCATTGAGAGAATGAATCTTAATCATAAATTGTTGAGAAAGACTTAAACAGCATCACCTTCTGATAAATATTTCTGAAATACAGTTGTAATTCAAAATAAAATAAAAAAAAAAAAACAGCTCTAAAGATTAAACTTAAAAACACTAATATGGAAAAGGCCACTAGAATATGGCATCCACCATGACTATAAGTCCTGTAACTCTGGAGGATCATAGGGGCACCATATGTACTGTGGCTGTAATAGTGTTGGTGTGTTTTGGGCAAGGTAGCCTGATGGAGGCCAAACAACCCTCTGCAGGCTGGTTTTAATTCAGTGTTTTCCTTCTCATGAAGTGGTTGCTAACCAAGGCTATAGGGCCCAGTTTATCCTGCTATTTATCTACAGCTAGGGAGGGGGAGAAGAGATAGATTCCTATATTTCCCAAGATTATTTGCATGTAAGGAAATCTAAGAAAGCCAACTGGAATTTGAACTTAGCTCTCCGATAATTCACTCAGTGAGAATTAAACTCAATACAATAAAGGTATGTAAGACTAACCCAAAATTTGTTTTTTACCTTTGATGCTAGGATCAGCATCATTTATAAAAAAAAAAAAAAAAATGGACGACCAGATAAACTCTACATTTGAAAAAGGCTGAATCACAATATATCAATTGAAACATTAAAAAAAATGATGATATTAGTCTGATTAGATGTAGGTGCTGAAAATTTCTCATCCTGACCAAGAATGTATTTAAAAAAATATTTGATGCTTGATGATATGGCAATGCTATTTACCAATCCACTACACAACTCTTGAGGTTAAGATTGTAGTGTTCAGGAAAGCATCTCTGCAATAATCTGTTCCTCAAAGTAGCAGTTCTTGGGGAAAAAGCTCTTTGAGTGAAACTTTCTTCTTATGTTTGGAATACAGAGGAAATGAGTGTGATTCAACTCTGTGGAAATGGCACAGCATGTCCCAGATGTGAAGGTCTGAACTGATAGTACTAAAGAATGGAGTTTTGGCATGAAAATAGCAATAAAGTAGTGACAGATGTGTGACTTTGTGTCTATGGGGAAAGAGATTGCATGGTGGAGAATAAGTCTTCCCCTACAAAACTGCATAAATGATTTTGAACCCTATCAAAGTTGGAAAGTGAGGATTGAACAACCCGAGACCAGATATGACAGCAATACTCCCTTTTTAATCTAATCTGACTCTTGTAAAGATAAAACATGGCAGAGAACTCAAGTACTTCTTGATAGTAATGTCTTTTTTTACTATACATGCTGAAAAACATCTTGAATTTAAACTTGCCTTTAATTTTAATTTGTTATTTTGCAAAGCAAGCTCTAAAAACATTTGAAATCTTAATGATTAAATTTTAAAACACAAGCCATAAAAATTGTCTTGAATTTTAATATTTAACTTTTTTTTTTACCAGAGTCAAACTCAACATTGATATAGCTTAACATGGTGCAAAAGCAAATAAAGAGAAAACGTTGTGCAAGAAGAGTGCAATGTGTCAGTATTTTAAGCGGGGAGGGCCTAACTACTTTGTAGGTCAACATTTAAAATTTTGGTTTTTACCTGAAACCTAGCAACCAGCCAATATCTCTCAAGAAGAAATGCATAACTACCTCAGCCACGAGACCTAAATTCTGAACAGTTAAAACAGAACAACAAACCACTTTGCATTTATAAACTGAATGAAACGCCAAACTTAAGTAGCCGTAACCTGGTTTTAGATAATGTTGTCTTTTCTTTCTTTTTTTCGTTTACTCAAGCCTAAATAGTAAAAATAAAGAAAAAAGGAGAAACCCCAAAATTTAGTCTTTTATCAAGTGGCAGGCAAATAAAAGTCTTTTGCAGACTAACAATGAAAACACCTGCTGGGGATTTTAAAAGTACCATCCTATTGTGGAGAATTAAATACTAGATCATTAAGCTAAATGTATCTATCTTTATTCCCCAGAATTAATAGACCCAATGTAGACTGAAATAGATAAATTTACTTCTTTGTATGGGGAAGGCACAATACTTTGTGATAGGTATTAATAATACAACCCATTTAATTCAATGGCCTCTTTTCTCAATGAAAATATCACATCTTTATAAAACTATCAACTAACACAGTTTGCTTTTACCCAAATACCAATGGGAAAGGCATGAATAAATCTCTTCTCCCCCACCCCTCACCAGGTAAGTGTTAATAGTAGGGAAGACTGGGCTCTCTAGCTTTGATTGGTAAACTGTTTAGAAGAACAACTGAATTCTAAACTATTTGGATGTGGAAAGAGCAACTTAGAAAAAACTCACTTGCTATAGAAACAACAGCAAAAATACCCAGCATGGTGAGAGGCATTCTACAGGTGAGTTGACTGAATTAACATATGTACGCATATACTTATAGATGTTAGAAATTGTTTGAAAGAATAATCAACAATTTGCTGTGGAAAATGAATGAAAAGATGGCAATCCTTATGATATAATGGCAGTAATGCTGTGATAAAAATAATAAAGATGAGGAAATTGGTTTGAAAGAATCATTGTTAATAGTAAGAACACTTTATCTCAGAAATTTAAATAGAAATAATTCCAAAGTGTACCACAACAAAAAAGTGATAAAGACAACAAAGATGAGGAAATTGGTTTGAAAGAATCATTGTATAATAACCAAAAAATCTAATTATTTTTGTTAATTTATTTTTTCTCTAAGTTTTATGACAGTTGATTATTACAATGTCTGCAGAAACATTTATTTTGTGTTTAATGCCAAGTTGTGTTCCATGAAATGGCTGATTATGAATTGAAAAATAAAATACAGAATTTATAATCAAATGTTCTATCAAAGTCAACTCTATTTAATTTTCTGACAGATTTCACAACAGATTTGTCATTAAAACATCCCATCTTTATAAACCTCTCTACTTTTACAGGTGAGAATATCCCATCTTTATAAAATTTTGTATTTTTGGAGGCTAGCTAATCTTCAAAGGCCAAAATAGCCAGCCTTTGAATGATTCACTTTTTATATTGGATAAAAAGTTCAAAATGTTCTTTTATTGTGGGTTGCATTTCAACAGAAATTTGAATGAATGCACATTCAAATACGTATGAAGATGTTATTGTATCCTATTTTACCACAGATAAAATTTAGGAATTAATTTAATATAGACAATTAATTGTATGAGTTAATTTCATATCAAAAGTCCAATTATAAGAATAATACAAAACTGCTAAATATTGTATTTTAATCAATATCTGCTCCATTTAGTTCTATGACTTATTTTCAAAAAGGTTTGTCATGAAAATATCCCATCTTTTAAAATTATTTATTTTCTGATGCTAGAAAATCTTTAAAAGTCAAAATAATTACTCTGTTGAATTTTATATCTTAGATGAAAAGCTGAAAATATTTAAAAAAGAAAAAGGTGATTGTTGGAGTATACTCTAAAATTTTGTATCCTTTCTTATTCATAAGACTTGACAATACTATTGCAGGTGCACTATAATACCAGACCCCCAAGCCTCATAAATCATTAACAGGAAGCTCAAACCCTTAGGGTATGAAATGTTAGAACATCCACTGCACCTACCCATTTCTAAGAACCATAAAATTAAATGAAGTAGATTTAAAAATATAACTTACTGGTTAAAGGTGTAGTATTATTTCCCATAAGTAGTTTTGGTGAACTAATTTTTTTATGTTTGATTTATCATTTAGCATACCATTTGGGCTAATCTGTTCAACAGTTCTTTTTAGGTGTACAATCAGTAAGGAATAAAAGGGGTTTTTCTATAGAAATAGAGAAAATGTCAACTGACTTGGATTTGTTCAGTTGCGTTTGGTTAGCAAGCTCATCTCGCTAGATCAATTACAACTAAATAGTGAGTTTGATCCTCACTGGGTGCACCATACTTTCGACCTTGTACCACAACTAAGTTATACTTAGAAAACCTCCTTTTCAACACTTCAACATGGTGTAATGGATAGCAAGTTTGTCTCACTAGATCAATTATGACTGAATCATGAGTTCTATACTCACTGGATGCCCCATACTTTCTGCCTTGTGCCACATCTAAGTTATGCTTAGAAAACCACCACCATCATTATTTGTGGATTGTACATCTGAAGCTGCAAAGTGGATCAGTTTAAAATGTGAACAACAAAATGCAAAAATTAATGGATAAATTAGATATTTCCTTATAAGGAAACATTTGGTATTCATTAACTGAGCAGTCTCATATTAATTTGTCCTGACTAACTGATGTTCTTTGCCATCATTTAGGATAGTGAATGTCTAACATTTATTAATTTTTGTAAATAGTTGTTTTGATCACTGTAATACATATGGGATTACATTTTTAAAAGTTGCCATTTTCCCCAGCCCCCACAGACAATTCTATATATGGGGAGGATTAGTTATGACTTCATAGAGCAATTATGGTATTATGGTGACTGTAGTAAGAATGTGGTATTTTAGTGTAAGGAAAATTATATAGTATGTTTGGGTCAGTGATTGTGTCTAAGTTAAATGTAGGACAGATGAAGACCAGCCTGTATATATATATATATATATATATATATATATATGTGTGTGTGTGTGTGTTTAAAAATCAGGAGGTCAGTTAAAATATGTGACCATTTTTTAAATGAAAAAATCTTTGGAAAATAAACACCCAATATGTATATATATTTTAATTTTTTTATTGAGTTCACCCAAAACACTGCAGTAAAGTCACTAGGTTGCAAGGGGTCACTGGGTGTGGAAGAGGTAGAAAACATTAGCCCAAGAAATCACTGCAAGTCACCCTCCTGGAGTTCAGTATCAGTCATGCTGATGAACTGCAGGAAGTGTTCTTTCAGATGATAAATAGAGGGCAGTTTTGTTTTAGAGGCATTAAAATTAACAAGCCATCCTTTGCCCCAGTTAACAACAGACTGAAAGTCATTTTGGTTATCAATTGCCATTTTGATCTTTTCAAACTGATCAGACTTACTATCAAGACAATGGTAAATGGTTGTATCATCAGCGTAGATACTAAGTTATGAGCTGATTCCATCAGGAAGATCATTAATGAAAATCAAAAACAAAATAGAACCAAAGATGGAGCCCTGGTGGGACACCTGCATTAGTACAAAAGGAACTAGAAGAGTGGCCATTCAGGATTACTTTCATTTCATGATTCAATAGGAAAGATTGAAACAGTTCAAAAATTTGTCCAGAAACACTGTAACTTTTCAGCTTGTGGAAAAGACCTACATGTCAAGCCGTGCTGAAAGTTTTTGAGATGTCAAAAGCTACAGCCCGGGCTTCATCATTTTTATGTAGAGCTTGATAGACTCTTTCTAAAATTATCATCACTATATCAGCAGTTGACCTTGAGAAATGAAAGCCATATTTTTTGTCTTAAAGAAGGCCCTGCAATAAGAGATGATGAATCAATTCATCATTAATTAGGACCTTTAAGAGTTTTCCAAAAATAGGTAGAAGGCTAATAGTTGAAAGAGTCAAGCAGTTTACCAGAGTACTTAAAAACTGGAACAACAGATGAGGACTTCCAACAAGCAGGAAAGCAAGAGGCAGCATTATACAGTTTAGAGAGAACAGGAGCCAGTTCAAGAGCACACTTCTTAATGACTATTACAGGGATACCATCTGGTCCACATGCTTTGTGGAGATCCCGGTTAAGGATGATAGCAGAAACCAGAGAAGGTGTTATATGCATATCACTCAAATGAGACTCAGTTCTAAGTGGAAATTTATTCAGGGATACTTCAGATGAGTCAAGAGTTTAAAGAGAATTGATGGGCGAAACATTCAGCTTTATCAGCAGAAGATGTTAACACTTCAAATTGATTGAAGAGAGGAGGAATAGAAAACTTACACTTATTTAATACTCTAAAGCTCCTTTAGAACGTTTTTTTTAATACTAATGTTCATCCAATATAAGATCCAAGAGCCACTCAAGATAGAGGGTTATTGTGTAGGAAAGAACAAGTGTTAGGAGTATAGAGCTGAAGCAAACTTTTAGAAGGAACTGGAAACTCAGTTTTAAACAGGAAGCAAAGGATAAACGTTTGCCCCTATTTTAAAGGCAGGGGAGGGTGTGAATTTTTATTTGTGGTTTAGCCTAGTGACAAGTAAATTTGGAAACAAGTAAGTAAGTTGTTTTTCTCCTGGAATAAATTACCAACATAAAGTGAGGTATATCTATATGTGTGTGGATTCAGAATTAGGTGTTTTATTTGAAACAACCTAATAAAACCCATCATAATATATTGTTAAAATAATTGACAATTTCATTTCTTGCAAAAAATGTATTTTGCCTGTAAAAAGTTCCCACACTGTTATGTAGTAGTGGTTAACAAGCTTATCTTTCAGTGTGTACCTACTTTAGTGAGATGAGCTCTCACTAAGTGTTTTGCCTTGTGCCAAACAAAGCTAAGGCTATTAAAGCATTTTTAGTTCTACTTATCTTTTCTTCTCACAGTCAAAGCAAAACTGTAAAAAGAAATATAAGAAAAAGACATTGTTTTCCCTGCTGAAGTAATGACATCAGCTAGATAGATCAATAGACTGGAAACAGCAATCAATTTGGTCACTGTTTTAGTTATATGGGCTTCATTTGTTTAGATAAGGTGCTATAGAAACACTTGGAGAATTAAAATATGAAAAACTTTACTGGCACTAACACAATATCTAAACAGTCTGCTTTGAAATATTCTCCTTGTGAATGAGAACACTGATTCAAAAAGGATACTGCTCACAAAGTGTAGTGGCAAAAGTCGGTACTACATTCAATTTGGATGTGCTGTTAAGATTCCCTGAACTTTTTGGTAACACTTTTTATAAGTTATCTTGAAGTGTCAGTTCATAAAAAACATTTTACTGGCAAAAAAATACACATGTCTTAATTCAAAATTTGATAATTTCTGACCTTTCTCTCTTGCAGAGAGGTACATATGCCTTGACAAAAAACACAGTTCAGGAAGAACAGGTTTTCTGATAAAAATATAAAAAGCAAGTTCCACTCAGACAGCTTCTTCCCCAGGACTGTTACTTTGAGGAACAAACTCCCAAGGGGATGCTTCCCTGACAACAGCAATTTTGGTCTCTTTAAGTCCAGAATCAACTGATATCCTACATGTCCTCATAATATGCATTCCTTACTTCCGCAGTCCGCCTACCTTAGAACAATCTTAGTAATTCTCTAAATGATTGGCTCTTGGGCCTTGTATTGGGTGAACTAACCGAAAAAAAAAAGAAAAGTATACAAATATGCATGCAAACGGTGGATCAGTTAAGTATATAGTCTCAGAGTCTGATTTAGAGCTTAATTTGACTATCGTGTTCACTCTTGACAATTTAAACTGGATTCAATGCATTGATGTACTTATATAAATTTCTTCCTGGATTTCGGTCAGGGAGGCGTGAGTCTATTGTCGAGAGAAAAAACAGTGAATCTCAACTCAATAGAAAGCGAAACAAGTCTACAAATTTGGACCTTGAAAAAAAAAAAACAACAACTTTACACATTATTACGTTTTTAACATTTACCAAGTTTAGCAATGTCAAATAGAAGAGTAGAAAGATTGTTACACCGATTTAAAGAAAAGACTGCTTTTACATGGGCTCGAACTCGGACTTTGTCATGAGGAGAAAGAAATGTCCAAATGTTTCGGCAGTTGACGTTAAAAAAAAAAATCTTTATACAGAGCAAATCTTTTCAGAAAACAAATGTAATGGGAATCATTTCATTTTACCGTTGAAGACGGAAATGTATCAAATAAAACCTTTTTTTTTTTTTTTGTAAGATGTATGCATGCAAACGGTGGATCAGTTAAGTATGTAGTCTCAGAGTCTGATTTAGAGCTAAATTTGACTATCGTGTTCACTCTTGACAATTTAAACTGGATTCAATGCATTGATGTACTTATATAAATTTCACTGCTGTGTTCTATCTTTACAAGAATCAGATCAAACTAAGAATGGAGTATTGTTGCCATATGTGGGCTGGTGTTGCCCAGTCTTCACTGACTAACCTTGACAGAATTCAAAATTACTTACACGGCCTTGTGGGTAATGATTTATTCTCCACCCTGCAACACTTTATCTCAGAGATGAAACATTGCTAGTCACTCACTATTACTACTATGGCAAATGTTCAAATGACTTGCTTTCATTAGTTCCATCTTAACTAGATAGGACCTGCCATTCCATATTCATGGTGGCAAACCATCCCCTATTTCCTTTGTGTACCTTTCACGCAGACAGCTTCTTCCCCAGAATTGATACGTTGTACAACAAACTCCCGACGGGATACTCCCCTGACAACTACAATATTGGTTCTTTTTAAGTCTAGGGTCAGCTGATATCTATCCTACACATCCACATAATATGCATTTTTTACTTCTTCCTCCTCTGCTTCCTTACAAAAATCTCAGTAATCCTCTACTAGGAATGGCTCTTGAGCCTTCTATTTGGTAAACTAACAATAATTTTTTTTTTACGTGTGCAAAATTGACTTCTTGTTTTTAGACTATGTGGATTACAGGTTTTTCCAACGATCCACGTATATATTTACAAATTATCATCTTCCAAAATTGTGATGTACTTGGGAAGAAATCTTGAAACTAATTCACTTTTGTGTTAATTCTTTTCAAAGTTAAAACCTCATTATAAGACGAATAGATAAAATCTGTCTAATCTTTTACATAACTAGGAATGAAAATAAATTCTACCGAAAAGGATGTGAAAATTCGCATAGCTAAAGCTTGGTCCCTCTTGAATAAAATGTATGTAATCTGGAAATCTGATCTACCAACAACCTCAAGCAGAGATTCTTTTGAGTCACTGTAAATGCAGTGTTAATTTATGGTAACACTGCTTGGACATTTACTAAAACCCGATAACCTAAGCTTGATGGAACCTCACTTGGATGCTGAGAGCTATACTTAACATCTGGAGGTAATATCCAAATAAATCACATCTCTATGTGCCCATTCCTGATATTTACACAATCTTATGTAAATGTAGATCAAGGATAGCTCAGGGCTAATATTCTTAAGGACAACCACTGGGATTTTATCTGAACCAGTAGCCTTCTTAGGGTCAAGACTCATCAAAAGTCTTGACCCTAAGACTTCCGCGGTTGTGACAAAAAAATACTGACATTTTGTACAGTGAGACAGGGGAATACAGGAAGAGAATGGACTTTTCCATCTGATATGGAATAAGATTTTCTTTGAGTGGACTAACCACAACTATGAAATCTAGCTGAGGGACGTTCAGAAAGGATATCATCAATCACCTCAGCTATTTGGTAGAAGAACATTACAGTTCCGTCACCCTAACGATGATAGAAAAAGGACGATGTACCAAAAGATCGTGGCAAAAACTTTTGTCTCATCTAATAAGATTTATAATAGATGCTTTGCCTCTATTGAAAATTTTTATTTTAGATTTTCCAAAACTCCTGGGATCAAAGTTGTTTGCTTTCAAACTTGGCCTGGACTGATTGTGCATAGCTACACTTTGCATTATCAAGTATTCTCTTGAAATGACTGTGGGCAGTTCTGAATGTAGTAAATGTCTGACTATATCCTGTTATAGATATTGAAATAGTGGTTATGGTGAGTTATGACTGCAGCACATTCAAGGGTGAACCAGGGCTGGTTAAAGTATAAAACTCTTCATTCCAGAAAGGATCCATTCTGAGATGAGGGTGGCAGTTTTGGAGACAGTATGTTTGAAGAAGGTTGAGAGAGGAGTTTTCAACATGAAAGATCTGAAGCTGTGCCAGTCGGTTTTTTTATTTTTTTTGTTTTTTTTTTGTACCAAAAGATTGTTCTATGTAACCGCACATCATGTGATGCTTTTGGTTTGGCACTGACTTTGACACTGACTAATGAATTGTCTGAAATGCCCCCGGGGGGGGGGGTGAAGGATAGCACTTAGTGAAGCCTTTCTCAGAGTATTGTGTGAGGAAGAGGTCAAGGAGGTTTGCCTGATGTCCTGTTGCATCAGGAACATGGATGGGTTCTTCAATGATCTGTGTCAGGCATTGTAGGTGATGTAGAAATTTTGGTAGTATCTGCTTTCTACATTGGTTTTCTTTGAGTGGGCTAACCACAAATATGAAATCTAGCAAAGGAACGTTCAGAAAGGATATTATCAATTACCTCAGCTATTTGGTAGACCTTTACAGTTCCAAAGAACCTGCAATATTATTGGTCCTGACCTTGCATCTCGGCTTCAGTCACTTTCCCACCACTGCAAAGTCGCTTCCCTGTGCTTTTTCTATAAATACTTTCATGGTAATTATTCCAATGAGTTCTTCCCTATGGTACCTAGACTTTATGAATTTAAGCACAGTACTAGATTGGTGATGAGGTCTCATTACAGTCGGGTTGGCTAGATGTAAGCATAAGTTTTATGAAAATAGTTTCTTTTCTCACAATTTTGCTTTCAGAAGGCTCCATATTTTCTAGTCAACTTTAATATTAAAAAATTTGAAAAATAGTCAGTCACTATCTACTGTCTTCCTGATTACTTCTCTTCTATTGTACTCACTCCTTAGTAAGGCTTTTGTTTTCTAATTCTTTCACACCTAGTAAGCCTTTGTATCTTAGTGGCTTTTCTGCCTTGCCTGGGATGAACATAATTATTAAAAAAAAAAGATAAATTATAAAAATAAAAAACTCATTCCAGTCATTTTAAATTCATTTTGAAATACAGCAAAGTATTTTGCTTATTGGAAATATTAAATTTAATCTATTAGCATGGAATAAAAATAAAATGAAGAAAACTTCAAGAAAGATTTTACATAAAAAAAATGCATTTTAAACATTACGTATAGCTTGTATTAGGAAGTATCTACATATATTCAAGTAAAATAATAAGGGACTTGCATTAGATTGCATTTTCCGAAAATTGGAACAGAAACAAAACAAAAATTAAAAGGAAAAAAGAAAAGAAGAAAAGAGTAAATTGGTAAAGAGAGAAGGAGAAAATTGGAAAGAAAAAGAAAGGAAGAAAAGATGAGAAAATTGGAAAAGAAAAAACAAGAATTAAAAAGAAAAAGGAAAGAAAGAAAGGAAGAAAAGAAGTGAAAATTGGAAAAAAAAAAAAACAAAGACTAAAAAGAAAAAGGAAAGTAAAAGAAAGTAAGAAAAAAGAGAAAATTGGAAAAGAGAGAAGACGAATATTAAAAAGAAAAAAAAAAAAAGAAGAGAAAATTGGAAAAGAAACAAAACAAAGATTAAAAAGAAAAAGTAAAGGAAAAAGAAAGGCAGTAAAGAAGAGAAAATTGGAAAAGAGAGAAGACGAAAATTAAAAAAGGAAAGAAAAAAGAAAAACAGAGAAAATTGGAAAAGAGAGAAGACGAAAAGTAAAAAGAAAAAGTAGAGACAAGAAAGGAAGAAAAGAAGTGAAAAGTGGAAAAGAAAAAGAGAGAAATTGAAAAAGAGAGAAGACGAAAAGTAAAATGAAATAGTAAAGAAAAAAGAATGGAAGAAGAGTAAATTGGAAAAGAGAGCAGACGAAAATTAAAAAATAAAGAAAAAAGAAAGGAAAAAACGAAGTGAAAATTGGAAAGTGAGAAGACGAAAATTAAAAAGGAAAAACGAAAGAAAAAAGAAAGGAAGAAATCATGAGAAAATTGGAAAAGAAAAAAGACTGATTAAAAATAAAAAGTATAGAAAAAAGAAAGGAAGAAGAGACAATTGGAAAAGAGAGAAGACGAAAATTAAGAAAAAGGAAAGAAAGAAAAGAAGCGTAAATTAAGCAGACAAAAATTTTAAAGTAAAAAAAAGAAAGGAAGAAAAGAAGTAGAAAAGAGAAAAGACGAAATTAAAAAGGAAAGAGGAAAGAAAAAGGAAAGGAAGAAAAGAAGAGGAAATTTGAAAAAGGAGAAGACGAACATTTAAAAAAGGAAAGAAAATATAATTGAAAAAAAAAGAGAAAGTTGGAAAAGAAAGAAGACGAAAATTAATAAAGTAAGAAAAAGAATAGAAGAGAAAATTGTAAAAGAGAAAAGACGAAAAGTAAAAAGTAAAAGTCAAGAAACAGGAAAGCAAGAAAAGAAGTGAAAATTGGAAAAGAAACAAAACAAAGATTAAAAAGAAAAAGTAAAGAAAAAAGAAAGGCAGTGAAGAAGAGAAAATTGAAAAAGAGAGAATACGAAAATTAAAAAAAGGAAAGGAAGAAAAGATGAGTTAATTTGTAAAGGGAGAAGACGAAAATTTAAAAAAGGAAAGAAAAAAGTAATGAAGAAAAGAAGAGAAAATTGAAAAAGAGAGAAGACGAAAAGTAAAGAAACAAGAAAGGAAGAAAAAGGTGAAAATTGGAAAATAAATAAAACAATGATTAAAAAGAAAAAGGAAAGAAAAAAGGAAAAAAGAAGTAAAAACGAAAATTAAAAAGTAAATGTAAAGAAAAAAGACAAAAAGAAAAGAAGAGAAAATTGGAAGAAAGAGAAGGCGAAAAAGGAAAGAAAGAAAAAAAGAATAGGAGAGAAAATTGTAAAAGAAATAAGACGAAAATTTAAAAAAAGGAAAGAAAAAAGGAAGAGAAAATTGTAAAAGAGAAGACGAAAAGTAAAGAGAAAAATTAAAGAAACAAGAAAGGAAGAAAAGTGAAAATTAGAAAAGAAACAAAATTAAAATTAAAAAGAAAAAGGAAAGAAAAATGATATGACGAAAAGAAGAGAATATTGGAAAAGAAAGATATCGAAAATGACAAAGAAAATGCATAGAAAAAAGAGAGGAAGAAGAGGAGTGAAATTTGGATAAGAGAGAAAAAAGTTAAAAAAAAGGAAAACGAAAGAAAAGATGATAAACTTGGAAAAGAATGAAGAGAAAATTAAAAACAAGAAAAATCAAATGAAGAAAAGAAGAGAAAATTGGAAAAGAAAAAATTAAAAAGAAAAATAACATAATGAAAAAAATAGAGAGAGAAAAGAAGAGAAAGTATAATCTTGAGAATCATTTGATTGAATGAAATTCAAATCAAATTCAGATAATCAGATTATCAATCAGTGGCACTTTATAGAGGAGGACGGGGCGGCAAGATGCGGGGATGTCTTAAGCAGTAACCATCTTCTCTCCAAATAATATGCAACGGGTTTTTACTCGGTGACATTTAAATACCAACAGCCGGGAGACATCATTGAGAGTTTGACTGGTAGTTTTACAAAAAAAAAAAAAAAACATCAGTACAATAAATTAATTGCCTGAAATTTAAAATTGATTCTCTGATTTTATTTGCTTGTACCGTTAGACAAACTCTGCACCTCCATTCAATGGCAGAGGGAACGAGAGGGGGTTAAAAACAGGCAAAGCTCATTAACATGGTCACTAAAATGTCATCTGTTTCAATGAACCTGGCTGCCGTATTCTCTGTTTAATGAGCCGGTTCATTTTTGCCCGTCTTCGTTTTTTAAAAAAATCTTTTTCTTCCCCGACTCATTTTTTAGTTTTAAATTTGAAGGTGTATATTGCAATCAAGACATGACAGTGATGGCTGTCTTCGTCATCATCTTGTAATTCTGTTAGTCTCTTTGTTAATAACGTATATGCTCTACGCCATGCCATTACCTCAGATAAATAATGGACAATTTCGATTTGATTGCGAGGAAAGACAGAAGAAAAGATTTATCAGAGACTGTTGTTTGATTTTAGCGAGAAAAAGAAAGAAAGGGGAGGCAATAAAGCGCTTAACGTCTGCGTCAATGAAATGGGACACCTTGTCAATTTCAGATCTTTTTATTTGTACCCTCTTATTTCTTTAAATAATGACTCGCTTTCATATTTATGATTGTTGCTGTAATATTTTTAAAAAGTTGATAAGCTCAAATGTTTAATGATGTAATAGGGGAAAATTCCACGGGTATACTATAGCTGTGGAACTGGCAAGCTTATTTAATTAAAAATTAGGATTCATCGGAAAATTCAAATAGTAACCCGTAAAATTTTCACGGGTACTTCTAGTTATTATTATTATTTACTTTGATTTATGTTGTATACACATTTCTTTCTGGGTCAAAACCAGAGACCTAAGGTCAAAAATGGCTTCTTGATATTTTGCCATGATCATTTTTGTAGGAAAAAAAAAGATCACACATTTCTTCGTAATGTATGAGCTGTACTTGTGAATACAATATTTTTTTTTGTATTTCTTTAAGGCGTGAGCTATCATGAATCCCTTCAATGAGTCTATTGGAACATTTTCCAATCAATCCAAGGGTTCCAACTGCAACTGGAATTATTCATGTCCTCATATGCCACATTTTGAATTTTAATAGTTGTTTGAAAATCTTCAAAGATACATTACAGTCTGCAGCAACTGCCATGTCAATAAGAAGGCACATTTTGTCTTTGCGATCTCTAATCACGATGTCTGGGCGATTAGCCTTGATTGTTTTGTCTGCGTGTATTGTAAAATCGCATAAAATTGTTACGGGTCCTATCTCTGTAACCGAGATCTGGGTGATGTTCATACCAATTTCTTGCAGTTTCCTCCCCGCAAAAGTTGCATATTTTCCAGTGCAGATATTGACCCCACTCTATCATGTCGAGTTTTATATTCAGTTGGTGCTAAGACAGTGAAACCTAATACAAGATGGTCAATTGTTTCTGGATATTTATCACAGAATCTGCATTTCGGGTTAACACAATTTTTCAGTGTGTGTTTAGTAATTTCTAGTTGGTCCTGTGCAGCAAGAATAAAACCTTCAGTTTCAGCTTTTACCTCTGCACTACCTAACCACTGATGGGTACGCGGTTTGTCGACATCAGCTTGTTTGGTACGGTCAGAGTATTAACCATGAAGAGGCTTATCTTGCCAACGTTTCTGCATTTGGTACATTGCATTTGCTTTCTTTTTTAGGTTATTTGCCACTGCAGTTGGGGGTATTATAGTTTATTTGCACTTCTTCACCCACTTGAAATTCCTTTTTGAATTTGTTGGTTTCTTTTATTACTGAATAACGTTTCTTATTTCTTTCATGTTCTTTGACACAGATCATCACCCAGTCTTCTGTAGTTTCCAGGAATCTGAAGACCGATTGTTGTAGTTTTGTAAGACAGTTTTAGTTGAACTAATTCTCTGCCTCCTTTGGATCTGGGCACATACAAACGATTAACAGCAGCCTTAGGATGAAGCATGCAATGGCTAGTGAGGAGCTTTCGCGTTTTGACATCTATTTGCTTATCAACTATGTTCCAATAGGGGAATTTCCACGGGTACTCTATACCAGCGGAATTTGCAAGAAGCTTATTTTATCATTAAATTATGTATTATGATTCATCAGAAAATTCAAATAGAAAATCGTGAAATTTTCACGGGTACTTCTAACTATTGTTATTATTATTTCTAAGTAAAGTATTAATGAACAAGAATTGTTTTGTTAGAAACGAAGAAAAGGGCACTGAATTCTATGTTATATGAATCTTCTTATATGGCAGTGAACACTGGACAATTTCCTCACAGATGAAGAGATCTGAGGCAGCAGAAATACTGTTCTACAGAGGGATGGTGAGAATACCAAGGACAGAGCACGTGAGAAAGTTTTAAAGACCATAGAAACAAAAAGCACTCTTATACTTAGAATAAGAAAGAGACAGTTGAAATTTCTAGGAGGTATAACGAGGAAAGAAGGCTTGGAGATTTTGTCACTGCCAGGACAGATTAAAGGCAAAAGGAGGCAGAGGAAAATAGCAAGTAACCGACCTAGCGGAGCTTGTATAAATGGACGACAGAACCGTGAACGGGAGGGATACTTCAAAGAAAAACATTAAGCACTATAAAAGATGGGAAGTTGTGGAGAACCATGACCGAAAATTGTTATTCTAAGTTAAGTGCTGTCATCAAATAAGCATATTTTTAAATGTGAGTTTCAGGTGTGTATCCCATAAATGTCCTTAGCTTATTCATTAAAATGTGCTGACCGTGTTTGGAAAATAATAAAAGAGAAAACATTCCCATCACTTTATCTAGACACATATAAAAAGAAATCTACACATTCAATTAAAAATGAAATAAAAAAACATCCTCCATAATGGTTAATAAAATAGCCGAAAGCGCTCGGATATACAGAACATTTGAACATTTTTTTTTTCTTTTTTTTTTTTTTTTTTTTTTTACATATTTTATATTGATATTCAGAAAAGAAAACACTTTTGTACGAACACAAGAAAAAAGTAAATAAAAAACTGAATTGCAGTACCTTGTCAGTTACCTTTAATGAAACTTTTACTTGTGTTGTGTATATAGTGATTGCTGCTCAAATCTCTCTCTCTATAATATATATATATATATATATATATATATATATATATATATATATAAATATATTACGAAAATGATATCCGATAATCCATTTCGCCTCTATGACTTCTTCAGATGACGAAAAATGTGTTGTGTGTGTATGCATTTTTTTTGTGTGTTTTTTAACATAAGTAAATATTTTATTATTAATTAAACACAAATGCATACACACACAACACATTTTTATTTTTGTTATCCATCTGAAGAAGCCATAGAAGCGAAATGCATTATCGGATATTATTTTCGTAACATACTTTCATGAATATTTAAATTTTTATGTGTGTGTGTGTATTTGAGAAGCAAACCCTCTTTTATACAAGTTTCATTAAATGTATATACAATATATGTGTGTGTGTGTGTGCTTTGAAAATCAAGCACCATGTAATACAAATTTAATAGTAAAGGTTTATTATTGTTTATGCAAGGGAAAAATAAGTCACTAGGAATTGCATTTTTTTGTTCCATATATTAGAAAGAAAGAAAAGTTAGTTAACATTGTCATTGTGAATGTAGAAATCCTCAGCTTGTGTTTACTTACCTTACCTATAACACTCCCACCCCATCCTCTCAAACGAAACAAGGAAAAGAAAAGAAAGTTTATCAACCGTACATTCCTTCTTTTTTTTTTTTTTCTTTATCATTCTCGCACTGTTTGTTGATATGGGCCGAAATAAAATCAGTGTATGTGCGTATATGTCACATAAAAAAATGTTTTTTTTTTCTTTTCTTTTTCCTACGTTCTGACTTATAATTATTCCAAAAGCAAGGCACGCACTTTACTACTGGTCGGTGCCCGTCCGGCTGGGCTTGTAGTCGGGTGGCTCACGATTTGAATCAACTTCCCCACCCATTTCAATCTCATCATTTATTAGTTCTCATCACTAGACTTAAAACTGCTACCGAAAATCGACGCAAGTACACGTTTTATTTTACGGGTGATGGCTGGGTAGAATACTTCTTTCAAATGTAACTGTTCAATGTCTACAACACACACGCAGCACCCCGTCTTTAGTTTTAGTAATAATCAGTTTGTTGTAGCTTGGAGGTTTCACAGAGCCTGATAGAAAGTATTAATATTTACAAAAGAACAAAACAAGAAAAATGTACATGGATTAGTCATTAAGTTTGGTGAAATAAATTTAAAGTTTGCGGAAAAACACGTAAATAAAAAGAAAGAAAAAAAAGAGGATTCAAGACTAAAAAGAAAGAAAAATATTTTCTTACTGATAAAAGCCAAAAAAAATGGATAATAATTCTAACGTTAACAGAAATTGGAAAGTTTCACATCTTGTTTTTGGTATCATTGTGTTTTTCAACGTCTACTCAGGTAAGTCAAACAAAAACGTTATCATTTTTCTCTTTATAAAAATATTGTACATTGAATGCTGGTGTTAATAAAAAAAATGGCTAAAAAAATGTATAAATAACATTATATATATATATATAATTTAATAATCTATTAATCATGAAAATATAATTATTTTGGGAAAAACTCGTGTTTTTCAACAAGTTTTAACAAAAAACACAAAATGACACGAAGAATAAATAAAAAATGAAAAATTTTCAGTTTGTCATGAGAAGACCATAAAGTACGTAATAATGTATTTTTTTTTTATTTTTAAATAATTAAATTTAAATTTATAACTTAATCTGACAACAGATATAGACCACCCAGTGAGGATCGAACACATTTATAAATTAAAAGTCATAATTTTCAAATTAATTATATAACTAAGTTAATGGTCTTCAATTCTGTTGACACTAACTTCCAAACACCTGTCCATGGCCTGTTTGATGGCTAATGTAGTGTTTTTTTCTTCTTTTTTTTTTTAAACAACCCGCACTTCGAGTTGACGTTCGAAACCAGAAGTCAAAAATTCGAATAAATGTTTTCGTTACGGGAAGGATGGCGGAACACAATCTTCCGTGAGCTAGATGAATCTAAAAAAATGTAAATATCAGATTCACGCACACATCTACACGGACCGACATAGTACGTATGTGTATTTGCCTGAACGATCAAGAACATAGCTATCACACAGATTTTTACATCTTGTGTCTGATGAAGCATTTTGGGGACAGAGTTGGTGAGGCTCGTTGCCACAAAAATTTCCTCGCGTGTTAAATTCTGTACGTGTATTTTCCCCGGTGAATGTCACATTATAAACTCTGTTATATTCACGTGCTATATAATTTTTTTTTTTTTTTTTTTTTTTTTTGGGGGGGGGGGTCAGGATCGGCGCCTATATAAAGGTTATCGCTCATCAATCTCTAGCCTAACGTACTGACACCGACCTGGGTATGCTCATTACTATGCACAAAAATCTCAAAAATATTTTATTGGGTCTCTTTCGTTGATTGATATGAGAAGAATATATGTTTCTTATTATTTGAATTTTAGGCTATCATCTTCATTGTTATTATGACAAAGTATCGACCGTTGTGATCTTTGGCCTTCTTTAGATACCTATTATTGTTCCAGGTAATCTCAAGGGAATTTCGAATTGAACCCTTTATTAAATCTATGGAGACAGATTATTACCGTCCCGCTGTCAACGTCTAGGCCCTAGGGATATCTCGTCTTGTTCTTTCTTTCTTTTTTTTTTTTTTAAAGAATTGCTTAGTTATTCTTCGCCTTCTTTTCCCCACGGAGTTTATTCGGGTCCTGGGATTGAACTCAGTTACGATGTCTCACGAACCAAGGCTTTAATTGACTATGCTATAATGTAAATAATGATATTTCCTCATCTCAAATACTCGGACAGAAAATTAAAATCCGTCTGACGTCATATCAAGTTTTTATACCTTTCTTTACCGCTTTTGAATACTGAGTTAACGAGGCTTATGAGAGCACATTCATTGAAAATTTCACTTTCCAGCGTCGACCGCGTTCTACACAACCTTGTGGGTGATGAACTTCCCCCTCCCCTTACTACCAAACTTTGCCATAGAAAAAACGTTGTTAGTCTTTCGCTACTCTACCGCTATTTTCATGGCAAGTGTTTGGGCGAACTACATTACTTCGTTAAACCAGTTCAGACTTTTACAGCTAGGAGACGGCATGGCACACTCACAGAGTCAACTCATCCTCATTCCCTCATTCATATTCCATTGGTAAGGAGGAAGTTCCATTCAAACAACTTCTTCCCCAGAACTGTTGCAGTGTAAAACGGGCTCCTGAGGGGATGCTTCTCTGATCACTACAATCTTAACCTCCTCAAGTAACAACCGTTATATATCCTACCTATCCTCATAATATGCAAACCTTGCTCCTTCTCTATACGCACTTACAACATCCCCCATTCACTAACCCTCTTCATTGAGTGGCACTTAGGCCTTGTATTAGGCGAACAATAGCAAAAAAATCGAATCGTATATCTGTACACTTCTTTTATACTTGTAAAATCCTCGAAATTGAGAAATATAAATGTATGCATAGAGCGTTTGTTGTAAAGCAATGGTTAACAAAAAAAAAACAGCTAATCTCGCAAGTAATTGTTAGTGAGTTCGATTTTTCCGGGTGGTTTGTTGAATATTTGGGTTTCATTCAGTGGAAAGGCAACAGGTGAACAACGTTTGTCATTTGTTCAGTGCCTGACGCAACACATAAATAGCTCTTAGTTTTCGCCCTTGATCCGTGATTAATGAATTGGATCCTCATTGGGAACCCCACACGTGACAGCTTAGGCGAAGTTTAGTTAGTAAATATCAATATCTCCCTTGAAAAGCTGTGTTTAAACGGATGTCTCTGAAAGAAATTACATCAGGGGTACAAACTTTCTTTCAGACCCTCGTCTCCATAAGTCAGCCAACACCAGGTAATATCATGGATCATAGGACGTAGAATATAATAGCTCTCCACAACTTCCTTTCATTTGCTTCACTTTTTATCCTTTACCATCCACCTTAGTCTCTGTTCTGTTATAGATTTGCATAAACTCGTTAAGTAGGCTCCTCGCTGTTTCCCTCTGCTTCTCTTTACCTTCAATATGTCCTGTGAGTGTTAAATTCTCTAGGCCATCTTTCCTCGTAATGTGTCACAGAAATTTAAACTCTTTCTGATTGTAAATTTCAGTTTCTTTGTTGTTCTTATTTTCCTTAAGACTTCCTCATTGCTTACATGTTCGGTCCATGGTATTCTTAGCATTTAGTCGGCACAATTATCGTTTATAATCTCTTTTTTTTTTATTTGGGACGAAGGTGTCCAGCAGTAAGGGATTTTAGATATTACATAGAAATTCATTATGATTTTATTCGCGGTCTCATAAAACTCACATCAAATATGAATGCTTCTTTTAAAATTATGCAGGCATTTTCTCAGATCTCACGAAACTGACACGCACCCTTTCACTTCTATACTCGCTTTGGATTCTCGACTCAAGAAACGAAGCACTGCTCTCACCCCATCCCCCACCGCGCTCTCATAGACCTTGTTTTTCAAATATGAAAATAATTAACAAGAATTTGCGGTTGAATGTTTGTGGGTCCGAATTCCATCAGCAACTTTTTATTGGCGTCTATTTAGATATGAATTAATCCAGTAATGAATGCATTTTGTTGGTAAGAAGCATTAGATTAAGAATAATTATAGGTACTTCTTCCCTTCACAAAAAAAGCGAGACGTAAGGTTTAAAATGCATTTTAAAAATGAAAAAAATTCTTGAAGTTTTTATTTTAGTTTTAATTTCAAGCTAACAGATTAAATTTAATATTTCCAATAAGCAAAATACTTTGCTGTATTCCAAATTGAATTTAAATTGATTGGAATTATTTTTTATTATCTGCAAAATCGCTAAATGCGAAAATCATCCACATTAACAAATCTGTCAACACAACATAATTTGCTTTATTAAAAAATCTTTCAAAAATAAATATACTTTTCTGAAATTCTATTCGAGGAATATTAAATGATTTAAAATTGAATTAATCTGAATTAGAACAAATATTACTTATTTGTAGCTTAAAATATCGCAGAAGAGCATTTTTTAACATGGAGGTTGGTGTTTTTATGAAGTGTTGACATAACTATCGATAACCTGATGTTTGGGATATTTATATATTAGGGGGAAATAATTGAAGAAAAAAATTACATAACGAATACAACGTAAACGGATTTTTTTTAATGCCCAGTAATCTTAAAAAAATTAAAATGTTTAAAGTCATCTAATATTTTATTGAATTTTAGGTACTTTGGTTTTATAGTCTTACTTACGTAGACGCTTGTTGAGAAAATGCTAGAAAATTATCAATATATTTTAAATTTACTATAGTTACAGTTCTTATTTTCTGATAATGTCATGCCTGGACATCCGTATTTACAAAAATCAGTACATTTTCACACACACAAAATTCAAAATTCTTTTTAAAATACTGGGTGTCGTAGAATTGTAGTAAGTTTTTCTATAATAACAACATCACCTAAGTTCTGCAAAATAAGACAGAATTTTAAAACATAAAATTTTATAAATTATTCTAATTAAAATTTTAAAAAAATGAAAATAATTCTTGTAAAAATTCGTTATTCATTGAAATCTTTTTCTTAAGACAATAGTTTCCATGGTTTAATTCATAAAGGCAATTAAAAGCATTTCGAATTAAATAATGTCTTAGTTTTATTGCACTTTTTGTTTTACAATTCAAAGCAGATTTTCGTAAATTGAGGGGTCCTGTTTAAAAAAAAAATTGATGATTTATATTCTCCGAGGACTTGTTCTTATAACTAATATAAACATTAAGCGTTACATAAAAGAATTTCTCGAATTTTCATAAAATTAAAAAAAAGTGTGGAGTAACAAATGTAAAAAATATTTATAATTTTATCAAGATTTTCTATATAAAAAAAAAAACATTTAAAAAATTATATCATTCGTTTATGAATAGGCCTGAAAAATTCATTAAAATCCGACAATTAACTGATATTTGCAAGAATTCCCACGGTGGTGGCGGCGTGTCTTGAGTGACTATTGGGCCTCAAACTCAACCTAGATCTCAAGTGGAACTCGTACATACGATCCATCGCTAAAGATGCAGGATAAATGGTCGGGTTTCCTGTACCGCTCCAGTAAGTACCTGATTCCTTCTGCTATCCTCTGCTTTTACAAGAACCAGATCAAACCGAAAATGGAGTACTGCTATTATATTTGGACAGGGGCTACCCAGTCTTCACTTTCCAGTCTCGATAGAGTCTAAAAGCGTCTCCGCGTCCTTGTGGGTGATAAATTATTTCCCACCCTACAACCTCTTTCCCAGAGACGAAACGTCGTAATCCTACCACAGCTCTATTGCTACTTCCATGGAAAGTGCTCAGACGAACTACATTTCTTAGTTCCACCAGTTCTAGCCTTCACCTCTAGGACCCACCATGTTACGCGCATTGTAGCAAGCCACCCTCATTCTCTTCGTATTCCATTGTTGAGAAGTTCCACTTTAACAGCTTCTTCCCGCGAACCACTACTCTGTGGAACCGACACCCAAGAGGATGTTTCCCTGATCTCTATAATCTTAATTCGTTCAAGTCGAGGTTTAACTGTTATCTTCCCCATCTATCCGCATAAACTGTGCCTCTTACTCTGTTAATGTCTACCACGGGCGGCTCTCGGGCCTTGAACAGGGTGAATCTCACTGCAAAAAAAAAAAAATTCTAAATCAATGTGTTTTTCACCGCAAAAAGACGATCAAATTTCCTATAAAAATTTATGGCCCCACGTTTACGCCAAGAAAAAAAGCAATATTTTTACCCCCCCTCCCCAAGGATTAATAAAAAATAATTTTACATAAAAACATCCTTGGGTTTTACCTCTTAAGAATAACAAAGATGTCAATGATAAAAATTTGTTTTTATTAAGTTTTGGGAATTTTTTCACCATGTATGGTCATTTTTTAACGAATCTTTGGGGGCACTTAGATTATAACAATAATTACATTTCAGTAAGAGTTTACACTACAAAAATAATATAAATCAACAGATATTTGCAAAATTTTGACTGGCCTTTCAGAAGACCATTCAAGCGTTAACACTTAGAATCGTTTTACTTAGCAACTGCATCTGAGACTAGCCTAGTAGCTATTGCTTAACGACAGAAACTCTCACGGGAAAATTGCATGATGGAAATCATATATATATATATATATATATATATATATATATATATATATATATAATGTTTTCTTCATATTTCTGATAAAGTTTAATTTATAAATTAGGCACAATAAGAAATTAACAATAATTAATAATAAAACAGAACAATTCTAACAATAGACTGAAATAACAGTTCATTTTTCCTATAAGTTATGGAAAATCTTAAACAAAATTGTTAATAAAAGCAAACCGTCACTATCTAATAATATAAACAGCCTTGGGGTTATCTCATCCTCGTCGGATAAAGCTAAATTCTTTGCAATGAACTTTGATTCTAATTTCATGTGAGACGACAAGGACCATCTCTTACCTGACTTCCTTTCTCTCATGGAACATGAAGACACGGGAAATTTCCAAACTCATTAAAAGCTTTAACTTACGAAGGCTTCGTTCTTACCGTAGAATAGATCTTATTAGGCCCAATAAGAGATTAACAACAATAATTAATAATAACTAATATTGAAATGGAACAATTATAACAATATAGTGCAATAAAAGTTATGTGACCGAATAGAAGATTCGTTCTTACTGTAGATCTGAATACTCTCAGAATAGCATTTTTTTCTTCTTTCATAAATCGAGAATTTTAATTTTAGGAGATATGTTTGAATAATATATATGTGCGTGTGTGTATTTCAAAATCTGTTATATTTATGGGAGGAATGTAATCAGTATAGGAAATAGAGCCTTTGCAGACATATAGAGTGTGGACAGAGGAATGATCACTGTCAGTTTCACGCCTCAAACGATCTTCAGAGGTACGTCGTGAAACTGACAATCATCATTCCGTGTCGATTATATATATATATAAGTAAACCTAAAGAGCCAGACAAACCTACCTAGGTTTCACCTACGCGGATCGTCAGGGTAAACTGGCTCTTCCTATATTTAAACGTCTCATGATAGTTAATTTTATAAAGTGCTCAATAGAGTAGCCTAGAGCTAAAATAATATTAATAATCTTATAAATATAAGCAGCTATAATCGTCCGGCAAAACCTTAGGTGTTTTAGCATGTAAATGAACAAACCAATACCCAAGGGGAAAAAAAGTGTGAAAAAAGAAAAAACTAAGAACATGTAATTCCGTGAAAATAATCATCTAGAATCTAAGTTCAGAGTTCAAAGAAAAAAACCTCTGATATGAGTAAAGTAAAAATAACTAAGCAAAGTGCTCAATACACTAAGTAGAGCAAACTAAGTAAACCTAAAGAGCCAGACAAACCTACCTAGGTTTCACCTACGCGAATCGTCAGGGTAAACATATATATATATATATATATATATATATATGAGAGAGAGATAAAGATGTATGCATATAAACTAAATAACAAGATATTAGCAACTGTATATGCGTGCGATAGCGTGCATACGCAGATAAGCAAATAAATATTTATTTAATTTATGGTGTAAATAAGCAGTACTCAAAGCAGAGCTATGAAGTATATATTAATAAATGCACATATACCTACGTTTGTAGTGCAACCTATATATATATATATATATATATATATATATATATATTTCCCCCTAGTTTTTTTTATATTTTAACATCAGTTGTTGAAAATATATTTTCTTTTCAACCATTTCGTCTTATTTGTCGACGATATTAGTTTTTCTGAAAATGTGTCGGTCGAAAGGTCCCTAAAATTTTAATCATTGCGATACTTTTGTATCCATTTTTATGATTAAAATATTATCCCTTTTTCATTTTATCCTGACGTGGCAATAATAATCTGTATATATATATATATATATATATATATACATGGTCTGACGACAGTTGCGTCTAGCATGAAACAGCCTGTCACTTCTAAGTTAACTTCAATGTTCACTTTTATATATATATATATATATATATATATATATATATATATAAATGGGTTGGTGGGCCTGAGCGTCAATGACTTTATGGTTAACATCTTACTAGTTATATTCATTTGTTCTAAGCTTTATAAATTGAACAGAGAGAAATAACCAAGCATTTCTTGCACAAATCCAATGTATCCAAGAAATTTTGCTTACTCCACACACACACACACACACACACACACACAAATAAGTTTTATCGAAATGAATAAGTTTCTGTCTGATTTCTAAAATGACATATTTCTAGTTTGTTTCAAATGTCACACATATGGATCAAAGAGTATTTTTTACACGTTTTCCTTTCGACCATCTCTATTCATCGTCATCACCAGGGTACTTCGACGTGGTTTAAATTGATCAAGCTTGTTTCGCTTGTAAGTAGTAAGTTTGATCTTCATTGAGTGCCTCATATATTCGGCCTTGTGCCATATTTAAGCTATGCTTAGTAAATTACTATTTCCGGTCATCACATGAAACGTTAATCAGTTAAAAGTGGGAAACATTTTTATTAGCTTTATCATAGCGCTATGTTTTTATAAACACTGTGAACATCGGCATGAATTCTGGATATCGGCAGTCTGTTTCATGCTTAAACGCAATCCTCAAGCCACCTGATGGCCTGAGGATTGCGTTTAAGCATGAAACAGAATTTCACCGCTAGATGTTGACCTCAATGTCCACTTTTATATTTACATATGATCTAACCCTGATATTGAGCACTTTAAGCCATAAATATGGCATATCATATAAATATATTTTTATCATTTATATAATTTATATAAAACCAATTTTCCCGCTACTGCGATTTTCTACCAATTTACTATCGCCAGGCAGTAACGGACTTCCTAAAAAGACAAAAAACGCATTTTATACAATTTAAATGTCTGAAGTTAATTTTTCTGTTTCACTTGAAAGATAACAGGTTAAATCTAATCCGTAAAAAAGAAAAAATAATTTACGTATTTAAATAAAGTTTTTATACATTTTTAAAAGTGTGGCCTGGCTGCTCCTCACATACCAAACCTTCATAATTGACAAAAATTGAAAACAATAAATTTAAAAATCTCTTAAAAATCCAATATTTATCCAAGAGATTTGTTTCAAAGTGAATTAATACATTTGTGGATTAATTAACTGGATTTTGTAAAAGTAATGCAATATCATACATATATATATATATATATATATATATATATATATATATAGATATGTCTATGTCTATATTTCTGAGATGAGGTATTATGTACATTATTTACATTATTCGGACTATTGTCTTCATCTTTGGCGCCATATTTATTACAACGTTTCGGCCGTTGTATGCTCCGGCCTTCTTCAGGACACATGGCACAGTGGATAAAGGCGTTGGTTAGATCCAGTGACAGGACCCAAAGACTGTGACTTCAATACCCGTTTAAGGCAGTGGAGAACTTTAAGACGGAAATTAACAGGAGATAACTGACATCCATTAAACATGGCACGTGGAACTAGAACAGTCTACCCCAGTGAGCGAAATAAAGGGTTAAGTTCGACATTACAACCGCCTGAAGAAGGCCGGAGCGTACAACGGCCGAAACGTTGTAATAAATATGGCGACAAAGATGAGGACAATAGTCCGAATAATGTAAATAATATATATATATAAACACAAAGATATGTTAAACGGGGGTATAAAAAAAGTGCTCAGTGCTGTGGAATACGGGGTCTTACCTCTTTTTATTATATATATATATATATATATATATATATATATATATATATATATATATAGACCAAACGTTTTGAGCCACCCTCTGGATTTCTAAGACTCACCTAAAAAATTGAAGACTGTATGCCCTTTTCAAAATTAATTTACTTGCTCACTTCAGGCCATAGGTTCTTTCTCTTCCTGAAGGATTTTAACATATATTCAATAATAATAATAATATTAATAATAATATTAATAATAATAGTAACAAATCTAATCTATTATTGCATGAGGTTTCCATAAATGTTTATCTCTTTTTCCTTAATCTATCTTACTGGTTACTGATAATCTTAGGGCTGGCAGTTTTTTTTTTTAATTTTAGATAACACCCCTCTCTAAAAGAAAATGGACACTAATATGCACTAATAGGTTAAATAGTTTCAGTATAGTAGGAATTGATGAACAGAAGGAAGGTCTGAAACTTACTAATTATTATGCCCAGAAGGTGGTTCAAAATCTTCGGCCTATCAAATAATGTAAATTCTTTGTTTTTTTTTTTGTGGGGGAGGTGTCTTACTGAAACATAGAAAGCATAACTAATAGTTTTATTGTGATAGAACCGAGTGTCAGGCGCTTAATAGATAAGCAATATGTAATGTCTATCCATATAAAAAATACTTTGAAAATTTCTTTTCAGATGTCAAATTTTATGATAAAAACAAACTAAATACAACCAAAGTTTTCATTTGTATTTCTATATAAAATATGAAGACCACGAAAACATATTTGATTCACACAGTATTCTACACGCTTAAATAATTTATTTTATTATTTTACATATCAGTATGGGATCCGTAACATTCTATAACCTTCATCAAGCATTCATGTAACCTTCATTGATTTAATTCACTTTTCTACTGTTTTGAATACAACATTATTTGCAGTGATTTTTATTTAATTTCCAGAAATATTCAGTGCCATGATTGACAATAACTGTTCTCTTGGATTAATATCTGGAGGATATGGGTACTAATTCATGAATTTAGTGTCTTTGAAACCATTTTTGACAAATACCGGTTGGGGGGCAATAACATCTTCGCAGAGTATGAAGAAAAATTATCTTACATGAACTCATTTAAGCTTCTTAGCAATGATCTGTACAACTCAAAAATGTCTTATCCAAGAATTTTTCAGGATTTTTTGACATTATTTTCAACTTTGAAGGGAAGATCTATATTTTTTACTGACACACAAAATTATTCTGTCCACGTGTCTTCTAAGGTCGTATTGGTTAATTGTTTTCATGTACGACTCAACCTGCAGGATCCGCCATCAGGTTCATCTAATGTAGCTCTTCATTCATCATTAAAAATTAGTGTGGAGAAATCATTTATATGAACTTTTTCACCCAATCGATATGCTTCTCTTTACAATATTTACTTTTTGTTTATTTTCATGTCTTCAGTCAATGTTTTAAATTTTCTGCATATTTCGTCCCTTTCTTTACTCTCACATATTTCGTCCCTTTCTTTACTCTCACATATTTCGTCCCTTTCTTTACTCTCACATATTTCGTCCCTTTCTTTACTCTCACATATTTCGTCCCTTTCTTTACATTCACAACACCCATTTTCCAAATATTTTCTTGCTGGCCAATCGACTCTTCTTGCTTCGTACCCGCTTAATTTTTCTCAAATCTCTTTTCGTAACACTCTTGAAGCTAGTCTTTTTTTTATGTTATCTTGCACTTGTTTTCAATTTCGTATTTTTTTGCTTTGTTTTATGACATTTACTCAACTTCTTTCCCAATTTCCAATGTTGTGTCCCCATCACCCAGAATCGTTACAATATCTTATTTCTCTTTTGAGGTTGTATCTTACAAACCATGGTTATATTTATATCTGAAATTAAAAATGAATATCCATAACTATACTACTACTAACCGTCTAAAGTGCCGCGGGTGAAATACTGATGGGCGAGTGATCCGAAATCAGAGAGGCCCACGGCACCGTTCCGTGTCCCAGTCTGTGTTTGTTCGAACCCTTTTTTGAGAGGTCCATTATTTTCTGTCGCGGCTCCAAACAGGAGCGCCCAGTTCCTCTCTTCGAGACCACATGCGAGGCCGATTTGTTTTTGAAGTTACCTTGTTCTATCCTTTGCTTAAAGAGGCAGCTCCTAAAAGGAAGCAAGTGGTTTCAATTCAGCCTTTTCTTTCTCCTAGATTGGTTGCCACCCAAGGGCATAGGGCCCAATATATCCTGCTATTTATCCATACTACTGCTACTACTACTAATAATAATAATAAAGATCGTTAACGCCTAACAAAACACGTAATTCAGTAAATAAATGGAGTTTAATACATTTAAAAGCGAGCAGATATTTGTAAACAAAGTGCTTAATATTAAAAATATAGTAAAAAAAATTTAGACATATCCGATTTCAAGCTTTACATCACTCGTCAGGACCAGAATATATTAGGTTGGTGCAAAAATAATGACGTAATAATGTCGTTTTTTGACGTATTTTTTAACGTCAAAAAACATTATTACGTCATTATTTTTGCACCAACCTAATATATATATATATATATATATATATATATATATATATATATATATATCATAATCACGATTCAATTTATCAGACCTACAAATTGGAATTTGTAGGTCTTATGAATTGGATCATGATTACGATTCCAATGTAATAAATTATAACCATGGAATATTAGTGCTTGAGCCTTTTATATGATATCCTTACTCTGTCCTGGACATTGAGTTCTACCTGAATCTGCTTGAGCCTCGTGTAATAAAATGTGTTGATCGACAGGTGGAGTGAAGCGTCATTTTAAATCACGCCTCCCATATGAAGAGGTCCCAGCAGGAGGTCTTCAATGCCGTATTTATGAAGTGGCGGGCAGTTACGAGTCACAAGCTGGGACGAAATGTTACCTTAGACGCCCTCTACGACACAATGCAATTAAAGGAGACCGTGTTTCTGTTTTTGCCTGAGAGGTGATCGTGTTTAGACACGAATTGACTTCCACTATAATACTCTCAATAAATGAAGACGATTATAATTTAATTGTTCATTTTGGCTGGCTTCTTAATTTTATAGATTTTTCTTTTGCACAAAAAGGGCACAGCATGGAATTTACAAGCTTCATTGGATAATCTAGCGCTGGTTCAGGAAGGGCAATCTTCTCACGTATGAAGAAGTGAGTTGAAATAACAGAGACGTGGTTCTACTGACCAGGGCCGCCGCGTACTACCCACCAACCGGTGGTGGTTGGGGCGGGGTAAGCCTAATTGGTAGCCTCGAGCAATGATTTGTGTCTCCTCGCTATCTTATCAACTTTTTTTTTTTTACCTACATTTATATTTATACACGTTACATACATATTTATATACGTTACAAATTAAACTAACAACTATTAGAGGATGAAAAATGTTCGTGAATCTTTGTCATTCTGGGATCGTTTTATTTTTCTCGTCCAAATCCGTGAATTTGTTTTGCTCCTGCTAAGTCTCAAAAGAAGCTTATATAATATTCTCTATTTCTTATCCATAAAGTTGAATGTGTTAAAATTCTTCAAATTTTAACAATAAAAAAAACTGAAGCTGATTTTAAAAATTGCTGCAAACCATTGTCGATTTATTAAAGATGAAATGATCTATTATGAGATGTCTCTAATTTGTATTTAGATACATTGTATTTATTTTCAATCTTTCTAGTTGAATTGTTCATCTATATTGCATATGATGCATTATTGTACATAATTAGGTTAGAATAAAATTTGTATTTTGTATGAATACTAACTTATGAAAATTGAGATGTAGTAGAGTGGAGGGCGCAGTATCATAGATTGGTGGGGTCACGAGACCCTGCACCGACCTTGCTACCGACGAATGCTGCGAAAAACCTCCGTATTTGATGATATCTGTCAGCTAAGTGAGTCACACACAATGCTCACCTACCTTGTAGTCCCAAACAGTAAAAGTCAGTTGGGTATTGCTTGATTGGACACTTCTGTTCTTCTGACAGCTTCCAAACATGGCGATAGCACAAGCCATAGGCCAGGGTTTACTAATATTCATTACGTTGGAATATAAGAATATGGCTACTCATGGACTATTCCCGTGTCTTGGTGTCAAGAAACAGGGGTATTTTTCAGCGCGCCCACGTCGCTACTGAATGTGACACAAGGTTGAGGTTTAAAGTGGGTGTCAAAAAACATGTCTCTGGATTACACTTTGTGATAAACAAATTTCAGTGACTGTCTCAATATTTTACTGAAAGCAGACCACCTCTAGATGGCATCGTTGTTCATTGAGATTATGACGATACCACGTGATTCCTCAAAACAGGACGAACAGTCTTTTATTGATTGATTGATTCATTTTTTAAGGATTATTAACCTTTTTTTTAGGTTATTTGAAGCCAGAAAATTTTTTAGAGTGTAAGAATTTTTTTTAGATAATGATTTAGTAATACAAGAGAAGAAAAGATTCATACATTTCCCAAAGGTACGTAAGTGAATACAATGGTCCCGACTGAAATTGGAACTCGGTTATACGATTAACAATCCCGAGCCTGTATTCATTACACCACCTGCACTTCTAAGTTTATAGCACCTGGCATTCTCAAGCGATCACCTATTTGGGTACTGACTCGACTGACGTTGCTTAACTTCGGTGATCGTACGGGAACCGGTCTTTTAACGTAATATAGTCGTGATCCGGACGGTTCTTTTATATCCCTACAAAAGATAACTGTACACAGGGGTCACTACTACTATTTATGAATTTGAAACTATGACTGTTGGGTTTTGACTGATCAGTTTAAAAAGAGAATAAAACATGCATTACTTTTTACCAAACTAAGAACTTGAGTCATGTTCTTAACCTCGTCAGATTGACACGTTCATAGGGAGATGATGCATAGCGTGAAACTCTTTCACTATGGATGTGATACGTGACGCCAAACTCTTTCTTTATGGATGTGATACGTGACGCCAAACTCTTTCTTTATGGATGTGATACGTGACGCCAAACTCTTTCTTTATGGATGTGATACGTGACGCCAAACTCTTTCTTTATGGATGTGATACGTGACGCCAAACTCTTTCTTTATGAATGTGATACGTGACGCCAAACTCTTTCTTTATGAATGTGATACATGACGCCAAACTCTTTCTTTATGGATGTGATACATGACGCCAAACTCTTTCTTTATGGATGTGATACATGACGCCAAACTCTTTCTTTATGGATGTGATACATGACGCCAAACTCTTTCTTTATGGATGTGATACATGACGCCAAACTCTTTCTTTATGGATGTGATACATGACGCCAAACTCTTTCTTTATGGATGTGAGCATGGCGCCAAACTCTTTCTTTATGGATGTGATACATGAGGCCAAACTCTTTCTTTATGGATGTGATGCATGGCGCTAAACTCTTTCAAAGATAGCAAAAATGTCAGCTGTATACAACCATTTCCTCAGATCAATGGTTAAAAAAGGCTTTGAGCGAATGAAACATGTAGGTCTTAGCGAGGACCATCCTTCTTCGAACCTCGTGGGCTGGAGCTACAGAATCACAAGGAAAAATTGTACTAAATAAGATAAACCAGGTCACTTGAGAACTTTCAACAGCAGCAACAACTAAAATGGATAGCACGTGTAACTACATCAAATAGGAGATAATGAAGAAATCTCGTCATCAATGATGGAAAGAGCAATAACAGTTACTGGACTTGAGAAACCTATTTGTCTGAAGAATTGTTTTAATAAAAAGATTTTAGAAATTTCAACCGGAAGTAGCACTAGCAGCTCGGACAATGAATGCCAAATGTTTCCTTATAAGGAAACAGTTAATATCACCATTACCATTTGTATAAATCTACCTCCCAGCAGCTTTAGATCTTAGAAATATCAGCTCTTTTACTGATTGTGTCATCAGTCAACTGAATAACATGCTTAGTAAAAGTTCATAGTAGAAAAACGGTGTTCAGACTAATTTACGGATAGAAGCGTATTTTCCAGACATTTTGCCTTCCGATAGACAATCATCTGTTGAATCAATATGTCGTCAGATTCCTTGAATCAAAACCGACGTCGTTCTTTTAGGATCGAATACCCAATTTAGCTTAAAGTTGGTGCAAGGTTACAGTAAACCAAAATATTTTTTAACTAACTTTTCACTTAATACAAGGCCCAGAAGCCACTCAAGGTAGAGGCTTATTGAATGAAGTGGTTGTATAAGAGGTGGAGGTAAGAAGTGCAGTTTATGAAGATATCTCGGAAAGATAACGGTTAACTCTAGACTTGACGAGGTTATGATTGTAGTGATCGAGGAAGCATCTTCTCGGGAGCCTGTTCCACAAATTGGTTCTTGGGCTGAAGACATCCGAGTGAAACTTCATCCTTACTAATGAAATATGAAGGAAATAAGGATGATATTTCGAAGTATACCTCTCTTACTAAGGATGGTCAGAACCGGTGGAACGAAGGAATGTAGCTCATTTGAACATTTCCCATAGAAATAGTGATACAATAGCGAGAAGCTTGCAAAGTTTCGTCTGTGAGGAAAGTGGTTGTAGGGTGGGAAATGCCTAATTAATGATACTACAAATTTATATGAATAAAATATTTTGTCGAACAAAACGCAAGAAATTTTGGGTTCGATCTAATATACATCACTCACAGTTAATTTGGGGGAGGATTTCGTTGTGTTCATTTTTTGTTCAGTGTTTGTAATTTGTATGCAATCACACGGGGCTGTCTATGGTGGAAATATTTATCGTCTTTGGGTGCCATGTAACAGAAGTAGAATATTCTCCAAGGGACTTTGGGGATAATTTTCCTTTCATTTTATCCCAGTTAGTCTGACGAAACTAATGTCGAACTCTCTGGTGGAAACAGTTTGAGAACCGTCTGGTGTGAAGAACTCTTCATCTGACCCTCACAAATACATTCCAGACAATTAAACACGATGGTGGAAATATAATGATTTGGGACTGTTTTTCTTCCACTACGCCATAATATCATCAAAGGAATATTGGGTAGTGCAATGTATCGTAAAATACTGTAGTGAAAAAATGTTTCCCTCTGTGATATTTAACAAAATACCGAGAGGTTAGATTTTTTTTTTCAGCAAGATAACGGCCCCAAGTATATTACAATGAAAACGTAAAAGTTGTTCTAGACAAATAGAGTAAGACTTAAGAATAGCATGTTCAGTCTCTTGACTAAATATACCAAGCAAGAGAAACTTCATTATTTAGGGACTTTCGATAACAGGAACAACTAACATTGACAGAACAAAGCGCAAAGAGAAAATAATAACATTATCTAGATGTTGACGTTCCACACTACCCCAAACAAAAAGTTAGGAAGGAAACCATCATAAATACTAGAAACAGTGGACTTGATGAATCCTATTTCCCCGATTGTTTTTAATAGAGAGATTTTAAAAACTTAAATGGAAAATAACACTGGCTGTTCGGTCAATGAATACTGAATGTTTCCTTATAAGGAAACGCCTAATATTACCATTATACACTAGGAAAACAGATACTACACTTGGTATTGACGGGATATGGCACAAGTTCAGTTTAAAATGAGGAGCCCAAGCGCGTGCACATGGGCCACGTCCCAAAATTGCTTGATCCCCGCACTGGCGTTGATATTCCACCGATCTGACCTGTTTGGGGCAATAAGAAAGGTACTGCCACAGGGTTGAAATCCCCGAAGGCAGTTGCATCACATTGATCCCCGCCCGATGGTGAAAGTGCGTAGAAAAGCGAAATTCGTGGCGCACTGACTGATCAATCATCCATTCGCGAATGTTTTCGATTCAGAAAATGGCGAACATAAGCACTATTGCTATTAACCTAAATCCGATAGAAGATTTGTGGAAGACGCCTGAAAAAGTTCACGTGAGGAATCTCAGAAACTTTAATGATCATAAGGTGATTCTTTAAGAGAAAAATAATAAAAGTGATTTTTTAAGAGAAGAATAAAAGTGATTTTTTAAGAGAAGAAGAATAAAGATTATTCTTAAGAGAAGAATAAATGTTGTACGCACATACACACACAAAGAAGATAAAAATCAACCAATAAAAAGCGCATAAATTATTTTTTCAACTTAATATAAAAATAACGAAAATGAGAAAATCGGCAAATAATTACTGACGAGTGGACCGAACGATTTCGTCTACAAAACACTGGAGTTGAGGTGTTGAATATAACATTAAATAGCTAAGTGACAAATTTTATATTTGTATTAATCATATATATATATATATAGGGAAGAGTTTACAGTTGTTCCAACGAGAGAAAAGTGTATATTTTAAAAAGGAGAAACCGTAAACGTTTTTGGTTTTAATGTGGATTTTTTAAAAAATATATATTATTCTTTATTTTTCATAATTTTGCAACACGTGTTTCGGTTCTCGTAAACTTCTTCAGGCAAAGTGTGGTTATTTTCACATATTATTAAAATGAATTAATTTTCCTTATGTTCCCTTATGTCCAAAAAGACATTTGTGTCACTACCACACAAAAAAGAGAATGTTTAACATCGAAAAACGTAAGGAAAGTTAATTCAAGATGTAACATTACAATCTTGCTAAACTTCCAAATCCATAACCCTAAACGTTTAAAATTATAACTCAACTCCTTTGATATAATTTCTACCCTCTTATATACCTTTCTACTAATCTCTCTTAGATTATGATTCTTAAAATGTTTTTTGCACGTATATAATACTACTAATAGTATCAGATAAATTGTTTTACATCCATACTTATTCTACAAGTTATACAGTCGGACAATAGGTCCAAATTTGCTTTTAAAACGTATAACAATAAATATGAAAATAATTGTCGGACTTAGTCCATTTCCTTATATATATATATATAGTAGTAGTAAACAAAACAATCCAAAATTACCTCATGTGGATTATACACCTATTTCAACCGACGAAAACTTCGTCAGTTTTATTCAACCCCAGTATATAGTCTGAGTTCGAGTGGGAATTAGAAATGTAACCGTGACAGTATTTCAAAACTTCATACAGAATTTATCCATTTCAATGTTTCAGTCAGACGAAAGGCACGAACCAGTGGTCGGGGGAGGGTAAAAAGTATTAGCCTTAAAGGGAAGAGGTTTTTATAAAATTAAACCCGGATATTAACCTTATGACATTAAATTGGGGTTATATGAAGAATGAAGTGCTAATTTGAAACTAAGAAAGGAACGAAAAGGTTTATATATATATATATATATATATATATATAAGGTTAAGTTTAAAAAAATACAAGTTCCTACTTAAAAACACCTTTCCAAAGATAAATTATACTTAAAAGTAAAATATATTTTATAAATTAAAAATAAGTTATATTTAGAAAATTTAAATTAAATTTATATTAAAATTAGGTAAAATTAAATTTAAATAAAATAAAACAACAAAAAAATTAAAATATATAGATAAAGAGGTGGAAACTATAAAGGAAAGAGAGTTTTTAGAACAGAGAACAATTAGAAATAATTAATATGGTGTAAAAATTAGAATTAGTTATACATTCGACATTTGAATAGTTAGAGAAATATAGTAGCTAATAAAGTAAAATTTATATTATAGAAATTTGAATCTATTTTTATGTCAGCATTATATAAAAAGCACGAGACTTACTACGATTACAAACGGTTTAAAAACGAACAGACAATCTGGTAATGACAACAATGAGAGCCCGAGGGAATGTGATGTGAGTCTTCAAGTCAGCGAAAGGTCGCAAGATATACCAAACCAAAATGAAATGTGGCGGTGATTTAATGACAGAGAAGCACACGGCAGTAGTCGATAATTCGTCGAGACCAGGATGAACACCACATTGTCCTGCAGGATCCTTTTATCGAAGCTGAATCCAGTCACCGGAGTATCAAGTTGCCTTTCTCTGTGGATAGGGACTGGTCAGAGGTGGATGAAGACTTATCAGCAGCCATCCATACACTCAGGGGTGGCCCAGAAAGTAAAGTCCGCCAGCTTGGGGACATGATCAGTGACTATTGGGTAATAAAGTTTGGATTGAAGAAAATGAAAGCTAAGTCCTTAGCTCCAGTGCAGAAAAGTCGGCGGCGGAGAGCCATCCAGTCACTGAGGAAAGAGATGCAAAGATTACGAGAAGCAATGCATGCTGATGACCAGAGGGCTGAGAAAATCAATTCAATCCTGGAAAGCATAAGGAAGCACATTGATAAGTTGAGTAGAGCAGAACAGCTTGCCAAAAAGAAATAGAAGGCTACCAGGACCCGGAAGTCTTTCACAGAAAGTCCTTTCCATTTCACGAAGCAGTTATTTAGGGAGAAAACTCGTGGAACATTGAGCATTGAGCGGGAGGAGCTGGAGAGACATCTTATGTGCACGTACTCTGATGACAACAGGGAGGTCCCAGCGGAAGTGATGCCAGTTTTATTCAGGCCTGGCGCTCCTGAAGTAGCTTTTGATGAGTCTCCAGTGACTTGGAAGGATGTCCAAGGTGTTATACGGAAGTCGAGAACGTGTTCTGTGGGTGGTCCTAATGGTGTGACATATGCTGTCTACAAGAAGTGTCCCAGGCTGCCGAGGTGTTTGTGGAGGCTTCTTGTGAAGGTTTGGGAAGTTGGTCTCGAGCCGATGGTGTGTATATACCGAAAGAGGAGAATTCGTTGATTCTTAGCCATTTTCGTCTAATCTCTCTCGTGAACGTTGAGGGAAAGGCGTTCTTTAAGGTGTTTGCCAGGAGGCTGACGAACTACCTGCTCAGGAATAACTATATAGACACTAGTATTCAAAAAGGCGCGAGTCGCAGTTTTTCCAGGGTGCTTGGAGCATGTGCCAATGATTTGGGCAAAGATTTGTGAGGCTAAGACTGCAAGGAAGAATGTTCACGTAATCTGGCTGGATCTTGCTAATGCGTACAATCAAGTTCATCATAACATGATACAATTGGCGCTGGAGTTCTTCTACGTTCCGCAGAGACTCAGGGATTGCCTAGGTATGTATTTCAATCAGTTCATGCTGTGTTTTTCAATGGTGAAGTACAACACAAGGTATGTGGAGCTGTAGAGGGGAACTGCTGTGGGATGTGCCAATCCCTCCAGTACTGTTTGTGATGGTGATGGAGGTGACCCTGAGAGGTCTGGAGCCAGAGTACCGCTTCCTGCAGAATGAGGTCAAAATCCAGACATTTATGGATGATTTAACAGTGATTCAAGACGACTGGAAAATTGCACAGTTGGTTCTGGGAAGACTTGCAGAGTTGGTAGAGCGGGGCCAGATAGCCTTCAAACCAAGGAAGAACAGGTCACTGTCTATAAAGATAGGTTCTGTCATAAATTAAGTGTTTTCCTTCGCAGGTGAAAAGATACTAACAGTGCGGGAAGCAAGGTATGAATAGTCTTGAGAGGTGGTATAACCTCCCTGTGACAGATCGTCACCGCGGGGTTGAAATCCAGTGACAAGTGAAGCATAGACCAATGCGGGCTTCCTGGGAAAATTAAAGTCTAGTGTATGCATTTTGGTTTGATGCCGAGACTAATGTGGCCGCTAACTATATATGATGTGGCACTGTCTTCAGTTGAGATAATGGAGAAGAAAATAAGTAAATGCGTACGGAAGTGGCTTGGTGTTGCGAGGATTCTGTCGCTGGTCGCTTTGTATGGCAGCTCGGAGAGGCTTCAGTTACTTGTTACTTCTTTGGTGGGGGCGTACAAGGTGGCAAAGATGAGATTGCAGTCCATGTTGTGTGAATCTAAAGATGCTCTAATCCGGGAAAATGCACCGGAGGTAAAGACAGGAAGAAGGTGGAAAGCGTCATATGTGATGTCAGCAGTGGATGGGATGGTAAAGCAGGTAGAGGTTCAGGGTCTTACAAGGGAGTGACATGCTAGACTTGGTCTAGTTGAGAGGGAGCGATTCTGGTTAGAGGCTAGTGGATAAGACCAATGTAAGTTACAGGAACTGGGGGTTCGGAAGCTCGAGGGGGAGAGACGAATGGTGCAGTCTGTCAAATAGGTTCAGCAGGGTCGATGGTTCAACGGGGAGAATATTGATGAAGTGCAGATCAGTTGGTCTGATTGGTGGCGTCTCAGCGCAGGACATTTCGACTTCCTCAGTCAGGCAGCATATGATATAGCGGCATCACCGACAAATTTGAGGAGATGGGGAGTGCAGGAGTTACCCTCCTGTCGGTTTTGTGGTGCATATGGAAACCTGCGCCATATACTCTCATCCTGCTCGAAGGCGTTACAGAATGGCTGGTACACCTTTAGACATAATTTCGTCCTGGAGGTTGTGGCAGCAGCTTCAAGAAGTGCTAATATACCCTCGACGAACCTGTGAAGGATTGCCTTCCTGAAGCAAGGTATGGCAAACACAAGGCAGAAGACCATGTCAGAGGGCTCAAGGAAGTAAACAGTGTTGGTTGATGTTACATTGCTATTGTGTCTGGAAGATCTAGTGTTTATTGATAGCAAGAAGAAACATCTGTTGCTTGGCAAGCTGACAGTGGCATGGAAGGAAGGGATTGAAGAGGCTCATGAAAGAAAGCTGCTTCGGTATGAGGAACTGGTGGCTGAGGTCCGTGAGAGGAGATACGGCTGCACCCTGGAGCTTGTTTGAGGTTGGCAGTAGAGGACCTCCTGTTGCTTCCTTAAAGAGATTCTGGTATGCAAAAGCCGAATAAGGTGATAAAGACCTGTGGCGAGAAAGCGGGTGGAAGGCAGTGCGTGTATTACCTGGAAATTCGTATCGAGTCGCGTCCAGCTAACACCAGAGAGCGGTTGCAACGTAACATCCTCCAGCTGTTGTGGGCTCTCCGTATGAAGAGGTACTGAGTTTAATGGGCCGCAAATTTTTTGAAGAACGGCACTCAGCTGAAGATTGCAAATTGTCTGGAGCACTTGATGTGTACACACACATATATATATATATATATATATATATGCATCATGCCACACATGCAAGAGACCCCAATCATGGTTGTCAGACAATTTCTGCAACCACATTCCCTCATACATCTGGCCATCTAACTCCCCAGACTGCACCCCACTTGATAATTATGTGGAGCGCAGTTGAGCAAGTGGCCAACAAAACTCCTTGTAAGACGAAAGATGAACTGAAATCAAGAATTATGGCAGTATTCACCAACTTAAACAAGGAGACCACCCAGAAGAGTTACAGAAGATTCCTTAGTCGTCTGGAGGCCGTGGTTGAAACTAATCGCGATTTTATTGAATAAATTTACTCATTACTATTTCAAGATATTTTTTGTGTAATTTTGATAAATATATGTGTTAAAATGAGATGTAAGTGTTATTTTCATTTTTACGTAAGTTAGACTACAATTTTTAATATATTGCACTATATATATATATATATATATATATATATATATTATTTTGTATGTGCAGTACTTTGTGGAAAGCGCTCAATATCAGTGATAGCGCTAGCACACACACACACACACACACACACACATATATATATATATATATATATATATATATATATATATATATATATATGATAAAATATAGTTTTAAGTTATGCTCTATTTATGGGTTAAAGTGCTCAATATAAGGGATAGATAAAAGAGAACATTGAATTCAACACCCAGCTGCGACCGTCTCTTTCATGCTAAAAACGTCTAAAAATCGTCATGATGGTCTAAAATTCGCCGATGCACTGAATATTTTTGCCACATCTGTTGCTTGTGCTATGTACCTAGATATTCTTGAGAAAATCCAAAGAAGAATCTGCATTGTTATCGGTCCTGACCTGGCATCTCGGCTTCAATCACTTTCTCATCACCGTAACATAGTTTTCCTGTGCTTTTTCTATAAGTATTTTCACGGTAATTCTTCGGATAAGCTTTCTCTTTGATACTTCGACTTTATATATTTAAGAGTTGTCCTAGATTGGCAGCTAGGCACCATCATTTTACTGTTGAAATAGCGAAATGTAACCGTAAGTTCTATGCCAACGGTTTCTTCGCTCGCACTTCTAGCTTTTTGCTTTCATATCAACTACGATCTTCATAAATTTAGATGTAATATCAGTCATGATTTAGTGTTTTCTCAGTTTTTTTTACTTCAGTAACCCCTTGCGTCTTAGTGGCTTTATCACATTCATTGGATTGAAATGATTAATATATACAGTGCCGTACTACACCGACCCCATCACCGTGGAGGCCCCGGGCAATGCTTTGTAACTATCTTATCAACATTTGCTTTTTTTCACCTACATTTATATACGTTAGAAATTAAATTAAGCACAACTATTAAACGATGGAAAATTTTCTCGAAATTTGATGCAATTCTGGGGGGCTTTTTTTTTTCTTTGTTCAATTCCGTGAATTTGTTTTGTTTAAGCGAAGGAAAAACACAATATAAAATTCACTATTTTTTATCCATACAGTTGAATTTGTTAAAATTCTTCAACTTTTTAACGAGAAAAATCTCAAGTTGATGTCAAAAATTGCCGCAAAACATTGTTGATGGAATGATCTATTTACTTATATTAACACTAGATTAGGGAAACGAGAGACAGTAATACTGAGTAAAATCGTGAGTTTAAGGTCAAATGTAGATCAAATATGAACCAGGATCCGACAGAATCATAAGATAAAAAATAAGCAAAGTATATACATTCTTCCTCGTATGGTTTTATTTTTATTTTTTTTTTAATATATAGATGCGTTTAATGAGTGTCGGGGTTTTCTTACATCGAATTTTTGCTGAATGCTAAAAGATAAATGTTACTATTATGGCCAGAAAAAGACAAGGAACCGCACATGTTGACTACCTATCCGTGTGAACTACTTGTTCGATAGTGAGAATGTTTCATATTTGTGCGTGTAGAAGAGAAAAGTGGAGCCGATTCTTATTGGTTTAGAATCAGTGAATTAATGACAATTATTATTGTTATAATTATTTTATTATAATTATTTCTTTTAGACTTTATAATTAATTTTTATCTATGAACACGACAATAGCCTGTTTCATGCTAAACGCAATCGTCAGGTGTATGTTACATACATACATACATACATACAATTTAATACAGGTTAAATTTAAAATTGGTAATTTTTATTTTTAATTTTATAGTAAATTTTCAAATTAATCAGAATGATTTCTATTTTAGTCTAACCCTAACATTAAGGCATTAATTATTATAACCAAGGTTTGTTGTCAAGTTTTTTGAATTGTATTTTGATTGGTCATTGCAGCTTATGTAACGGCGTTTCCCCTATGGAGGAGTGTTTAGTTGATTTGAACCTTTTAAAACTCTTTATTCTACATCACTTGAGAAGACACCAGAAGTGTTGAAACAAAATGGATATTTTTGTAGTGATGTTATAACATGTTTATATTATAATTTTTGAATATATATATATATATATATATATATATATATATATATAAGTGTTAAAAATAACGCATACAAGAAATAGGCTTGAAGCTCTCAAGATCAAAGAAAGAAAACAAGATGATAGTAAATGAGCTTTTGTTTAATTCTCTAGTTGAGTGATTTGATGGGAGGGCGAAATACCTGAAAAAACTATGGCAAACGGAGGATAATTTAATAGTTGAACACGTGGATCAATGTGTTCAAGATTCTTTAATAGTTGAACACATGGATCAATGTGTTCAAGATTCACGAACGTTTGAGTAGCACTTCACCCATACATTTTTTTTTAAATCATTTTCCCCCAAACAAAACGGTAATGCCACTAATACGCGGGGGGGGGGGGCTTACAGGGAGTGAAAGTGAAAGAGAAAACTGAGAATAGGCAAGGTTGAGGAGAGGACAAAAGATGAACTGGATTCAAGAAGACAGATGACGACGACTGATGTTGCATTTAAATTTTTGATGATTTCTCTCATCAGGGAAGCAAGTAAACGGTAGAGAGTTCCACACGTAAAAAGTCCGAGAAAAGAAACTGTTGGAGTGGAAGCGGCGGTTGCATTCAACTATTTCAGCAGTAAAAAAGTGGGACCTAGATGCCAATCCAGTAGCATATAGTTGGGGCCACAGGGACAAATGAAGGTCAGGGCAGTTGCCATTGAAATATTTTCTTTCTTCATGTTTCATTGAATGGAAAAAATTTTTATAACTTCTTATTCCATTTTTCTTACAGTTTTCCATTTATGAGAAGTAAGAAAGCATAAAACTGTCCGTAATGATTATTGTCCCAATAGAGCAGATCGATTTTGGATTGGTGGTAATACGTAATTTGAACGTTGAAGTTTGAGATGATAAATAGAGACACAAAATATGCTTCCAATTCCTTATTTGCTTTTTGAGGAAATGAGTTAGAAGTTAAAAGTTTAGGTTCAGAATTGGAACGTTCGAATTTTATTCCGGTGATCAATGAAAGCCTTATAAAATTTATAATTTACCGAAGCTTTACAAATTGTATATGAACAAGATGCAAGGCACAAGTACATTATTACTAAATCATTGTCATTAAATAAGACCTTCATTTACTTCAAACGGAAATTAAACTGAACAATTTAGCTATATTTTGATGTAATATGTTATACAGTGCAGTAGTTTTAGAGCGATTTTCAATAAACAATGCAAATTTAAAACATTTTGTCCTATATTTTTTGCCCAGCAGTATTATGGTATTATATACACTTTTATTTATTTTTTGTTTTTATTAATTATGATTTAATAAATCTTATTTATAGAGCAGACTTTTTTGTAATCTTTTACAATTTGTTTTACAGTTTCTACTTATCGAATACAGTAAAAAACTGGATATTTTGCTTGTGGTGATTCATAATTAGAATTCTGGTTTGAATATATTTTCCATTCAGTCCTTCTAATACAAAATATACCAACTTTATTTGGATTTATTCTTGAAATAGTAAAAATTTTAAGTCAATTTGTAAGCAAAACCCTGCGGAACTTAGCTATTTTCTGTAGTGTACATTTTTCAGACAGTCTTTAAAATTAAATGTTCAAAAATTGGTAAAAGCTATGAATTTAATTTGGATGTCAGTGCTTATCATATCAAATCCCAGCTTTCACACTGAGTGCAATGATGATTCTATGAAAAAAGCGAAAAATCAACCTACCTTATTGTCCCAAGTGTTTTCGGCCAACTCGGAAAGAGCATGTTGGCGGTCTTCTGAAGACAACGCCCCCATCAAGCACAGCTTAGAATTACTACTACTTCTGTTCGATACAACTTGGAAGATAAACACAAGAAAACATACGAACAACGAACCTCTTGAAAATAGCTAATGAATTAACCGAAAGCGCTTGGGATCCTAATCATTCCAGACAATTCATAAAAGCAAAACTGCTAGAAGATTCGAAAAAAAAAAAATCCATAAAAACTTCTAAAAAAAATCTTTTACATAGTATTCACAATTCATACACGAAATTTTAAAAATAAATGGAAACCAGATGAACACATATTTAAAATCAGAAAGCGAGAACTAGAATTTCTGGGATATATTCTGAGGTTTTAGAAAATTTAACACACACCGGGTATAATTTGGGGCATTGGTAAACAGCGAGTAATCGACATAACGGGTTTGTGCAAATGGATGGTATAGAGTTAAACATTGCTTAGAGCTGTGAAGGACAGGCAATTATGGAGAGCCATAATCGCTTACGTTCTAGAGGGACATGGCATATAAAAGAAGAGAGAAATTTTTGATAAATTAAACGTGCACAACTTTTTCCGACATTCCTTCTTTCTCAGAGGATTGATTGCGGGAGATATACGAAAGGTTCAGGGTAATACGAGAAAGCACATTTTGTAATTTGATCACCCTGTCTTTTCAAATACCCGGAATTTGGGATATTACTGCGGGTGGGTGTGTGTTCGTGTGTGTGTGTGTGTGTGTGTGTGAAGGGGGTACTTAAACCAGATTTTTTTTGTCTGAGTTCACTGTGTATCGGAGTCAAGCGTCAACTGTAGAAATCTCTCTATCAATGTGACTGGTCCACCCTCTCAAGGCATGCAACTGACGAGACATTTTTTCACGATATCCGTTGATGGGGAATAATACACGGAGAAGTGGACTCATGCCTTCCTCAAAGGTATTATGGCGATGTGATCATAAACAACTTTTGCAACAGTTACGCCACCTCGCGTCTGCACACACACACACACATATATATATATATATATATATATATATACAGTGTAACCCGGATATAAGAGATTTTCTCTGGTCCCAAATTAGAGCCATACTTACCTAAACAAAATAAACCAAACCCGGATATAAGAGAAACCCGGATTTAAGAGCCTTCTTCTCCGGTCCCGACAACTCTCTTACATCCGGGTTACACTGTATGTATATATATATATATATATATATATATATAGACACACACATATTTATTTTAGGATATTAAAACAAAAACCTATATATATATGCTATATTTATGGTTTAAAGTGCTCAATATCAGTGATAGAGCATATATTAATATATGCATGAAAGAGACAGTCGCCGGTTGGTGCTGACCTAATGTCCACACACACACATATATATATATATATATATATATATATATATAGAGAGAGAGAGAGAGTGTGTGTGCGTACGTGCGTGCGTATGTATGTAAAATATCTACTCGTTTCTCGCTCTACCACACCAGAGCCCACACGGAGTTTCGACTGCAACTATGTTGAACAGACGTTAGTTACAGTTTCTGCACATCATCCGGAGTGATCAACAGTTTCAACTACACTCGGTCACGATGACTTCGTGCTAACGCAACCATCGACGGATTCTGAATAGTTCTGTCTGTTCAATTTCAATCAAAAGCCTTTGGTCAACACATGATGTGGCCTTCGGACAATTTCCAAACGTGTCACACACTGAAATCGACTTCTTAGGCCGAAATAAAGAAATTACTGCTCTGATAAATCGAACATGGTGACATTCGAACTCAGGTCTCATGGTCGAAAACCCAACTCTCTCTTATATATATATATATATATATATATATATATATATATATATATATATATATATATATATATATATATATAGTTTTCGTCTACCTAGCTTGTAAAATTATGTATACCTTTTATCAGTGTCATGGATCCCAGATCTAAATGTCTGTTTTTCTTAGAAACATCTGACCCCAGCACACATACAAGGAGACAGGCCTACACGTCACGCGTGGTTTTTCTAAACTACACTGGGTCCCAATTTTATGGCACTCGTTGTTTATTGCCCTGCTAAGCTTTTTATTTAATGTTTCAGGGTACGCGACCATGGAATCAGGTAATGAAAAAGACCCAGGGGGATTATCTCTGAAACTGGCTTCTTTGTCGGGAGGGTAAAAATAAAAACGGACGGTAAGTCTGACAACATAATTGCAGAAAATTTAATATTCAGTTAACAATGATTTTATTCGGACGATTATCCACATAACTTATGGGTTCGATCTTCAATAACTGCTTCGTGACCATATGCTGTGCTGAAGTTATTAAATAATTATAGAATCATATTGTGATAGTCAGCAAAATAGCTATGATGATCAATTTACAAAAGCAATGAATTCGATCTCCACTAAGTACTCCATTACTCTGGCCTTGTGACAGACTAAGCTAAGATCAGTAAACATGAATTTCATTCGCTAAAGGTGAGTTTTTTTTAACAATAATTTATAAATATTAAAAAGTAATTTATTATATGGAAAGAAGGGAGAGAATTCTGAATATCAAGGATAGTAGGCTTTCTAGACTCCTCAGCGTAGCACAATCGTCATAATCCCCATTTTTCTCAACTTAACCAAACTAAGCTATGTAAGAATATATAATATGAGGAAAAAATAAGAAACTTTTATCAATCTAATTATGTTTCACTTTTATCAAAGCGTCATCAGAGAATGAGATATGGAGAAAAAGAAATTCTGATATTTTTACTTTTGTGTTGTTTCATTTTCATTGGTTAATCGCGCATCACGTGCATTCAGCTTGTTAAACAAACGTTGGTATAATTTGTGGTGTTTTGAACTGAAGCAGAGACGACGCGTCCTTTCGAAGCTCAAAAAAATTAACGAAATTCAAGCCTAATTGAAAAACCGTAAATATTGCTTTATGTATGAAAGTGTACAATGGTTCTAGTTTGTCTATGTGGGATTCGGATTATAATGTATTCTTAAGCGTGTTTATGTGGGGGGGGGGGGTAACTAGTTAGACATTATGTTTAGTGGCTTTTCGCATGTTCATCGGGTGCTTGCTTTTTAGATAAACATACGTTAGAGATTCTTTAAGAATGGATTCAATAAAGGTTGGTGATTTGATACAATATTTTGAGATGTGTTTATAGTTGGTAATATTGTTATTAATAATCCCTCGATGTACTTTCGACGTAAAGAATCATGTTCATTTTTTAAATTATGGTGGCATTTGTAAAATCAATATGAAGAAAAGAATGTTATTATTTCTATTTATGGATTTATAATGTTTATATATATATATATATATATATATATATGCCAGTCGTAGGTTCCTGTAGCTAAACCAACAGAGCAGCTGGTAAGGATAAACATGTAGCGTTTTAGATAGAACACTCCACCTAGCGAGCAGATAAGTGGGACAAATTAATGCCCTTGGTACAGTAGGGATAACCAAAATGGATTAAGGCCCTTGCCACAGTTAGATACCAGTTCGGTCCTGAGAAGAGATTAGAGGAACATGTGCAACAACCAACGTCCAGACTCACATCATGGGTAATAAAAATATTCATAGATGATCGCTGACAATCTCACCTTAACGCAAAAGGTATTAATCTTGTAAAGTGCAAACTTCATTGACTGTAAGTAGAGCATGTTTATGTCGTTATAGTGTTGCTTTATATTGTTATATTTGATAAAAATGGTAAACTTATTTTGGCACCTTTCTTTTCGTTTTTCTCTTTAGTATCTCGTATTTATTCATGTTTGGTATTTCCCTAAGGTAGGGAGTCGTTATAAAATAACAACCCAACAATAGAATCGAAGAGCCGAGTTCAAATACCCATGGAAAAAGGTATAAATCCATCTCTTACTCTCCTAACTATGAGTTAAATTCCAGGGTAGACTGTTCTCTCCTAACTGTGAACCAATCTAAGAGAAAGAAAACTTTGAATTCCAAATCATGGGGAATATAAAAGGAAACCACTAAAATGATCTTTCTCCAAGAAGTCATTGCAATTCGCAGATAATAAAGAAGTGGACTCTATGGTAAACTATGATCGCTTACGCCTTGAAAGGACATAACACTCTGTTCATAGCATCGTCTTCATTTTGCTATCAGATTTAAAACTAGTTAGCGTCCTTTGTACAGTTAGCAGATTCACCAAGGGAATTAATGTCATTGACACAGTTAGAGAATTATTCCGGACCTGAGAAAGGGTTTGAACAAGACGCGCCCCGAACAACGCCCAGACTCACACAAATGGGGAACAAAATATATTCCTAGATGGTAACCAACGGCATCACCTTAATTTAAAGGTAGTAATATTCTAGAGTACAACCATCGCCTAAAATGTTTATGCCATATTTATTGTTGTTTTGCATTGTTGTATTTGATAAAAATGGTTGCTCTCAGGGACAAGAGTCAAAGGAGGGAGTACTGCAACGCCATACCATCGAGCCCAGGCTGGACTTTCAGCTGCAACGACTGCGACCGTGTATGCCTGTCCCGCATTGGATAGACTCCCTCTTGACCTTCGTCTTGCGAAGCCAAACCATAATTTGATAAAAATGGTAAATGCATGTTGGCACCTTTTTTTCATTTCTCTTTAGTACCTTGTATTTTTATTTCTGTTTGGGGGATCCTTGAGGTAGGGAGTCATTATAAAATAACAACCCAACAAGCAAGTTTGTCAAGGAAAACGATTCAAATTCAAATTTCTTATTTTTCTTTATTCACGATCTGTGCTGTGTGATGACGGCCTAAATAGTTGTGTCTGGGGGGCGACGATTAGCGAGGCTAAACCGGTTGCTCATTCCTAATGAGGAGTGAGTTCAATCCTCGTCGAATGCTCCAGGTTAAAATTGACAATAAATAACCTGTGTTGACATGTAAAATCAAGTAGTGAGATCGATCTTCATTGGGTGTCCCATACAAAATTCGACACTAAATAACCCAACGTAGGTTGACATAGTAAAATCAACCACCCTAACAAAACTATTTCTTCATGGGCATGGACATCAACAAATGGTTCTTTGTTGTTTGTTTCAAGCGTTCTATGAAATGCTGTCGGGTTGAGGCTGAAGCAGCTCTAAATTTTGAATTTGCCCACACCCAGTCAACAACAATCGATATATGAATATTCTTATTTGTACTTATCTACTTATCTATGATATACAAAAACCGCCAATATCCCAAGTTATTTTACTGTTCCCAAAGTGTTGGATGGTTGAATTTATATCCTACGGCTACTACCACAAATGATGCCCTTTTTTTTACTACCTTACTATCGCACAAAGAAAGAGAATATAAAAGAAAGATGGAACTAGTGGAACATAGTACATTGGTCACTATATGTTGAGCGTCATATGTGATCACTTATAAGTTTGCTAGTTAGTCATTGATTATCATAATACTGTGATTGATACTTGTGAATTATTCTTCGTTGCTAAGTGTAGGCCAATAAAAGAACTTTGACGTGGGGCAATGGTTAACAAGCTTGCTTCGTTCGAGATCAATTATGACTCAGTGCTCCATACTTTCGGCCTTGAACCACATCTAAACTAAGCTGAGTAAAAGACGGATGCTGAAAATACCATGGATGAAATACCCGAACAACGAGGACATTTCCAGGAAAATAAAACTCAAAATGTCATGAATACTTAAAATCAGAAAGGGCAGTTGGAATTTCAAGAACACACAATGAGGAAAGAATGTCTGACGAACCTGACACTCATAGGGCATATTGAAAGCTAGAGAAGCAAGGGCAGACATCAAATAGATTAATGAGTTTATGTGAATGGATGACAGACAAAGAGGAACGGTAAAGAGTTAATGTTACTTAGAACAGCAAAAGACAGGAAGTTGTGGAAAGTCATGATCATCTACGTAGGGACACGGCATACAGAAGAATAATGTCAAACTTTCGACAAGAATGAAATATATTTGCTTCAACCCATATTTAGCCACCAACAACTTCATTATTTAAAAATATAAATGAGAAAACGAGATAGTCGAGCAGAAAGAGAGAAAAGGCGAAAAAGAAGAGTATATTTATTTTGTGAATTTCTAGAAATTTTAGGATGTTTTATCAGCTGAAAAGCTCTATACTGATGCAAATCTTTTCTGTTTGATTGTCATGAGATTAGCTCACGACAACAGCAAGATTGGCTGTACAGAAGATAGCTGGTAGCAGACGCAGCTGACTAGAGTCTTTATAAACCCATGCTTTTAAAAACTCTTTTTCTTCATCTATGTGTAGAGTTATGTACCCTAACGGGAAGCGCTCCCCTCCCTTTTTAAGTAGTACTGTTCTTAGTTAGATATTGAACTCGGACTATGTTGTTAATGAAAGGTTTTTCTACAGCCAAACTTATTTTATTTTCAACTTTTCATGTATTTCCCTTCGTTCTGTATCGCGTTTGTTGAAATCATTTTGGGTGGTAAAGTTACTCCCTACCCCGATATATATATACATATCACCTCAACAACAAAGATCTGAACTTAACAAAAAAAATTATGATCTATAATGCTGTTATCATTTCAACTTTACTATATGGTTGCAAAACCTGGATTCTATATCGTCGCGACATCCAAAAATTAGAAGGCTTTCACTAGCAAAAGCTTCGTTCAATCTTGAACATCAGCTGGAATTAATATGCGACCAGCACCAAAGTCCTGGAAAGTGCCAACAGTCAAAGCATCGAATTGCTGGTCATTAAGCACCGTCTTCGATGGCCAGGCATGTAGCAAGAATGAAAGAGTCAATGTTTCAACATCACGTCTTATTTTGTGAGCTCACTTCAAGGAAAACACCACAATCATGCAAGAATCGGTCTCAACTTAGTCATCAACGCCATCATCATAAAGGAAGCGATCAGAAAAGAAGAAATTAAATTCTTGGATACGAAAAGCCGACAACGACGACTCCAGATTAAAATATAATTATTATTTTGTGTTCTCTCCATAAAAGTGAAATCAGATCTGTGGAATTTTAATGGGTTCTGCAGCTGAAAATAATGATGACAATGTGTCTAGGAACGTGAAAGTTACACAAGAATATAAAAAGTTTATGACAGCAAAAAGTCAACGTCGAATTAACAGGAAGGCTAAAGAGATTATTTGAAAAAGTTCAAAACAATAAATAAATAAATAAAGAAGAAAATTTCATGGATATTTTACAAAAGGAATTGTAGATTAGGTGAAATGGAAATCGTTGCGAAAAGAACATTTAAAGAAAGAAATGTTATTCAATGATGCCCAAAGACCATCTACCCTAGGCCAAACCAAACTGCCTTTAGACCAAATCTAAGATTCCCTTCTCAATATAGTTCGGAAAATTTGTCCATTGAAAGAAAAAATGCTTAGTTTTCATTGCCTCTTTGCGATCCACACCTCGTCCCCAGTCTTTTAAACAAGAGTAGAACTTTATCCCCTGTTATCTGTTTAGGATTAGGTTTTCGGTTCCTTCTAAAGTTTATATCAGCTCTATACTCTTAAAGTTAGTCCTTTACGCTAATATAACTACACAGTAACTACCTTGAGTGGCTGTTGGGCCTTGTATTCCGTGAATATTAGTAAAAAAAAAAAGCAGTGGTCCCATTGAACCTGTATACAACAATTTTAGAAAAGGTACTACTTACTACACTTGGTTCGAGCACACTATTTACATTCGTTGAACTTTTGAGTATTGCAGATAGAAAAATGTAACTAATATATATTGTTTTGTCCGTGTATTGGTTAATATATTGTAATTTAATTGTAATCTTTGATAATGGCTTATGTAAGCAGAAAGCTTAGATAGGATTTAAAAATGATGTATCAATATGTTGATTTTCTTTCATCTTTTAATGATAATGTTATTAAGCTTATCAGAGGATATGAAAAGAATTTACATAAAATAAATAGACAAAACTTGTCTATATTATTTAATGAAACATGCATCTCTATATAAAAGTGCTCTTTGCCATAAAAATGACAGAGTATTTGAATATTAATTCGATAACCAGGTAAGCAATGACTGGCCACTACTTTTGCATGTGTCTGCACACAATCTTCAGGTAGCCAGTAACTTGCAGTAATAAGATAGTTACCTTATATACCACCCGACGAGTACAATTTGAGAAGTAAACCAAACTCGCACAGTGGGGTGTGTAGATCATCCAGCCAAGATTTAAAATGCCCCCCCCCCAAAAAAAAATAATTCAACCTGGAAAGGCTAGCCAGTATAGCAAAAAGCGCTCAATAACAAGAGAAACTGGTGTCATGGTACAGGAGCTGAAGCATTAAGCCAAAATATATGGAGGGAAAAAGTATGACAAAGTGGAAAAAGTTTGCCAGGAATGGTGAAATGTTAGAGCCCGGGTGCAAATTTACTGACGATGATCTTGCGATCAAGGCAGTCTCTAGACATTTTCGTAGTGAATTGTTTTCTCCTTTGATCAGAGTAGAATTTTTAGTTGTGGTCAGTTTTGTTACAGCGGGCAACCAACGTACTTGATGTATTGTTTTGTAAAATGTCCCTTTTGTGTTCATATATTTTATTTAGATTCCTTGAGGTTTCTCCTATGTATTTTTTGTGAAAATTATTACAGGCGATCGAGTAAATTCCTCTTTCAAGTTTTAGCTTATTGCTTTGTTTAGTATTGACTAAGTCTTTTATTGTTTCTTTCTAGTTGTAGATGTGATAGAGTTGGTAGGACAATATATTCTTTTGATTCATTGGGTTTGTCGTAAGAAAACTTTTTCTACTTTGTCATACATTTCCCCCAATATTGTTATATATATATATATATATAGATAGATAGATATTATTGAGATAGATGTATTAACGACCGCCTTTATAGAAGTCAAGAACGAGGCAGCAAATTAAATTGAGAAATCAGACTGATAAATGGGTGAATTTTGTAAATCACCTGAAACAAGTTTTATTCAAATCACGTACATTTTAACTTCTCGCTGACAATGTTTCAAGTCGCGAATGCCAGAAGTAAAAGAAGAAAAAAAAAATAAGAAAAAAACTAAATAAAATTTTTTATTCTTTTCTAATTCAGCAAGACACCACACACATGGTCAATTCACATGCCGTCGTGTTGCCACCCTCACTGTAACTAATTCCTACCCTTTTAACAATATCGCACACTGTCATCTAATAAATATAGATGTTATTCGCTCAACATTGCACAAATCAGAGCCTGTTTCCCTGCTAAACAATTTAACTAAAAAAAAAAAAATGTGATGAATAAATAAATAACATCTCGTTGAATCTATAGACAATTCTGTAAACTTTAGTTATGCAACAAAGAGTTTCATTTTATAGCAAAATTATCATAAAACATGAAGTATTTTGGGGACAATGTATAATGTGTAGTCTTACAAAAATGACTATTTCAATAAAGTGTAATTTTTTTTAAGCGTTTCACCCCAAGCAAGGCAGGAAGCAACTAGCACGCAAGGAGTTACAGAGAGTTGGAGTGAGATCAAAGAGGAGTGATAGAGGAAAGGATGAAGAGAAGGATAGGGGATAGATCAGGGGGATTTGGAGACGTCGATTGACATTACATTTGAATAGTTGGAGATTGTAGCTATTAGGGAAACAAGAAATAGGGAGGGAGTTCCACAGGCGAGAAGTTCCGAGACGAAGCTATTGGAGTAGAAGAGACGGCTACATTTAATAGTTTCGACAGTGAAAGGGTGAGAGCGAGATGCCAGCCTAGTTGAGCGCTTAAATTCATGAAGTCTGGGAAGCAGCGAAAGCAGCTCATCAGAGCAGTTACCGTGAGCAGAGAAGCTGATCCGGATAACCAAGTTTCTCCAGGTAAACTGTGAATTCAAATTCTTTATGTCTGATCCGTGCTATTTACTGGCGACCATAGAACGATGACCTAAATAATTGTGATAAAAAGCAAGTAAGATTGAAACGAAAGAAATACTAAAAACAAAAAATAATAATAGTTGACAATGTTTCATTTAATAATAACGTAATAATAGAATGAATGCCTAAATAGTTGCAATAAAAAGCAAATAAAATGAAGATGAAAGAAATACCAGTTAAGATTTAATAATAGGTAATATGGCTTCATCTATAATAACTAGAAATATCCGTTAAAATGTAACAGTTTTTACTATTTGAATTTTCTGATTAATCATAATTCTAAAGTAAATGACTGAATCCTTACTAGTTCCACGACTATAAAATAAACGTGGAAATTCCCCTATAGCATCGTTAAATATGAGTTTAACAAAATATTGCAATAGCAATCATAAATATGAATGTAGATCAATATTTAAAAAGTAAGAAGGTACGAAGGAAAAGATTTGATATTAACAAAGGTTTTTCCATTTCACCGAAGCAGAAGTTAAACACAATTGTTATCACCTCCTCTATCTTCTCTTTCTTTTTCTTACTAAAACCAAACAACGTCTTTGTTTCCTCCTTTCCTCGCAATAAAAATGGAATAGTTCATTATTTGAGAGATATTGGCAGACCATAACGGTCGTGCTAAGGGGGGGGGACACGTAGAATTATAAGAAGATACTATTAGGTTGTCACACATGAAATGGTACACTTTATAGGAAATGAATAAAACGCTTCTGAAACTAATTTATTTCGTTGAAATAGGCACCATGTTGATGAATGACTGTTCTCCAAAGTACTTCTAAATTCTTGATTACATCTTTAAAAAAATTCTCATCTTTTGATGTGATAAACAGTTCAAATGCTTTGATTACCTCTTCCTTATTGGAGAATGTTTTATTGCCTGTGAAAATCTCAAAATAAGAGATAATCAGTAGGAGAGATATCAGGTGAAGATGGCGGATGAGGCAAAATTTCATAATTCAGGTTATGCAGCTTTTGGACATTTGATTAAGAATCGTGCAGCTGTGCCTTGTCATGCAACAAAATTGGGCCATCCCTATTCACAAGTCTAGACGGTTTCTTTTTCAATTTTCCGTGCATACACTCAATTTCTTCACAATGAGTTTGTTGGTGTTGTTTTCCCTTGAGGCAAGATTGAATAAAGAATAACCCCTTTGAAAAACCACAATACAATAACCATTAACTTTTTAAGGTGCAGTGAGGGTTTTGGGTATTGTTTTGGTGATTCACTTGCATCTAACCACTGGACTACTTTCTTACTGTTACTAAAGAGTATCCATTTTTCATCACATGGTTCTTTTTACCCAGTTTGTACTCATACAGAAAGATTACTCGACATTGTTTCATTGGGCTTATGAGTAACAATGTATGGAAAGAAAAAGAGTCAACAATAAATTAAGATTTTTTTTAATATACTAAGGAGGTTATTTTACTTCGTTAGACGATCGGATCAACCAGCAACCAAAAAATTTCATTTCATGTGTGACAATCTATTAATAATAGTAATAATAATAGCAGTCAGAGTAATTGCGACAAAAAGCAAGTGAAATTAAGATGAAAGGAATACGAGTCAAAAATTAATAACGAATCTTCGATCTCGGAAGGAAAATTCAATGAGATAAGAATTGTCAAAAGGAAAAATTAGAAATAAATATCGCGGGTTGAAAAAAATTTCGGAAAGACGATTTCAACGATAACCAAGAATTTTGAGAAATTCTTTATTTTCAACTTGTACTTTTTACTATTAGGTTGGCGCAAAAATAATGACGTAATAATGTCGTTTTTTGACGTTAAAAAATACGTCAAAAACGATATTATTACGTCATTATTTTTGCACCAACCTAATAATTGCCATAGAATTACCGGTCTAAGATTTTACGATGAAAAGAATCTAAAATTAAATGAGGAAAATTCTCGACAATAAGGAGTAATAGTCGATAAAGTCCCTTCTAATAAAAATCCTAAACGGGTAAATTTTTTAGATGATGTCTTTATGCCTCCTTTTTGTGCACTTAGTTTCATTTTTTCTAGATATTTTTTTCAAAAAATAATTTTTCTTTTTTATTACACATACTTGTTTCTCTCTCACATAATTTAAAAATACGTAACGGCGGTAAACCAACATGCATCTATTTATTTACCATCAAGTCATGAGACACAATTTTCTAGGAATACCGATTGTTTTACAATGACATATCCATATAGCCTCTTTACCTATCAATTAGTTGCCAAACATTTGAGATATTTGTTTATAAAAAGTTTTAAACTAGTGAAGGAAATTTTATAAATATATGTTGTGTTATGCATATTTAAATTTATTTAATAATGTTGTTATAATGTATTATGCATATTTGTTATTTTTCACACACATAATAGTTGCAATATAATATGCAAGTGTTTGTTTAGGTATGCGGATTGATATAAAAATGTGTATCGAAAACAAATACTGGATTTCCTATTTAAAATGCTGTAAAAGCAGAAAAAGACCTAAGCTCAAGAACCCCTTGTCTAACTTTAATGAAATTTGGCACTGCACTCGGCAGCAGTTCGAGGTACAATATGTTCCTAAATTGGGCGGGGTATTATATATATAGTGCAAGATGTATCTCGGGAACACACATACATACAAGATTAGGGTTTTAATATTATATAGATAAGCAAATGTTGTAGCCAAAGTATTAAAACCAAATCTGCGATCTTCTCACTGTTGAATGATCCCCCCTCAGGATTGACTACATCTTCTAGGGTGTAGCTGCACCAACCACGCTTGCGGGTGAGAGAGGCTTATGGAGGTTTTGAATTCAGAGTCGTCCTTCTGCTAGACCGGTTGCTACCCAAGGCTGTCCTGGAGAAGAAGAGATGGATTCATACTTTTCCCAACGGTATTTGCACATGAGTGAATCTAACAAACTCGACTGAAATTCGAACACAATCCGAACTGCTATCATCCATCACTTCAGCGTGTCTTCAAATAATAAGAGATAAATTGATATTGAAGCGATATACATATATCTAGCGAGTAGGTATCTATATCGTACCAAAAATGCCTTCAACAAAAAGATAGGCAAATACTTGATAGACTGAAATTTTGTTAAATATTTATGTCATAAAGTACTAATAGTTTGGCCTGAAAAAAGGTACGCCTTCCATTAAAACAGAGTCTGAGTCTAAATGATTACATTTATGAACCAAGAAAAGCCCTAGTTATTGACCGGCTAGAGAGGAGCGCTTTCCAATAGGGTGGAAGGCAAAGAGAAGAAAGTTTCTATTAAAAAGTATGACAATTTAAAAGCGCCCCTCAAATGCTGATGCTACTACGTATATTATCTACAGCCAATCGTCTGTGCTGTGGCCTAAACACTCTCTCTCTCTCTCTATATATATATGTTAAAAACAATAATAAATATTATCATGTTTCTGATGTGAAAGATGAGCTTGTTTCTTTGTCATTCAATCTTGGTTCAGTAGAATGAATATTCATTGTATTTCTGCAGTCTGTTTTGATTGATGACTTTATGAAAATCAGACCGGCAAAGGTATGTTAAAGTGAATGATAGAAAAATATTCTCATTTTACTTTTATCCAAAAAGAACAAAGAAATTAAATGTTGTGGTTTTGAAAATCGCCTTCCATCCTACCAAAAGTTGTGTGCCCCCCCCCCCAAAAAAAAAAGTTGTGTAGTAGCAACTGCATAGTGGAACTGATACGCGTACAACACGGTGAGTCACACAAATCTATGAAACGAGTTTGTTAATAGCGCGAGACAAGACGCCTAGAAATGTCACAAATATGGACATTTGCTTCATTCACAAAATTCACGGCTTTTATCAAAGTTCGAAACAAATTCACACTGAACCAGTTTTACCTTCAAAGAACTGGAAATATTTTTTTTTTCAGTAGTCAGTTTCTATCGACTGTCGTCGGCTCACTTTTTGCACGCATTTAAAGCCTTGGATCAAACGAAAAAGTATATAAGTACTTTTTCGATTGCACATTGAGAAAACACTAAAATCCCTTCAAGCTACAGTTGCAACAATCACCATCCTCGTCATCATCATTAACAACACAACTCATACCAACAAGGTATAATTGCTAATCATCTTGCTATAACATTACAACTAGTACTAAAACAATAGCAAACATGTCACCAAGTAACAAATAGGAAATGTTTATCAATCTAACATGGTTCACTTTTATTAAAGCTTCATCAGAGAATGAGATATGGAGAAAGAAAGAAATTATGTATGTAAGTGTATCAAACTAGAATTATGACAAGTTTTTTTTTCAGTTGAACTTGGAATCCGTTAATTTTTTTGGAGCTTCGAAGGAATGCGTCATCTCTCCTTAAGTTCGGAGCGCCATAAATTATACTAACGTTCATTAACAAGTAAAATGCACGTGAAACCTGTTCAACCAATGAAAAACAAACAACGCATAAATAAAAATACCAGAATGGCCGGACTCGCTTGGTGCTGACTTCAGTGTCTTATATATATATATATATATATATATATATATATATATATATATGTGTGTGTGTGTGTGTGTGTGTGTGAGACAAACTGGAAAGGTTTTTTTGTAACGCGTTAGGATTTTTTCAGACCGGGCTTTGTTAACGTTGCCACGTTTACACATGCGCACGAAACAAGAGACGCAGGTAGTTTCAAAATTTTTTGAAAGATTTTTTTCAATCTAGCCGAAATCATCGTAATCTTTTCCTTTATCTCTCCATCACTTTTGCTCCTGATTATCCCACATTGTGATAATATAAAATCTACCATGAATGGCGATATATTGTAAGAACCTGGACGCAAATTTATTGTAGCCAAACTAGCAATCAAGGCACTTTCCAGACATTTTCGTCTCAGTAGATATTATTTTCTCTTTTAATCAAAGTAGCATTTCCTATGACAAAATTGTGGTCCATTTTGTTATGGCGAACAACACACAACAAAACGCATTGGTTGTTCACCGTAACAAGACGGGCCACAATTTTGACATAGGAAATACTACTTTGATTAAAAGAGAAAATAATCGACTGAGACGAAAATTGCTTTATGTTTTGCAAATATGGGCTTTCAAGAAATTCTAAACGTGCAATATTTAAAAAGGTAAAAATGAACCGTGGGGCCTTGTTGCTCACCGTGGCCAAGTTGTCAAAACACTCCTGATCAAACGGCGGTTTTACCTACAAAGGAGGACGCAGGTTCGAACCTTGACAGAGAGCATAATATCTTTAATTTTCTCGAGTGTACAGACCGTTAGATGTAAAACATACTAGTTAAGAAACAGGCAACTACTAAAAATAACGTTTGAAGTTTATTTATATATATATATATATATATATATATATATATGAGAGAGAGAGAATTAATACAAGTATGAAGTTTATCACTTAGCTGATTGATATAACTTTCAACATCCCGACTCTAGGGTTTCGTAGACAGGCCTTCCAGAAATCAAACCGTCCACTCGTCTGGGTGTATCAGCAATTGCCTGTTTATATTTTTCCTTTTATATATGCACTTTTCATTATTACAAGGTTGTTTTTTTTCATTGTGTGTGTGTAGGGGCGGAGTGCGCTCATCTGTGTGTATGTGTGTGCGTACGTGTAGAATGAAATGCTTATTTTTCCTTTTCGTCGTTTTTTTCTTCACTTTCTACTCAGTCCTTTATTGCTTTTTAATTTTTCTCTTTTCCCCTCAGTCGTAGCGGTTTTTGACTTCCGGTTTTCCAGTCCTTATTAATTCTTGAGCATTCTGTTGTTTTCTTCAGTTGGGAAAATTGTATTTCATTTACACAAATAATTTCTTAATGCTTAAATGATAAGGTAAATATTTATGTCTTCACTTGGCCATTATTTCGTTTTCTTATCTGATTTGGTCGTATGTTAAGTATAAGTGTTTAAATTATAGGCAGTTATGTTTATAATTAAATTCTTACTTGTTTGTGAACGCAATTATATGCATACAAGTTCATACATACATACATACACACACATATATATATATATATATGTACATACATACACATATATTAATACAAACGCGCGCACATAAACACATGCACACTGTGCTTTGTTATTAATATATTAATTATTGCTTAAATGGAAAAGTGATTTATTTATTTACAAAACGTTAGGGTATTAATTATAGATGGCTGCGCTTATAGAGCATTTTCTTTGAATATATATATATATATATATAGTAGCGGCCATAATATAAGGAACGGAAACAACAATGACATAAATATATGTATTATTTAAAAAGTAATGCGTGATTAGCAATTAAATTTTTACCGAATAAAGATTAGTTACAAAAATTTACATAATAGTTTTTTTTGTTTTTTTTAATAGATATAAAATGGAACAAAGGAAATAAGCTACTGGACAAAAGTTAAGGAACGATCTTGTTAATATTTGATTGTGAACAAAATATCAACAAAATTTAATATTTGGTAAACATCCCCTTATTTTCAATGACTTCTTTGCATCGTCGACTACATAATCTAATTAATTTCTTGCAAAAATCAGCAGTAATTCCCTATTTCATTCGTCTTTCAATAACTCCCATAGGTGATCCTGGTTTTTCGGGTTTCTTTTCTGAGCCCTTCCAATTATCTCCCAAACATTTTCTATTGGATTCAGGTCGGGGCTCTGGGCTGGCCACTTCATTAGGGCGATTCCTTCTTCTTCAAATAAAGCCATAACCTTCTGAGCCTTTTGCCAAGGTGCATTGTCCTGCATGAAAATAGGAGATTCATAAAGATTATGGTGTAATCTTGGTACCACATGCTGCTGAAGAAGCCTTTTGTAAATCTCAGCATTGATATTGCCATGTACGCGGATAATAGGGCCAACTCCTGCATATGAAATCATTCCCCACACCATCACACTACCGCCACCAAACTTAACGGTTTTCTTGACACATTGAGAAGACAGTCTTTCACCTGTTCTACGGCGTACGTAAGTTTTGCCCTCATAACCAAATATAGTAAACTTGACGACGTCACTGAAATGAACTGTATCCCATTGTGCGTCAGTCCAAACAACATGTTCTCTCGCATACTCCAGGCGTGCCCTTTGGTTTCACTTTGAAATGAGAGGCTTCGAAGCTGGAATACGGGCATGCAATCCTGCATTTTTTAACCTGCAAGCAACTGTTTCCGTTGAGATCTTATTATCTGTCTCTTCATTAAATTTACGGGTAATTGATGTAGCAGTTTCAAAACGGTTTTTTGTAGATATTCTAACAATTCTTCGATCTTCTCTTTGCGATGTTTTTGGAGGTCTGCCGGTTTTTGGTTTTGCATCTAACGTTTTATCGGTTTTATACCTGCTAATTACAGAATGAACGACACTTTTCGACCTATGAACAATAACAGAAATTTCTGAAATTGACTTTTTTTTCTTGATAGTAATGAGTTTTTTTTCTTCAAAAGAGAGCGTTTTTCGTGTAGAATTTGTCATATTTCTTAAAAATAAAGTCCTAATGATAAATGAACTTTTACTTATTGTTGAAAAGCTCCATCGAGTTTTTTTAACAATGTAAATTAAAAGTTTATGCAAATTATTAACATCGTTCCTTAACTTTTGTCCAGTAGCTTATTTCCTTTGTTCCATTTAATATTTATTTAAAAAAAACAAAAAACTCTTATGTAAATTTTTGTAACTTTATATAATATTTATGCATTTACACCCTAATCGTTATTCGGTAAAAATTTCATTGCTAATCATGCATTACTTTTTAAGTAATACACATATATATGTCTTTGTTGTTTCCGTTCCTTATATTATGGCCGCTACTATATATATATATATATATATATATATATATATATGGTATTGTGGAGGTATATTCACTCACACAATGTGGTTATAAAAATTGGGCTTCTGTTCACGAGGAAAAACTGAACAAACGTACACAATAAAAACATAAAAAAACATAAATTGTATGGTAATTTCATACATTTTTTGTATTTGTGTTTATTGGTGTGTGCGTTTTCGACAGTTCTGGGCAAAGAGACTGAATCTCACGTCTCCCGGCGGCATGTTCGTATTTCCAGCAGGAACAGTCCCTGTTGCATGCTGGGAGTAATTTTATTATTTTATTTAATATTAAGCCAGGTTTAAATTTTATTCTATTTATAATTTTCATCATTATTATTATTTTATTTTCACTTATAATAATAACAATGTTCCCATAGTATACTCTTACATATGTGATCACACATATGCACACACAATGTTCTTGAAGGCAAATATTTAAAAACAACAGATCACCTTTTGCTAATTACAAGTAATCCTTCTAAAACAAGAAGGAAATTCTGTCAGAATTTGTCTGTATTTCGTTTCAGAAGAAAAGTACAAGAAATATGGTCCATGTTTTGGACTAAGTTATCATCAGGGTAGGTAGTAACAATTGGTGAGTTTTGTTTTGTAGGACTAATGAGTGTTGTGACATATTTTCATATATATTTGAGGATGTAGCCTCTTAAGTTATAATTGTTTTTATTTATAGACTAGCGGGGATACCCGGCGTTGCCAGGAAGAAATTGAAGTTGTAGATATGTTGTCATTTTGAGGAGGGATGAGGAATACGTGAGTATTGGGTCTTTTTCCCAATGCTACTCTCCTGACTGCTCTCGCTTGTAGTGGAAGGGTCGTTTTTATAATAAGATTTTAGAATGATGAAATATCTTTTTCTTCATCTTTCATCACTGATAGCAAGGTTGTTTTTAGGCTGATGACATCATTCTTGATCATATAACATGTCCTTGGCGAAGAGATTGAATTAAAGAAAGAAACCTGTTATTAAAATTAAGGAATTTAAAATTTCCCGATTAAAAATATCAAAAAAGATGACATATGTTCGTGGAATATCTGATTGCAATGAATATTAAGCATTTCAAAATTATCATCAGAATTAAAAAGGTTTTACTTTTTAATTCTAAGAATTTGAAATGCATTCTAATGCAATTATTACGTATTATTAATTTTAAAATATCTTCGCAAATACAAATCATACGATGATAATTTTTTGGTAAAACAGTGGGCTGAGTGATACTGAGTCTATATTTGTCAAATATTGTAGCTTTTTAGTTTTTTAGCCAGACAAACACACACACTCCAATATTTGAATAAATAAATATTAAAATTTTTTCAAATAATTTTATTTAATATTCTTTTAAACTTACTTTGTTGTTTTAATATTCATTTTTTCAAAGTTACGCTTTTATTTACTATAGATATGAAAATAAATTCAAGAGAATAGCAATTTTAAAAATACATATAGCGTTCCGAAATTATCAGCAGAATTAAAAAGTAAAAAACGAATGGTAATAATCGAAAATATGAATTATTACCGTTTGTTTTTTTTACTTTTTAATTCTGAGAATTTCGAATGCATTTTAAAAATATTTTCGTAAAAAGAAATTATACGAAGGTAATATTTTTCAAACAGCTGGCTTGGGTGATAATGAGTTTGTATTTATTTTTTTTGTCGTAATTATTGTAATTTTTTAGTTTTAGCCGGACACACACACAGATAACTTAAACTATCATTTATGGTTTGTTTTTTGTTGTATGAATCTTGCTTCAAGGATCAGAAGTCTTTTACTGTATGATTTCACTAGTATTATTTTGTTATTGTTGATAAATAGTCGTCTAATGATACTATGCTTATTAATGTGTTCTCTGATGGTACTCTGGTCTGATCAGTGGCAGGAGAGTCTCCATTAAAATGTAATTGTGGTATATATCTTATATAAGATGTTTTGTTTTGTTTTTTATTTACAGAAAAACATTCACAGAATGGACAAAAATATATTCATTCACGATGTTGGTCTTATATTGGGGCTTGGATATTATCTTTAAAATCTAAGTTGCTAGTTTTGAAGTTTTTCGTAGTAAATAATCAATTCGTTTTATATATATCTATGTATGATTTTTTTTTTTAATTGCTGTTGCATCTTTTTTGTAATTGCAATGCATTTGATTTTGGTAATAATATATATTTTGGTACAATACTGTCAATATTAGGTTTATGACTGTACTTTTTATTAAGATTGTTGCTGTTTAAATGAAATTTGCTTTGCTTATTGACTATATAATTAGGATCCACATTATTGATGAATGTTTGTTTTATATTATTTGATTCTTTAAGGAAAATTATTTTTGATAACAAGTTTATATCCTTAGTTTAGGATGACAGCAGTTTTCTTTCAGGGCATTCACCATTTTAGTTTAGAAGCCAAGAGTTAGAACAAATAGACATTCTCATTGTTATAGTCAATAAGAATATCTAGAAATGGGATTTTCTTTATTGACATTTATTAGTGAACTTTAAAATGAAATTTATTTCTAAAACTTTTTAAAGTTCTATAATGTCATTAATGGATTTAGTTTGGATGAAGACATCATCAGTATATTTGGCATAAATGGTGAGTTTATTTATTTTATTGAATATTTTGTTTTCTAAGTTGGACATGTAAAAGTTTGAAAATAAAGGGCCGAGATTGCTGCCCATAGCAACAACGTCAGTCCGGGTAATATATTATCAAGGTGATTGTGGAAAGATACTTGTGTTGTGTATGCTAATAAGTTTTATTTTAATATTATGGGATTAATTTACAGAGGTGCGTCATAGTATGACTGGATTTACCTCCTCGTAAATGGAAGTTGGTCACTAAAGATATAGGTGGTGAAAGAAAGAGGGTTACCTCTGTATGAGTACACACGCGCCCTTGTTTCTTTTTTCAACTTACTACTAAGCACATAGCATAACTAAATACATTGCAGAAGCACTAGATCAGATGTGGCAGCAATATTCAATGCATAGATAAATGGTAGACTTATAAATAAATAAGATAGATTCAGGTGAGAAAAATTGCCTAGCACAATAAAATGAAACAACTTTCCTAACAGTAGGCCTAGCAATTGATTCAATATAATCTTTTTTCCTGCATGTCAGCAGAAAGAATTAGCCCAGGAAAGCACAATGAGTCACTGTCCTGGAGGTTAGCATCAGCCATTCTGGTGGAAGGCAAAAAGAGTTCTCTCAGACAATTAAAAGAGTGCATTTTTGTTTTGGAGGCATCAAAATTAACAAAACACTCCCTGCCTTTGTTAACAATAGATTGTAGCTTATTTTTAGATCAGCTGCCAATTTGACCTTATTGAATCAGACTTACTATTAAGACAGGATTAAATATTTGTGTTGTTAGCCTAGATACCGAGTTGAGAACTGATAATAGCAGGAAGAAGTAAGACTATTGATGAAAATTGGAAACAATATAAGTCCAAGGATAGAGTCCTGGGAAATACAAAAAGATCTAGAAGAGTAGCCATTCAAGACAACTTTCATTTCACAATTTCATAAGATCAGACTGAATCAGTTCAAGATTTTGTCCAGAAATACAATAACCTTTCAACTTGTGGAGAAGACCAGTATGCCAAACTCTGTCAAATGCCTTCAAGATATCCAAAGCAATAGCTCAAGCTTCACCATTCTTATGTAAAGCTTGATAGACTCTTTCCACAATTATTATTAAGCATAAACAGTTGACTTAGAGCAGAGGTCGGCAACCTATGATATTCATGCAACACATGGCATGCCAAGCAATTTCCAATGGCACAAAGTCTAAACCGATAATTACTATAATGCAAAGAAGATATTTAGCTGTTTCAATTTTGATATACACTAAAATATATATACTATATAATACTATATAAAATATATTGTAGAATAGGTATATTGACATTGGCTTGTATAAAAATATGTATGCTGTTGGCACAAAAATAATGTCGTTTTTTCACATATTTTACTATGTGAGAAAACGACATTATTTTTGCACCAACCTAATAAAAGGTTGCCGACCCCTGACCTTAGAGAAGCAAAAGCGCTATTGCTTATGAGAAAGAAGAAATGATGAGTTGAGATGTTTTATTGGTTAATAATCTTTTTTTAATATATTTTAATGTATATTTTATATTCCTTTATTTAAATTTTATAAATGCGTCATAAATAATTATAATCAATCTTGCTCACATCATTTTAGGAATACACAAAGTCTGTGTCCACTTTACTTGTTAACATTTTAATGATTTAATTATTGTTAAGACACTTTAATTTAACATCCTATAAATTCTTTGTTTTTTTCCTTTGTATGACACAAAAGAAGATTTAGTTTATTTTAACAGCAACTAGCTATTCCTTTACTTTATGATTCCTTTGTCAGTACACAAATTGCAATGTACTTATGTCAGGAATGCAACATTATATTGAATTTTTATTAGATGAAATATTGTCAAGCATCATTAATTTTTGACTTGTATTTGTCTCATCTTATTTCCTCTTGCTTTTCATTGTAACTCTTCAGGCTGTCAGTTTAAAACCATAAGCAAAAAAAAGTGTGAATGAAAAACAAAGAATTTCTCAGACTTAAACTCACTTTCCATTTAGTGTGTTAAAAAAGAAAAAAATCATTTTTTCATAATAGCTGCTCTTCCCCATTGAGCTACAAGAGTTTTAGAACTTAAAGATCAAATCTAAACAATTTATAAAATTCATTCCTCTCTGACCGCTTGACACTAGATTTGATAGAAATTTTTTATTCAGTATATTTGGGCCATAATTGTTCTTTTAAGCATGTATTGTTAAAACCAACTGACATTTTGTGTCTATTATATTTAATGATCATTTTCTTAAAAATAATACACAGACTAAAATTTCATTTATTTCATTGTAGTTTAAAATTTTAAAATAGTCTAAAATTTAATACAACAACCAATCTTTCACATTTATTTGATTAAGGCATCATTAATTACAATAATGTTAGACAGCTGCTACTTCTTGGTACTGTGTTTCTTCATGATGTTGGTGATCATGGCTCTTCACAATTTCCTCTCCTCTGTAGCTCTTAGTAAATTTTGTCTTTTACTATCTCTCCTAAACCCTGTTCTCCCATTCATTTACTCAAGCTCCTTAGGTAGGTTATGTTTTGTTTTCCTCTGTACCTCTTGCATTCAAAATGCCCTGTGAGTGTCCAGTTTTCCAAGCTCTCTTTCCTCATTATGCACCCTATAAATTTTAACTTTCTCTTCCTGATGTTAATTATAAGTTTACTTTTTGTTTCCATTTTCTCTAGAACATCGTCATTGGTCGCATGTTCAGTCTATGGTATTTTCAGCATCCTCCTGTAGGACCAAATACCATAATACTTTATAAATTTCATTTGAAAAAGGACTAAAAATTACAAAAGTTATTCACATCCAACTTAAGTAACTATCCATAAATAATGAATAATTTGTTTGAGACCGACGTTCTTGAATGGATATTTTGAAAAAAAAATTGATTATCCCAAACACATTGTTAAATGTTGGTGTCATATGACTTGCTGAATCAAGCTGCATTCAATTTAGTTTTCAAAAAATAATAACAGTTTCAAAAATCATTATACAATCTACTTCCTAAAACACAATTTTCTTTTCTCACACATCCACTGATGATGACTCATGGGTCAAAAGCTTGGGACAGCATCAATTTGTTTTTATGTATATTGCTGGTATCAATCATAATAACATTATCTTGAATTTTCATTTTTTTTTTTTTTTTTTTTAAATCCTTTCACCCCAAGCAAGGCAATAAAACCACTAAGATGCAAGGGTTTACTGAATGTGAGAGAATATGAAAAAAAATAAAACATTATTAAAGAAAATAATAAAAGAACAAGAAGACAGAAAATAACAATTGACATTGCATTTAAATTTTTGAAGATCAAAGTTGACTGGAAAGAAAGAAGCTGGATGAGAGTTCCACAAATGAGAAGAGTGAAAAGAGAAACTGTTAGCATAGAACGAATCTGGCTAATTCAACTTCAAAATGATGAGACCTTGCCATCAATGTAATAGGATGCTTAAATTCACGAAATCTACATAACCTAAAAAGAAAGCTCTCTAGAACAATTAACATGAAACTATTTATAGAAAAGACACAGGGAAGCTAGGTTATGCGGATGGGAAATTGATTGAAGCTGAGATTCCAGGTCAGGACAAATAATATTGCAGATTCTTCTTTGGATTTTATCAAGAATCTCTAAATACATAGCAGAAGTGGCAGACCAAAATTGGCAGCAATATTCAGTGCATGGACAAATGGTAAACTTACAAATATTTAAGATAGAGTCTGGCAAGAAAGATTGTCTAGCATGACACAGTAAACCAACTTTCCTAACAGAAGATCTAGCATTAGATGAAGTTAGTGAAATTAAGATGAAAGAAATAGTAGAGACAAAAATTAATCATGGTTGACAATGTTTCTTCTAATAAAAATTCAAGATAATATTACTACTAATACAAGTGAAAATAAAGCAAGAGACATTAAGCTGAAGGAAATATGAGTCAAAAAGGAATCTGAGTTGACAATGGATCATTTAATAAAATTGATTAAATTTAATCTAATAAAAACGTCAAATGAGAAAATCTTGAAAACTGTGGAAGGAACGAATAGAAAGAAAAGTGAAAGTTGGCCACCAACAAATATTTCGACCAATTTAATTAGGAAATGGAAATAAATTAAAACAAGCTGCCACTTATGATTTATTATCTTTAATTAATTACATTCAAATGACTAGTATTTTTCTTGAACCCTCAAAGGTTGCTTAATATCATAATTAAAGCCAATGGCTTACAATTAAATAAAAATTAAAAACAAGAATGTCAAAAATGTTTGGAGTTTAATCATTGCCTGGCAGAATAATTAATGTAATATTAAATTATTTTAAAACTTTTTGCTTATATATATATATATATATATATATATATATTAGGTTGGTGCAAAAATAATGACGTAATAATGTCGTTTTTTGACGTATTTTTAACGTCAAAAAACAACATTATTACGTCATTATTTTTGCACCAACCTAATATATATATATAGTCATCCACAGACAGACTGTTTCACTTCATCACAGCTCATCAGTGTGGCTAGACATCCGATTGCTTCAGCCGGGATAGAGATTCTACCCCCAAGCTATCGTCGCATGCAGAGCAGAAGGGAAATTTTAATGTTTTTATTATGTGAAAGACATCAGTAGCTAGGAGAGCTTGGTTCAAGTAGAAGAGCATTGCATTAGCAGCAGCAGCCACTGTTTTTAAAAATCACCCCTTCCTTTCCTAGAGCTAAATTTAATTATTTCCAGAGCATATATATATATATTTGGGCAGCAAGTATTCATCAAAAGAAGTTTGTTTAAATTCAACCAACAAGGTGAGTCTGTTTAATTTTTCACTGTACTTTTCCAATTTTTGAATAAGATGTCGTAAACTGGGATTGAAAATTGAAATTGTGGATAAACTGTCTGAAGTTTACGTTTGTTGTTTTGTTCAAGTGAGATACTATGCGACACTAGTAAAAGGCAAGAAAAGGTTACAATTACAATATAACTTGCAACACGATGAAAAGAGTTAAAGAATAGAATGATAGATAAACAAAGACAAGAAGTGAAATTGCTTTTATTTTTGAAAGTCTATTTTTTAAGGAGAGACGGCTTAAAGAATGTAACTGTGATATTGTTGCTTTAGGGAAAAGATATTACCAAAGAGGCCATCTGGAAAAAGCTGGGCTGATGATTGATGGCATTGTTTTAAAGTGGAAGTTATGAAAACATCTCCTAAGGACCAGCCGGAAAAGAAAGACGATTGAGAAGATAATATTTTGTAATTTTTAAAGGCAATGCAGAATTGAGAAATTGATTTATTCCACCTATCAAAAAGTGGAAATTGTAAACAAATCCAGAAATAAAATTTTTTTATATAAAGACCCAGCCTAGTATAGTGAGGGGGGTTCTGTACTAAGTACCCCACTATGGTGAGTTTCTGACAGATTAAACTGCCTGCTACAGAGTGATGCTAATCTTGCTGTCATTTGAAAGCATGGTGGGTTCAATCTTCACTGAATGACACATTACTGTTGGTCATAATAACTAGGTTTAGTAAATATATACTTAGCATAAAGGCTAGGCACCTATCACTCAATTCACTCCTCCCAGTCTTTTGATCAGGGGTAGAGATTTATCCCTTGTTTACTGTTTAGGATTGAGTTTCCTGTGCCTTCTAAAATCATCTTCAACTCTATACTTCTAACATCTCTGCCTTAACTTTGAAATTGTATTTGCTAATTAAATCTTGACCTCTTAATTCTAGAATTAGCTATCTTTCTTTTTAATTTGCCATATGTTCAAACATTACCTGTTGAAAAATGCTACAAGCTTTTCTTCCACCCTAATACTAAGCTAGCTTGGTATTCCTCATGCAGCTGCTTCAAAACAATAGGATAGATAGGTTTGCCTATCATTCATTTCACATCTCCCTGGTCTTTTGAACTGGAGTAAAGATTTATCATTTGTTTCGTGCTTAAGATTGGGTTTCCAGTTCCTTCTAAAGTCAACTTCAACTTTATACTTCTAACACCTCTACTTGAACTCTAAAATTTTATTTACTAATTATTTATTTATCCTTTTATTTTATCTTTTATATTCAATAGGAGTTGATAGGTTTGCCAATCATCCATTTCACACTCCTCCCTAGTCTTGGAACAGGAGTACAGGTTTATTCCTTGTTCCCTATTTAGGATTTGGTTTTGCAGTTTGTTCTAAAGTTTTTTTTCTGTTTCATGCCCAGTAGACTCTTGCATCTTTGTGGCATATATTGCCTTGATTGGGGTGAATTGATTAAAAAAGTTAAAAAAATATTAACAGCCATTTTTCCTTTGTGTTTTACTTGATAACATATATTAATTCTTTAATCTTTACCACTGAAGCAAGCCATGTTTTGATTAAAACGGTCTCACCATTCATTAGCAGACCTGTTCTAGTTAAGGAATAGATCTTCATACACAAAATGAAAATAATGTCACAGAAAGTGAGACTTCTAGGAATTTAAATAAAAGATTATATGAAGACAAAAAGGATCTTTACAAAACAATGCACTCAATGCATTAGTTATTCATCATAATGAATCTAACAATAATATCAACTTAAGGAATGCTGCTTTAATTAAGAGAAAGTAATTTATTAAGGCAAAAATCTATAGGAAGTGCACTGATTTCTGAGTCAGCCATAGTAAATCTTCTGTTGTCAGTAAGTGGAATATTTAAGAAAACAGTGATAATGGTAAAAACAAAAGCATTGAGAAACTAAATGAAATTGACTGAATTGTTGCATCTAGACATGTCAGATGTCAGAAATTTTAAAACTTAAAATTTAATATCGCTACATCTTCAGTATTTCCTCTCAGTGCATAATTTATAACTGATGCTTTCATTTATATTCCCTCCACCTGTTTATATATATATATATATATATGTATGTATGTATATGTGTGTGTGTGTGTGTATATATATATATATATATATAATGTTAGTGGCATTAGTTTAGTCTAATCTTCTAAATATGAAATATGTTATATAGAATGTTTTTTTTTAATGGTTTCATTCCCAGGCAAGGTGATAAAGTCACTAAAATGCAAGGAATTATTCAGTGTGAAAGAGTGTGAGAAAAATCATTATTAAGCTGAGAAGACAATAAAAGAACAGGATTCAGGGAGACAGAAGATAACGATTGACATTGCATTAAAATTTTTGAAGATCAAAGTTGACTGGAAAGCAAGAAGTACAAGAGAATGAAATGTTTGTATAGAATTTATACTTATATCTAATAATTTCAACTGTAAAATGATGAGACCGAGCTGCCAATCATAGCTGAGGTAATAAAGAAAAAAAGCTTATCAGAAAAATTGCCAAGAAAATATCTTTAGAAAAGGCACAGAGTAACTATATAATGGTGGTGAGAAAGTGACTGAAACCAAGATATCAGGTCAGGACCAATAAAATAAAAACAAGCAACAACAAATACGTAGCTTGTATAAGTGTCATCAATAATGCATCATTCTTATTTATCTGTGATCAATGTTTGTTGAGAAGTAGATAAAGGAATTAAATAATGTGAAATCTAACCTAATCAGTAGGTTATCCATCCATCTTCAGAATTAGGAACATTCCTTTCTGTTCAATTTAAAATTTCAGCATTTATCATTACAATAGTGGGAAATAAAACGAATTATTTTACAAACTGTCTGTTGTAGAATATATTCAATATCTTCAAAACATCTTAAATAGCTGTCTTTTATTTTTGTCTCTATGTATGTGCAGGGATATAGAAATACCTGGGTTAGTGACCAGGTGTGTGATTGACCACAAGATTTTATAAGGTACCTGTCTAGAAGAGGAGAAAACACTGAGAAAACACCTGACTCAATCCAGATATTTCACACCTGCTTATCTTCGGAGTTCTTAGCATTGTTGTTGTCAGTTGTTGTTGTTTTATGCAAGCTGTACATAGCTATAATCTCAGTATGAGCATTACTGACATCTTAACATTTATTGTTCTGGATGTGCAGGTGGTGTAATGTTTAGCAGCTTAGAATAAGAAATCAGTGAGCAGAGTTCAAGTTCCAGTCAAGTTTGTTACATTCACTTTCACACAAATAACCTTGAGAATGGTATTTAATCTGCACCACTCAATCATTTGAAACCCGACATATAAAAATGATGTCAACTAATTTTAGTGTGAAAATTCTTACTAATGCCACCCACCTGACTTAAAGACCACCAATCCTCACTCAGAACCTCTTGGCAACAGGGGAGGGAGGTTGATATATTTTACTCCAATATCAATGATGGTAAGTGTCTGAACCCAGATAAAAAAACAAAAAACAATTATGAATGCTGACTTTCAAGATGATCTCTCAGCGCCCAGGAGATTGGTGCAACACAATTTTCCCACTGGCATTTCCTTCCAATTGGGCTTGTGCTAGCCTAAACAATTTTGGTAACTATAAAAATCCACAATTTTGTATTCTTATTGATAAAACAGAATCTTGTTCAATAAATTGAGTGACAGCATTTCATTGGACAATAGAAAAATATTCCCTGAAGAGAAATTTCAGTAAACTTAAATATTGCCTAAAGGTTAAATCCACTTTGGCAGGAAGGGAGAAAAGCCTGCTACTGCTTAGAACACATCCATTGAGCTGAGGAGTGGGAGTCTAATATCTTCAGAAATTTGTTAGCCAAGAATGGTGAGTTCAGTCCTTGGTAGGACCACAAAAGTGAGCATATTTTATACTTATATTCAAGGCAGAATAATTGTCCACCATTTTAAAAGTAGTCACAATACAATGCCAGCCAAGACTCAACTACAATTGACCTTGTAACAGACTATACCAATTTTAGTAAATGTTGCTATGGTTACAACTTTGTTATAAAGAAGGAAGTTTTGCATTTTTAATTATCCTTTTTCTTATGCGCTACCGAAATAATTTGAAATGGTGGCAATAAAAAAATGTCTTCTCAAATCTATAAAGCCAACAACAGGCTATTCTTGGAATAGAGTGATTGTTAAAGATTAGAACTAAAAATGGTTTACTTGCTCAATAATGTGTTTCTAAGGGGTGAGGGTCATATGGGTAGAGTGAAGCAATAACTGAAACATAAGATGTACAATTAAGGACGGTTAATAGAAAAAAAACTCCATGAACAAAACAAAACAAGTGGGAGGTAAGGACACTTTAAGAACAGTAACTGATACAGCAATGACAAAAACATTAAAAAAAAAAAAATCAAGATCAGAAAAAAAAAAAAAAAAAAAAAAAACCCTAAAAATTGGTGCTTGTCTTTTGAAGGGAACACTTTTTATATTTTACTTCCAAGCAAGTTTTAGAAATAGGACAAAACACTTTACACTACATTAGATATCACTATGCAAATCAGTCTACGAGTAAATCATAATGGAGACAATTGCTAGGAGTGACATGATAAAGTTGACATTAGATTCTTTTTACATGAGCAATGGATAAACCTGAAGGGAACGATTGTCTTCCATCAGAATGAACTCTTATGAAAAGCCATCTTATTACCATAAACTCTGCAGACGGAGAATAAAATCAACAGAGAAAAGTTTTTAAGCACCAATAATCAAGAATAAATAGAACTAAAATGATTGGAGCCTATCTAAATTCTTTTTTTTTAGGTTGCATTTTTATCAAAAGCTTCACTATTGAATTGCTTTTGTAAGTTTTAGTCTTGGTCTGATTATTTTGCTAAAAAAATATTTTCTTCTTTAGATCAGCTTAGTCAGGATTTTATATATTTCATAACCCACATAACATGCATACATTATATATATATATATATATATATATATATATATATATATATATTTTTTTTTTTTTTTTTTTTTCCTCACCGGTAGAATAAATCTGAGTCTCAGGTACAATGCAATCATCAGACCAGCACTCAATATTTTATTATTCATTAATATATATATATATATATATATATATATATATTACGAAATGGACAAAGTCCGACAATTTATTTATTAAAGATATTTTTTTTTTTTTTTTAAATATCTTTAATAAATATATATATATATATATATATATATATATATATATATATATAATTTATACAAATATAAAGTTTGTCACTTAGCTGATTCCTGTTAACTTCAGCATCCTGTCTCCAGAGTTCCATAGACAGATCTTCCAGCAATCACTATATCCACTCATCAGGGGTTATATGTAATTTATGCATTTAAAATATATATATATATATATATATATATATATATATAGATATATATAGATATAGATATGTGTGTGTGTGTGTGTGTGTGTGTGTGTGTATAATTTATTCGAAAATTATAACATAAATATGTTATAAAATCACTACGAAAATAGCCATTTTGTTTCAGCACTTCTGGTATCTTATCAACACCATCACTTGATAAGACATCAGAAGTGTTGAAACAAAATGGCTATTTTTTGTAGTGATTTTATAACATATTTATGTTATAATTTTCAAACACATTATATTTGCTCTACACTGTATTGAGCACTCTTAAGGACAGTATTTTGGGGTTATTGGAATTTATTCCATATACACCAATCCTATACTTTTGTGTGTGTGTGTGTATATATATATATATATATATTTTAACCATTTCACCACAAGCAAAGCAATAAAACAACTAAGATTCAAGGGGTTACTGAGTGAGAAAGAATATAATAAAAAGAAAAACATTATTAAGGAGTGAAAACAATAAAAGAACAAAAATTAAGAAAACGGAAGATAATGGTTGATATTGCATTTAAATATTTGAAGATCAAAATTGACTTGAAAGCAAGTAGCTGGAAGAGAGTTCCACAAGTGAAAAGTGGGAGAGGAGGAACTGTTAGCATAGTACTTCCGGTTACATCTCACCATTTTAACTATGAAGTGATGAGACCTAAATGCCAATCTAGCACTCCAGTTAAATTCATAAAGTTTGGGTAACATAAAGGAAAGTTCATCAGAACAGTTACGATGAAAGTAATTATAGAAAAAATACAGGGAAGCTGTGTTATGGCAGTGGGAAATTGAAGCTGAGATGCCAGGTCAAGGCCAATAACACTGAAGATTCTTCTTCGAATTTTATCAAGAATCTCTAAATATATAGCAAGAGCAGCAGACCAGATGTGGCAGTGATATTCAAAGAAAGGACAACAATGCCAGACTTATAAATGTGTAAGATGGATTCTGATGAGAAAAAACTGTTTAGCATGACACAATGAATCAACCTTCTTAGCTGCAGACATTAGGAATTAATTCAATATAATCTTTCCACTTCATAGCAGGGAAAACATTATTTTGAAAAGGCACAATGAGTCACTCTTCTGGAGGAAAGTAAAAAGGGTTCCCTCAGATGATTAAAAGAGAGCAATTTCATTCTGGAGATGTTAAAATTAACAAGCCATTCCTTGTTTTGTTTTTTTTTGTTTTGTTTTTTTTAATCAATTCACCTCAACGAATGTGGTAAAACCACTAAGATGCAAGGGGTTATTGGGAGTGAAAGAGAATGAAAATAATTGGAAACCCAATCGGAAACAGGAAGCAATGGATAAACCTCTACTCCTGTTCAAAAAGACAAGGGAGTTGTGTGGACTGGACATTAGGTGAACTGAACAGCCTTACTATTAAGACAGGAGTAAATAGTTGTATCATAAACATAGATACCAAGTTGAAAATTTCATTTTCTTTTCTCAACCTGTACCCACACCAAAATGACTCGTATATTGAAAGCTTGGAACTACGCAAAATTAATTTTGTTCAATTTATCCACACACAACAACCATATTCATGAAAGGATATTCATACATTAGAGAGAGAGAGAGATTGTTAAATATACAAAAATGTCTATTGTTTTTAAAAATAATATATTCTATGTAATTTTATAGTTTGGATTACTTTCTAAGTATCTTATTTAAATAAACTAAGTATAACACAGAGCCAAACAGGAGAAAATGGTTTGAGGAAGATTGTGGTGCACCAATTTTTTTTTTAAGTATGAAGGGTCTGTTTTTCCGTGAAAATCTGTATTCCAAATCCTGGTTTTAAGTTGTTCTTGAATGTTGACGAAGTTTGATGATGAAAAATAAACAAGTATCAAAGTGACATAGCAAGACTACATAGGCATTTATTATAAAAAAACAAAACAAAAAGTTGTATTCACAAATACAGCTCACGCATTACGAAGGGATTTATCTATGTAAAATATGTGTGATCTTGGGTTTTTTTTCTTTTGGTTTAAAAAAAAAAATTGCTCAGTGAAAAATGTCATGATGCCATTTCTGACCTTAGGTCTCTGGTTGGGACCCAGAAGGAAATCAGTATACAACAGAAATCAAAGGAAATAAAATAATAATGTTCATAGCTTCTGATCTTAATTGATTGGATGTTTTAAACTGCAGTTATTCTCCACAGTTTTGTCTTGGTGAATTAAAATGGGCCACAGTAAATATCCCATTCAGTATCACAGATTGGCTTGTCAATTGCCTGACCCTAACCTGATAGACACGAAATGTGTGTACAACAGAAATCATAATAATAATAGCTTTCATGGCTTCTGATTTTAATTGATTGGATTTGTTAACCTTACATATGTTTTGTCTTGGTGAATTAAAATGGGCCACAGTAAGTAGCCCGTTTAGTACCACAGATTGGCTTGTCCATTGCCTGACCCTAACCTGATAGACCTGTCTCCTAGGGGCTAGCATACTTTGGATCATAGCTAGGTGTAGTAGGGAAGTATCATGACCAGGTATCAAGAGGGTTTGATTTTTCTTTTTTCAATTTGAAGCATGAAACAACCAAGGCAACTTGGCTTTTTTTTATATCTAGAGACTAACACCCTCAATTGGAGACTATTTGAGTGGATTGGATGACCTGAACTGATGGCATTTCTTACTGGTATGCTTTACTTTTATCAAAACCTGTTACCATATCACACACATTTGGCTGTGATGCAATATGCCTGCCACACCCTTATCAGGCTGGGAGTCATAATGGGTATATTTTGTATATTTGTAACATAGCATCACTTTGTTGGCTAAGACAAAGCTTTCTACATCCAGTCGAACTACTAAACAACAGAACTCCTAGTCAGTGTCTGTTGTTGTGGTGTAGCCACCTTAACAATGTGGAATACAGACTCTCTCTCAGCCCAACAGAATCCCTATGCCCTGACCCTTCTGATCCTGCCTGAAACACCTCCAAACAGCTGTTGGTCACTGTAGAGCCAACCTTCAGAAATGGAGATATGCCACAGAAGATGATTCCAACTGCCAATGTGGGTAATTACAAACTACAAAGGATCTTATAGTTTTGCCCTAATATTGAAGATTCATATACAGTTGTCCCTCACCATTTTGTGCTTTGATTTTCGTGGCTTCACTTTTTTATCATGGTTTTTTTCAGATCTTTTCATTAAAAAATTATATCATGGTTCCTCGGTGCTTTGCAGTTGGCTATGGTCTACTACAGGGTTGGAAAAAAGAAAAAAGCCAAATTTTATTTTTGGCAACAAAACCAAAACTACAAAGATATTTATGCAAATAGGATAATTGATTTCAAGGATGTGTTGAAAAAAAAACATCAAATTATACTAATTAATCCTTCCAAAGTATAAAGAAGGTTTATGCAAATGATTTAGAGGAGCAGTAATCTTTGTTGTGCAGTACATCTCTTCATTGCTTCATCATTGAACACGTTGCATTATTTTCCTAGGTTCACACTAACCTAGGAAAATAATGCAACTTGTTTGATGATGAAGTAATGTACATGTAAAAACTTTGTGTGTGATTTTAATGTACAATAATAATAATAGGATATTTGTTACATCTAATATGTATTATTTTCTCTAATATATTGGGTAATATAAGTGTAAAGGTGAGTATAGGGGTGTTATTCCATGTTTAGAGAGCTCTTGTAATGACAAAAACCGTATTTAGAAGGTCGTAAACAGGTTTCCTATGTTCTAACTATGAAAATATTTGATTTATAGATAAAGAATCCTACTTTGCAGAAATTCACTCATGGTGGTAGGGTCTGAAACTGATTAACTGTGATAAATGAGGAATGACTGTACACAGGCTCTGTGGACAACACTGGATGATTGTAGTGTAGTGACTCAATAAGAAAAAATGAAGAAAAAAAAATAATTTGAAACTTTGATATTCAGAGAGATCAACTCTACCAAGATGTAACCAGATTATTGTAAACAAGGAAATTTGCCCAATCACGTAAAAAAAAAAAAAATGGGAAAGTAGCAAATGTTTGCCAAGAATCAATGCTGTCCAAGATTTTGAAGTCAACAGTTTCTGCCTTTTATAAAAGTGTTCATTCTTTGGACATTTTTCACCATTTTTTCCTACAATAAAAATGAACCTAACTTGTTTTTCTTATCTTCTTATAATCTTTTCACTAATATCCCATAACTGTTAAATAGAATGAACAACTTGTTGGTGAGTTTCTCCTGGCATCAAATGTGAATCGATATCAGATGGAAATTTAAAAAGGAACTTGCTGATATCAAAAGAAACATGGCAAAAGTCTTAACAGACATTTTTTATCAATTTTCTTCAATCTTCTTCTATGTATGGCATCCCTCAAAAGACATGAGTAATCATGACTCTCCAAAACTTCCTACCACTTGTGGTTGTTAGCACTGTTTACCAAGCGTTCAACTTCCAGATGCCATCTATTCACCCAAACTCATCAGGTAGGTAGCTTTCTGCCTTCTACTATCTCTCATCCTCAATATCCCCTGTGAGTGTTACGATCTCCAAGCCCTCCTTTCTCATTTCAGATGTCTCTTTCTGAGTATGTGTTCTTTTTGTCATCATTTTCTTTAAGACTTTCTTACTGCTTACTAGCGCCATCCATGGAATTCTCAGTATCCTTCTGTAGAACCACATTTCTGTTGTCTCCAGTTTTATCTTCATCTGTGAGGAAATTGTCAAGTATTTCCTACCATAAAGAGGATGGATATCATGTAGTCATCTGTCCCCGAGAGTACATGTCCGTGTCATATACATGTTCAATCTCAAAGACAGAGAAACACCATAATGCAAATAAGATTGTGAAAATGAAGTCATGTTCATTGGCAAGTTTATTAATTACCTTAAGATGTTAACCTGGCTGTCTTTGAGATTACGCACACATATGATATGGATCCATGTTCTCAGGCACAGAATAGTAAAATGGTGATGGTTAACATTCGGGGTAAGATTAGGAGGATGGTAAGCGTATGAACCACGTGCTCATGCTTTTACTGTGTAGGATCCAGTGACAACTAAGGGCAAACCAAAAATGGTCAAAAACGGTGACCAATCTAAAAAGTATCTAAACTACAAAAGGGACAAACAAAGGGGAAATAAAACAATACAGTTTCTGTACTTTGGTAACAGAACAAAATGCTTAACTGTAGTTAAGGCTTTGTTCTGGATAGATAGATAGATAGATAGATCTTTGATAGACAACTTTGATTTCAGGTATATATAAATAAGGCTGCAATTTGAAAGATAGATTTAAAAAATGTGTTAGGTTGAAGGCAATCATGGTTCTCTACAGATTCCTTTTCTTCATTATCTTTGAGTCGACATGTTTTCTTGAGAAAGATAATAGTTCCCTGTTGCTAACCCCACAGTTTGGAATTCTGAATTTTCTTTCAGAGGTTCATTGCTATCCAAGGCTAGAGTTCCAAGTCTATTCTGTGATTTACCCATAGCTGAAGGGAAACAAAATGGATTTGTGTCTTTCACAATGATATTTGTACAAAAGTGAATGCCACAAGCTCATTAATTCCCTTTTCCTAACCAATAACTGCTACATTGTCCTTGTATCCAAGAGAGAGATAAAAATGGCTTTGATCTGATAGATTTGACTCATATATAGATATGTTTATCATATTGTAAGTAAAAATATATAATAGTCCACTTATGGATATTGTTCTACCCCTGAGGACACACATCCATGTCATACACGTGCGTAATCTCAAAGACAGTCAGATAAATGCCTTAAGGCAATTAAGACTCTAAAGACAAAGTTCTGTTCAGAGGCAGGTTTATTAAAAGCCAAAACAGTGATGGTTAAGACTGGGGGTGTGATTAGGAGGATGATAAAACTACAATACATGCACTCATGCTTTTACTGTGTGGGATCCGATGACAACTAAGGGCTAACCAGAAATGGTCAAAAACAGTGACCAATCTAAAAGGTACCTAAACTACAAAAGGAACAAACAAAATGGAAATAAAACAATACACTGTCTGTACTCAGGTAACAGAACACACAGCACACTTTTCTATGTTTCTTAATATTTTACTTAGCTTTTGGAAGCATCTTTCGCTATCCCAATATATGTTCTGATTTCAGTGTCACATTTTTCATTCTCAGTTAAAAGTACTTCTCAGATATTTAAACTTCTGTAATTCATAGTTTGCATAGCAAATATGGCATTGTGGTTTTAGAAAAAAATTCTAAGTTACTGAATCATATTTGTATATTTGAGGAAAAGAGAGTGAGACCATTTGTATTGAAGAGAGTTTGGTCAATAATTTTCAAAAGGTCATCTACAGGCAATAATTCAGATGAGAGTATTCTTTCCTTTTCCTTTCTTGCTGAGCTATACTTTCCAAAAGGATGTGTGAACAATGTAATACATATTGGCACAGAAAGCGACTCGAGTTCAAGTTCCAGTCAAGTCTGTTGTGTTCACTTTTGCATTAATGCCCTTGGGAAAGGGCATCACTATTTATATGGGCAGCTTAGATTAGACCCTCTAGACTTGAGTGCCGGCTAGTCTAGGATAAGGACAACAGTGGGGAAGGTAATGAGAAACCACTCCATTATCTTTCCCAAGAAGTCATGTCAATTCACAGATAGCAAAGAAAATCAATCTGTGGAGAACCATCATTGCCTACATCCTGAAAGGAAATGACATTAAAAATCATTTTCTAATTATGCAGAATTGGAAAAAAAAAATCATGGAGAAAGCAATGAGAAACTACTCCACTATCTTTCCCCAAAAATTCCAATTCACAGATAGTAAAGAAAAGGAACCTGTAGAGAACCATGATTAACTATGTCCTGGGGAGGAATAGTATTAAAAAATATCTTCTAATTACTCTGAATTCAAAACCTGAGAGAAGGCAACAGGAAACCACTTCACTATCTTAGCCTGGGACCAATCATGCTAATTCACAGATCATAAATAAAACCAATCAGTGGAGAGCCACGATTGACTACATCCTGGGAAGGCGTTGTATTAAAAAAAGAAATATTTGCCAGAGGAGAAACATGAGAAACCATTAAAAATGAGTAGAAAAGTACTTTTTTTCTGTTTTTATTTATTTATTTTTTTTTTTTGAAAAAAGGACAAAACAACTTTATGTGGGTAAGCATTGAAGCAAGAATTGTTTTTTTTTTTCATTTATTTTTCAATATTTACATTTATTTCACAAAGAAAGGAATTTTATCTATTTCTGTTTAACAAAAATTCTTTTACTTGTTTGCTTCTTTCTTTCTTTCTTTCTTTTTTCTATCTCAACTTTCTTTTTATTTATTTCTATTTACTTCTGTATTTTCTAAATTTCCAAAGGTCATATTTCTCATAATTTCCTTCTATAGACAAACTAAGTTGATTTGAAATTTATTCTCCCAGTGGAGCACAGATCTTTACTGCAGGGTATGTTATTACAGACATGATATACTGTTGGAATATCTGATTTCATGTACAAATAAATTTCTTTATATTTTGTCTGAATGGGACACAGTCTGCTTCTTGTCTGTGTCTATCAATACAAGTTTAACGGTAGCGAGGAATGCAGTGCAAATAACAAAAAGAAAAATAAAGTAACGGTAGGTGTGAGGTGGGGGCGGGGAGATTATTATGTCTTTTTAATGTTTACTTCCTTTTTTTTTCTCTACTTCTCTTCTTCCATTTGAAGGAATTTATTTTTACTTTTGATTGTTTATATGAATGAGTTAGTTTTTCTTTCATCAGCTTTTGTTCATCTGGAACTCTTTTTCTTTTCGATCTGTTTTGAGCAGCAAAGCATAACAGACAGACAGGTAAAAAAATGAAATGGTGAAATAGAGAAGGCCAGCAATATCAAAACATCAAAGTGATGAACTAATGACCCAAAAGAAAGAAAGGAAAAGAGAAAAAGAAAGGAAAAGAGAAAAAGAAAGGAAAAGAGAAAAAGAAAGGAAAAGAGAAAAAGAAAGGAAAAGAGAAAAAGAAAGGAAAAGAGAAAAAGAAAGGAAAAGAGAAAAAGAAAGGAAAAGAGAAAAAAGAAAAGAGAAAAAAAAAAAGAGAAAAAGAAAGGAAAAAAGAAGAGAGAGAAAAGAGAAAAAGTGTGAAAGAAGAAAGATTGTGAAAGAAGAAAGAGGCAAAGAAAGAAAAAGAGAAAGAGTGTGAAAGAAGAAAGAGTGAGAATGAAAGAAGGAAAAGTGAGAATGAAAGAAGAAAAAGTGAGAATGAAAGAAGAAAAAGTGAGAATGAAAGAAGAAAAAGTGAGAATGAAAGAAGAAAAAGTGAGAATGAAAGAAGAAAAAGTGAGAATGAAAGAAGAAAAAGTGAGAATGAAAGAAGAAAAAGTGAGAATGAAAACGAAAGAGAAAGAAAACGAAAGAGAAAGAAAACGAAAGAGAAAGAAAATGAAAGAGAAAGAAAATGAAAGAGAAAGAAAAAGAGAAAAAGAAAGAAGAAAAAAGAAAGAAGAAAAAGAAAAAAGAAAGACATTCTTGGAATAAATTCCTGAATATGGTAAATATTTGGATGACACTATATAGTGAAAATTCCATCCTATAATGATTGTGCCTGTCCCTATCTTCATTAGTTCACATAAAAGATATATCCTGCCAATACCTCATAAATAATGGACTATTCCATTTTGATTGCATGGCAAGACAAAAGACTTATCTGAGACACTACTTGGTTTCAGTGAAAAAAAAGAAAGAAGTGTTTAACGTCTCCTGCCAATACCTCATAAATAATGGACTATTCCGTTTTGATGAAGTGGAAAAACAAAAGATATATCAAAGATGCTACTTGGTTTCAGTAAGAAAGAAAGAAAGAAAAAAGGGAGATAGATGTGTTTACCGTTTGTTTCAGTGAAATGAAAAAAGTTGTCAATTTCAAATTTTTTCATTTGTACCCCCTTACTTCTTAAAATAATGACCAGCATTCATATTTATGATTGTCATTATCACAAAGCTTTATTTCCATTAATTAGTATTATCAAAGACTCTTTCATTGATGACTTCAGTGTTAAAGTAAGAGTGTGTCCACCTTGATTCACTGCTGTTCATCATCATGTGCTTGAATCTCTGTTCCACAAGTTCAGAACTGGGTACCCTTGGGAATCAGTTTGTGATGATGATCTTATACTGATTGATAAGACTCTTGATGATTCATATAACAAAAACTAAAAGTCTGAAGCGAAAACATATAAAGCACTAGTTCGCGAGTTAAAAGACTTACATTCTAATTAAAAGGAAATTGAACATAGGCAGTACTAGAGTTTCATCCAACCCAACCCAAGAAACAACAAAAATAAAATATTAATCTAAAATCTCAAGTCTTAAATAGACTTCTCTAATCTCACAACCAGTTCTACGATAATAAAATGTCTGTAAAAATTCCCCATCACATTATTAAATATATGAGTTGACAACTTTAATGAAATATTGCAATTTCCTCAGATCAATGACTAAAAATGACATCAAATGACTGAATTCTTCAGATCTTAAAGAAGATAATCCTTCATTAGTTCTTATAGACTGGCAATGCAGAACAACAAAGAATAAAGTTTATTAAATAAGAAAAACCACATCACTTGAAGACAGAAGCAACATGGATAGAAAATGTAATTCATAGATATTGACTTTCCACACTACTTCAAACAAAAGGTTAGGAAGGAAACTCCCATCAGTACTAGAAAGAGTGATAACAGTGAACCTGAGAAACCTATTTTCATGAAGAACTGTTTTTAGAAGAACAATTTTATAAAATTTAAACCAATACTGTTTGGTCAATCAATGTCAAATGTTTCCTGTATAGAAAAAGTTAATTTCCCTGTTGTCAATATGAATACTTTACATGACACCAAAAAATGATCACATGGTATATGTTTTGTCATTTTTTGCTAGTGACTGCCTTCTAATTGTAATAACTGGGGTTCGTGAGAGGGAGGTGCTGTGGCATTCATAGTGATGCTAGCTTCAGGTATGGCAGATGTTAAGGCTTTGCTAGACTTATTGCCAAACATCCTTGTGAGTTAGTTCTGGTGGATAGTCATAAAAGTAGTTAACTCTTTCTGTTATATGGGTGACCTGTTTGGTGCTGGTTGTCTGCCTGCAACAATTGCTAAATCGAGAGCTGTTTTTTTGGCAGGGGGGTAGTTTAGAGAACTGTTTCCCATACTGACAAACCATTACATCATTTGTCACACTCAATGCAATATTTACAACACCTGTGTCTGTAGAGCCTTTACATATTCTGGTGAATCCTGAGCCATGTTGAAGAAAAGGTGTGTGTCATAAAATGATCATTCTATGAACTGATGGATATGTGGTGCCAAACCTGCTGACTAATTGGTTTGGTTGTTTTTGTTTAATGGTATATCAACACCTCTATGGGGTTTTCAAAATCTAAATTTGAAGATTCAAACTTAATTCAAGAGAATGACATTCTCAGCTGCATTTTTTTTTACGAAATAATTTGACCAAAATCAAACAAGAAGTGAAAACTTATTTTTCCTTACAAGAAATGGGATTAATCATAGCAAAATGTTATTTTTTTTTTGTTTACAATGTATTCCACGTCTTCAATTTTACAATAAAATGTATTGCTGGTCATTTTGCTATAAAAATGTATTATTCTATGATACATAATGAAGAAAGAACATTTAGAAGGCTTGATGCTCATCGGACATATAGGAGGCAAGATAGACAGACGGAGGCAGAAATTATTATAGGAAGAAAAAGAAACAGTACTCAGAGCTATAATGGATAGGAATTTAGGTGGAACTATAATTGTCCACCCGCTGAAATTACACAGCGCATAGAAGAAGAAAAGAAACGAGTGCTCTTTACCTATTATCCCTTTCAGGAATAGAGAGGTGACCTCTAGGGATTGGAAAATACTATTTTGGCCTGCCTTACCCTAAAAGACTAGTTGGTTATTTTTGTTTAATGACATATCAACCTGTATGGGTCATTCAATGCCAAAATCTAAATCTGAAAATTCAAAATAATTAATTTAAGAGGATGACATTATTTCATAATTGAATTATAATTACGTAGCTGAATTCTTTTAACAAATAATCAAATGAGAAGTGAAAACTTGATTCTCCTTACAAGAAATGAGATTAATCATAGCAAAATGGTATTTTTTTGTTGATAATGTATGCCACACCTTCAATTTTGGTATAAAAATGTATTGCTGGCCATTTTTTTTATAAAATGAATTTTTGATAATTCTGCTATAAAATGTATTATTGGTAATTTTTTTTTTTTTTTAGAAAAAACGCATTACTGTTATTTTTAGTATAAAAATGTATTTTTATATTTTCCTAGTGCTTTCATTTTTTGTTTGGGGATTCACTATTTTCCCATAGCTAGGACCCTAACAGGTGCTACCATGCCACCTGCTAAGTGAATTAGTATAGAATGATTGTATGAATGTCTAGGCATCTTTCCTCTGACTACCCTAAGACAGTGATGTTAGGGACATGTACAATGAAACAATTCATGATTGAAGCAGTGAACTGAGCTGGGTGTTAAAGGAAATCATGGTAAAGAACATCTGGAGAAAACATAGAGAGAAGACATTAACAAGAAATTGAAGTTGAAAGAATATATGGTTCTAGATATAGTCCGGAATAAGATATTACCAGTACACACGTGACACCCTAGATAGAGAGATGTCTTCACAATTTCAGAAATGAAATGTACTATCCATGTCATAGTCATTATCATGTACCATTCAGACCCTGTGAGCAGAAGTAGTTAGGTTCCCCTCTCGTCTGGTTTACACCCCTCCCTGGTCTTTTGAACAAGAGTAGAGGATTATTCCTTGTTTCCTGCTTAGGAATGGATTTCTGCTTCCTTTTAAAGTCTCTGCCTAAACATTGAAATTTTATTTACTATTCATTTATTTTTTTCCTTCTGTAGTAGTAGTAGATAGGTTCTCCTATCATCCGGTTCACACTCTTCCTCAGTCTTTTAAACAAGAGTAGCAGTTTATCCCTGGTTTCCTCTTTAGGATTAGGTTTCTGATTCCTTCTAAAGTGTCTCATTCTCTTTCAGTAGCCCCTTGCATCTTTGTGGCTTTATTGCCTTGATTGGGGTGAATTAATTAAAAAAATAGCCTATCTGGTGTTCACACTTATTTACTATATGTCAAAACAACAGATACAGATCTGGCCATTTCCATAATGTCATGGTATGGTGGTGCCATCTACCATTCTCCTTATATGCCATGTCCCCCTCAAGATGTAGGCGATCATGGCTCTCCACAACTTCCTGTCCCTTGTAGATCTTAATAAACTTTGTCTTTCTGTTATTTCTCCTAAGTCCTATACTGTCATCCATTTACTCAAGCTAAGTACATTATGCATTGTTTTCCTCTGTCCCTCTTGCCTTGTATCTGAACTGTGAGTATCAAATTTTCCAAGCCCTCCTTCCTCAATACATATCTCAGAAAATTTAACTAACTCTTTCTGATGTTAGGTATTAGTTTTTTGTTTCCATTTTCTCCAAAAATGTTCAGTCCTCGGCATCCTTCTGTAGAACCACATTTCTGTTGCTCCAAGTCTCTTAGCAATACAGGAGGGCAGATATCACATAGCAATTTAGTTCTCTTTTCCTTGTTTCTAGCAAAACTTTCCAATTTCTTAGTACTCTGTTTAGCTTTTGGAATGCTTCTTTGACTATTCCAATACACATATTACCTTCAAAATACTGTCATACTATGACATTTGGCACATCATTGTAGAATTAAGACAAGAACTGAAACATTGACGTCTTTATGAAATGAGCAGCAAATAAAAGTGAAATTTTTATTTCTTAAATTGTTTAATTCTTAAATTGCAAGAATGAAGAAGAAACTAGTTTTTCTGGTATTTGACTTCCTCGTTTATTTTATGGGCTTGTTCTCGTATTACCAGATGACAATCTAAAAACATTTCCTTTTTTGCTTCATCTGTAGAATTCATTTCAGCTGTTGTGTATTTTCAATCTGAATTTTTCTTAATAAAGAATCTGTTTACCTCCTTCAGCCAAAATAAAATAAAAAATAAAAAAATCGGTCCATTGTAAATTGCTTTAAACTTTGACTTCGCTGTAATTATCTCACAAAGATATTTTACTCTAAGTTAATTCTTTCTTGAGGCACAAACATAGCAGCCAACTTTCTGAAGTCTGTCTATTGTCCAGTTCACGCTCCTTCCCAGTCTTTTGAACAGGAGTAGAGGTTTGTCCCCTGTTTTATGGTTATGATTGGGTTTCCAGTTCTTTCTAAAGTCTACTACAACTATACACCTAATGCTTGTTCTTACTTTAATACAACTCCACACAATAACCCTCTACCTTGAGTGGCTCTTGGGTCTTGTATTGGATGAACATTAATAAAAAAAAATATTCTTAGTACTTAGTATTAGCTTCAGGCTTAGTTAAGTCAAACACTAATAGAAGATGGGTTGAGGAAGATTGTGTTGAGTTAATCTTCCAAATGGAGAATTAGTGTGATTTGATATCCTGACTTTCACTTGGGCTTAAAATTTGACTTTTAACCCCAAAAACATGTCTGACCTTTCTCATCTATCTGCTGCAGTTACATCAAATAATACTGAACAATTGTTGTTTAATATATACAATTGTTTTTTTAAAAATATGTATCCATCGTTACACAGAAATTTCTGTTTCGAAACTGAAACTTACATTTTAAATTAAATTTAAAGTTTGCTCCCATTTTCAAGTGATGTTGAGAATAATCTTTGAAAAAATTGATTTACTCTATTTATAAGTCAAAGAGTATTATATATTTTAAGTTGGTTGGGTAATGAGAATTTAGAATTTTATATCTTTTATTAAAGTGGTGTTGGCCTTTTGACGAATGAAGAAAGCAAGCATATTTTTATGTGGCAAATTTAAAGTTGCTTAAGGTTAAGTGACAGTGATGACAAGACAGCTTGAAAGGAAGTCAGTATCAACAGACAGAAATCTTAAACCCCCACCTAATCGTATGCTTATAGTATATAGTTCTTTAGAAATATCTACATTAAAACAGTTTTTTAAAAACAAGCAAACTATTACCTACCACAAGAATTCAATTCTTAACTCAGTTATTTCCCCTACATTATAACTTTTACAATAAGGAAAAATTTTAAAAATCACTGCTTGTGACTTTGCACATGACTGGAATTGTTAAACATTTAAACACAAAGACAAAAATTTACTTGTGACACACAACTAATTGTCCTAACCATTATAACCCTGAAGATAATATTGTGAATATATTGAAAGTACTCAAAAAATTAAAATGAATAATTACAACCATGGTACCTCTCTTGCAGTCTTTAATCATGAAACAACAAAGCTTATATGTGATTATGAAAGGACCTTATTAAAAATAAACAAACACAACATGTCTAAATTGTTCAATTGAACATTCTTAAATGAAAATATATGGAATATATATATATATATATATATATATATATATATATATATATATAGAGAGAGAGAGAGAGAGAGGCATATTGTTTAAATTTTGCCATATTTACAGAGAAAGAATGCTAAATATTGGAGACAGAACATTTATAGATATAGACAGAGTGCACAGAGGAATCAATACTGAATGATGACTGTCATTTTCCCATCTCAAGGCAATCTTCAGACCAAATGCTACTTGTTCACAATATATAATCTATATCTGCTTAAATAATCTGTTGGGTTTACAAAATTTTATTATGGAGATTTTAAAATTATATATTCACATATGTATGATCCAAGCCAGCCAAGTGATTTGCTTTTATCAGTGATGGCATTAAAAAACTTCTTATTGATACACTAAAGAAAGAGTTTCAGTGCATTTGGAGGTTTTATCCAAAAGTCTCTCTTGTACTTCAATAAAATGCATTTTGAAAGCTACCCTCAGCATTATTGATGAGTGTAGCTTTATCCTTACATATCCACTCATATTTACCACCATAAAAACATGACAATTCTTAGTGTATAAGATATTTGGCAGATTTTATAACTCTTGTAAGAAAAAGGATTCTGAATTCTGATGCTATTTCTGCTTTTGAACTGAAAATGTTTATAATATTGTATATGTATCATGGATGATTAAAATGGAGGAGATTTTTGTCGAATTTCAAGCATTATTTGCAGTTGTTTTGTAGGCTGACCAGAAAGTAAATTCAGTGATCTTAAGGCAAGGCACACTGACCTTGCCTCTATGCTGATGGTCGTGTTGAATTCAAATGGCAATATGAACATTTGTGTTCTGAAATCTTTATATCATAAATGAATTGTCACTAGTGGGAATGATGAGAATGTGGGTATGGTGGTATTAAACTATAGTGAGTATACCATGAAAATGATGACAAATTTTGGGAGATGTTGAAAAGTTTGTTCAATTGGGACTTGATGCCACACATGACAAAACTAAAGCCACTGAACTAAAAACTTTTGCCCAAATTATTAAAAGACAAGGTTGTTTCTGTTGATGTCAATGAAGTCATCTGACATATGGATTCTATTCAGCCCTGTATGTATGGCTTATCAATGATCTACAAGGAAAATGTTCCATTAAGATTTATTCTATCTTCTGTGGGGCTCTGTGCAGCACAGATAGGCCAACAAGTTATAACTGATATTTGACATTTATTCATTTCATTACAGAAAAGTTTTGTTTATTTTGTTAGCTTTATGCAAAATTGCCCTTTGACCCCAATTTATGTGTCCTTTTGATATAAACAATCATTTTAAATATATTCCATTAGGAGAAATTACTGAAATATGCCCTGATGCTTTGAAATTGTAGTTTCCCTTACCAATTTTGGAATCTGTCTCTATTGAGGTCATGCAATTTGCCTCCATGGTTGTTGAATTTAGTTTTGACACTATGATGTACAGCCAAATAGATGGGACTGCTATGGGGTTTCCTTTCTAATCTTTTGTTTGAAGTTGTGTGGAACATCAACTTCATTATGTCATTATTTTTACTTTGAGTTAAATGTGCTATCCAGTTTATTTATTGCTGCTGTTGAAAGTGCTCAATTGATGTGGTTTCTGTTATTTGGTTCAATTCTTTGTGATTCTGTAGCACCAGTCCATGATGTTTGATGAAGGGCTACCGTTAAAAGTCCTCAAGTAATGTGGTTTCTATTGTTTGGTACAGTTCTTTGTTTCTGATTCTGTAGTACCAGTTTACATGATTCAAAGAAAGATGGTCTTCACAAAGACCCACAGACTTCACTCACTCATTTTTTAATTATCCCAAAAAATAGCTTCAATTGTTCTGAAAAACATCTAAACTATAATGAAATCAAAATAATGCATTTTTTTTTTTAATTTTGTTATTATTTAACACATCTTTCATTATATTTTAATATATTATTTAATATATTTGAAATATTTAATTTATCACAGCATGTATAAGAAAAACAGCATTAAAATATTTTGGAAATAAATATTTATTTCATCCATTCAATCTTTAAACTCCATGTCCTGCAACCACTATGCCACCACTTGGTCACTGCTTTCCTGGGTTAGATTACTAAGCATGAGGGCCAGGAAGGAAATTTACAGGAGACAGTTGAACATTTCAGTTTAGTTTTTTGATAATCGTTTATTCAAGTTTTTTTTAATTCTCCTCATTCTCAAAGCATGAACATATTTCTTGATTTGTTTATTAAAGCAAAATTCTTTACAATCCAATCCAAATGTTTTTCACATTTAGAGATAAATAATAGAAATATCAAAATTTAAATCCTTCAACTTTCATTTGGGTTTCATTCATCAGTTTAAAAAGAAGATTTATTTCTATTCCATTTGAATAAAGACAAAAAGAAAACTTATTTTAATCAATGGGTTTCCTCCTCCGAGGGACTTTATCAAGGCAAATGTAAGAATTTTATTTTCTAACAAGTATTTATAGACAAGAGCAAAAATGTTAATAAAACATTTGAAATTTAAGAAATGTTCATAAATATTCATCAGGTTAACTGAAAAGTCTGGGTGAGTTATGGAGAACACTAAGTGACATAATTTAATGTCTAATAAATGAAAGTGAATAAAAGATGTTCTTGAAATAATTTATGCAAATTAATTTTTAAATTATTTTAATTTGGGATTAATTTATGTGTTATATATTTTAAATAACACAAGGCTATAAATTTAACTTTTTTTTTAGCATTTTTATAGTCATGTATGTTGGCTTGGGAAAGAAGTCATTCTTTCAGGAAGGGAGATATTTGAAAAAGTCCAGTTTTAGCTTAGGATTAATTTGTGTAAAATATATAACACATAAATTAATCCTAAACTAAAATAATTACATGAGGTTATGGATGTAACCATTTTCTTTAACATTTTTTATAATTGTGTATGTTGTCTTAGGAAAGAAGTAGTACTTCTTTCAGGAATGAAAATACAGTGTAACCCGGATATAAGAGAGATTTTTCTCTGGTCCCAAATTAGAGCCCGTGTTAATGTATATATAATAGACCAAACCCGGATATAAGATACTTTTTCTCCAGTCCCGACAACTCTCTTATATCCGGGTTACACTGTATTGGAAAAAATCCGGGCCCAGATTCAAATTTTGCTAAGATCTGATAGTGGCACTCTTGAGAAGTTAGTTTCTCTTTTAATAAATGAGACATCCTTTTGTTCAAAATTGTGGTTGAATTTATTTCCATGTATAACTAATGCATTTGATAAATTGTTGTGTATAAGATTCTTTTTGTGTTCATAAATACATTTCTTGAAAATTTGAAATATCTGCAAGTTTCCCCAATGTATTGTGAGGAGCAGTTCTGGCAGTTTATTTTATATTTACCTGTTTTAGAATTATTATTCTGATGGGTGTTTTTGGTTCTGATTATGTCCATAAAGTTTTGGATGTGTTTGTAATTATTTTGATGCTGTTAAGATTAGATAGATTGTTTTTGATAGTGAATGGTAAGGAGTTAGTAAGTTTCAAAAATCCCCAATATCCTCATAATTTCATTGATAATGCTAAGAGAAAGGCATACAAAATCTACAACTCAAAAAAAAGATAATGATATTAATCACAACAATAGACTAGATAAACACACACACACACATAATACTACCTACTAACACTTTGATACCCGCTATCCAAAATAATTTGTCTTCTTGCAGATATATTATATCTGAAATTTTACATATTCCATTTATTAAAAGATGACCAGTATTAGTGAGAAATAAGAATATTTTTCTTTAAGAAATTAGTTGCTTTTTAAAATAAATTAGTTTAACAATTCATATATGTGGGAATTGTTTAAAAAGAGGATGGAAAGTGTGATATTGAAATCTGGAGGTGCATTGGGTTAATGAAATATGTCTTCCAGAAGCTAAGCAAAGTATTAAGAAACATAAAAATGTCATTAGAAACAAAGGAAAAAAGTACTGAACTGTTATGTAATATCTATCCTTCTGTATGGTAGTGAATGCAGAACAATGTTCTTAAAAATGAAGACTTGAAGCAACAGAAATGTGGTTCTACAGAAGGATGCTGAGAATACCATGGATGGAACATGTGAGTAACAACAAAGTTTTAGAGAAAATGGAAGCAAAAAAAATTGTACTTAACAACAGAAAGTGATAGTTGAAATTTCTAGGGCACATAATATGGAAAGTGGGCTTGGTAATTTTGATACTCACAGAACAAAGGAAAACAATGCATAACCTACCTAGCAAGTAGGAATAAATTGTTGGCAAAACAAGGTTTAGCAAAAAAGATAAAATTTATTAAGAACTAGAAAGAACAGGAAATTGTCTGATGACATGATTGCCAATGTCCTGAATGGGCATGGCACATAGAAGAAGAATTAAAAATGTTGTATTGTCCGGGCAACATTACAAAAAACCTAAACAATTGTCTCAAAATAACTTTCTATTGATGACGAGACAAGATTAATTTTGATTTCTGGCAAACAGACATATGAAAATTACTTTCTATAAGAAAAGTGAATATTGGGCGTATTCATATCTCTTAATAGCTTTAAGGAATTCCTTAATTTATCTTCTACATTCAAATTATTTGAACAGAATAAGAAATGACTGAGATCCAAATGGGGTTTTAGTTTCCTCCTAAAATTCCATGTATTTGATTTTGCTTTTGTTTTTTTTATGTATATATTTTATATTGTATGGTATTTCATGTTCTTTTTTTCTTCAAAAGACACACACTAAACAACAGTTAATAGCTTCCTATGAATCTTTTATGAAACACCTCAATTCATTTCATAACATACTTAACATTTCTTTAAAATAAAAACTTGCTGATGTAACTAGAAGGTGAGTTTTTAGGAGACCAATAATTACCATAACATTTCCTACACTCCAGTAAAAAAACAAATACAATTGTGGGTATATTTCATATGATTGTAGCTAATTTCAAACAGATAAAACATCGGAAATACATTTAAATTTTTAAACTAGTTTGGCTTGTTAAAAGCAAAACTTTTATACAAATCACAATTGTTATAAATCTTGTAGCATGGAAAAACAATGTAGTGAGGTTAACCTGTTATTTGATGTTCATATCTGAGAATGCAACCCACATACACTTTTTATATTTGCATACACATATCTATACAAAATGATACATTTTAGATGTTATTAATTTCAAATAGATATGTACCAAAAATATTACAATTTGTAGCAATGTTTAAACTCACAGTCATCAAATTCATGAACCAATGTTTTAATCCCCTAGGTTACTGTGCTGTGGAAACAGGATGAGCAATAACTGAGCAGTAATAAAATAAGAACTAGATGAGATTTCCTTAGACATGGGCAGTGGAATGAGAACAATCTACCCCCATAGATTAAATAAAGGGTTCAGTTTGAAATTTACTGTAGGTTACTCAAACTGACTGAAGGTAGGAAAAATGTTGTGATAGCAACCACAAAGATGAGAGCAATACTTTGCATGTAAATAATGACCTCACCTCATCCCAGAAATACAGATAGTAAAATTTTTAAATCTATTATGATAATTCAAATATCTTGTTTGAAATTTTAATTTTGGTTTTAATGGCAATAACTTCTTCACTTACCCTTTAACTTTAATAAAGTTTGTTGGAATATCAGTAAAGACATGGCAGCCACTCTTCTCCAATCCCTTTCTGAGACCCTGACAGGTTTATGCCTGTAGATTCCAGGATGTTGTCCCCCCCTGCTCCATCTTTTTCTCTGTGGCTTCATAGCACTGTTCCTTGCAAGAAGTTAGTCTCATGATCTTGTAGATTATGATGCTGAATCTATCATGATACCTTTCAGGTATGTGAGGTTATTCAGCAAGGCTCATTGACTCTCTAAGTAATAACATTTAATTACATGATACTAGGTGAATAGCATGAGCTCTGACCTGACTGCAGTTGAGAACAATATTGTATTATAATTGTTTTTGTTCCTCCCTTTGTTAGTTCACATTCTGCCAATACCTCATAAATAAAGTAGTAGTCCGTTTTGATCATATGGAAAGAGGGGAAAAGAAAGAGAGTAAGAGAGAGAGAGAGAGAAAGAGAAAGAGAGAGAGAAAGAGAAAGAGAAAGAGAGAGAGAGAGAGAGAGAAAATCAGATTATGCTGATAAGAACAGATACTACACTTTGATCTTAACCAAAAGGCCATTTATTTACTTGACCCCCCACTGAGTCAGGTCATGACACAAGGTCAGTTTTTAACGTGGGGACCCGAGTGTTTTCACTCAGGCTGCTGGTCATAGCTTGTCCAAGCTAGTCATAGCTGGTCTAGACCCGAGCCGGTCTAAGCTAGTCATAGCCATGATCAAATCTTAACCAAAAGGCCAAGAAGCAATTGTATTTTCACCCTGGAAGAATGTAACACAAAGTCAGATTAATGTGGAGAGCCTGAGCATGTGCACCCGGGCCAGGTTCAAAAATAGCCCAGCCCCCAGAACTGTCCATTGCACTGACAGCTTTTTTTTCAAGACCGGGCACGTCTCACTAATATTTTCAGTTAGGCTCTGTCTGCAGACTGAAACATAATTAAGTTGCACTCTATCCGAAAACAGACAATTAAGAGTTGAAATGTAGCTTATCTGCCCTCGTGCAGATACTACACTTTGATCCCACCCAAAAGACCAATGGCAACTGCAATAAAAGCACCTTTTTTCAAACACACACAGAGTAAGGTAATTGCCAAAGTTACCATAAATAAATTAACATTGTCCACTAATTATTTTTAAATTATTACTTAGAGAAATGTTTGTAAGCCCAGGATTTAGCTAGTAGATTTATTAATAAGTTTGGAATTTTATAGTTAAGCATCAAATACTTTCTTGTTCTGACACAAGTTGATAAAATTATCTTACTGTATTTCCAAGATGGCTGACAATGATGGCATGTGGGAAAATAATCATAAATTATTAGATTTTGCTAAACTGCTTCCTACTTGTTGATCTAACCAGAGACATTACTAGCAAAGCAGAATAGTTTATTATAATCATAGATTTTATAAGTATACAAAAGGCACAGATTTGCATAAATACATTAGGTAGACAAATGATGAATGGTCATTTCGCCAAACTGACATATAACTGAAAAAATACATGCCCTTTTTTATTACATTACACTTGCTTTTATTGCTTTTTGACAATGTAACTGCTTCAAAAAATGAAAAAAAAAAAAAAAAAAAAAAAAAAAAAACTATAAAAAAGATAACATGACAGCAAATTCTGACTTATAAAAAAATATTAACTTCTGTCTATATTTCTGAGATGAGGTATTGTAACTATCTACAGCATTTACATTGTTCGGACTGTTGTCCCCATTTTTATTGTCATATTCACAATATTTTGGCTATTGTACACTCTGACCTTCTTCAGGTGATATATGTCGGAATTTTAACTAATTGGATTACATCAACAAACACTTTTATCCACTGGGCCATGTGTCCTTGGAATATAAGCATAGGGTGAAATCCAGTGACTTGACCCAAAAAGTTGTGAGTTCAGCACAGGTGAGCAAAAAACTTGGACAGTTGAGTTACTAAAGGTAATTAACTGAAATTGAGATAGCCAAAAAAGGCATGGCACATGGGATTAGAAAAATCTATACCTGTGGACTAAATAAAAGGTCCAGTTCAAAATTGCAACGTATATCACCCGAAGAAGGCTGGAGCATACAACAGCCGAAACATTGTAAATATGACAATAAAGATGAGGACAACAATCTGAACAATATAAAGAGTGTAAATAGTTACAATACCTCCTCTCAGAAATATAGACAGGTCCTGAAGAAGGTTGGGGTGTACAAAGGCCAAAATGTTGTGAATATGGCAATAAAGATGATGACAACAGTCCAAACAATGTAAACAGATATTAACTTTAATGAAACTGATTTATCAATAGAAAATGTATGCAAATATTTAAAGATTGTGGGTTATTGTTCTGGAATACACTTTTGTATTTCTCAAAGACAGAATTCAGAATTCTGTGTTTAATAACTGGTACTACTACTTTGGTTTACTCAGTACCATCCCAGCTGCCAACAGCTCAATTGTCAACTCACAATCTGAATGTTTTTTTTAGTTTTGAAACCTAAGACAGCAAATAGCGAGGCATTCCTATTTTCTGGTCAAACCCTCTGTGTCAGACTTCAGTAAGTTGTTTTGCCATATGTTTGAGATATGGACCCCTCCACACACACAGACACACACGTGAGTATGAAATATACCAAAAATGTGTACATACATTGTTATTAAATAAAAAGGAATTAAACATTTGCATAATAAAGTACAAACATTATAATAAACATCAATTAAAATTTACTTTCATCTCATGTGTTGGATGCTGTTGTATATGACAATGGATGTAACAACACTGTTATTCCTCACTGGGTGATAGTACAAATCTAATATATAACCTAAAAGTTTGTGTGTCTGCTGAAAACACTGAAAGTTAGTAATCTGTGTGTGCGTGTAAATATTATATGCAGTTTAATCATTTATACCAGGCAGTTTAATCATTTATACCAGGCCTAGTCTTTTTCAATGGAGATAATTACTTTTCATATATCAAATATTTAAAAATAACTTCTTTGGTCTTTTGTAATCTTTATAAATAAGCAATTTTTTTGTTAATGGCTTTTATTATTATTTACACTATTTATATTGTTTGTACTGCTGTCCTCACCTTTATTGCCATATACATGATGTTTCAGCCGTTGTACGCTCTGACCTTCTTCAGGTAATATACCATGAATTTTGAACCAAACCCTTTATTTAGTCCACAGGGATAGATTTTTTATAATTCTATGTGTCATGCCATTTTTGGAATTCTCAGTTTCAGTTAATTCCCTTTAGTAACAACTTTCCAAGTTTTGATTCCCTCTGCTGTGACTAGGTATTGAACTCACAACTCTTTGGGTCAAGTCACTCTTTGGATTACTCAACCAATGCTTTTATCCAAGAACACGTGGCCCAGTGGATAAAAATTGTTCAAAACAAAAGGTGTTATGTCCTAAGTTGTTTACCACATCTAAATGTAAATACCAGGAGGAAATAAAAGCTGAAATTCTGAACTCTTGCCTCATATTCATCTTTTGATCTTAAGCCAAAATGTCTTCAGCAAACAACAAAAACAAAGGAATTGGCCTTACTATTCCAATACTTGTAGAGGGGGCTGTATAGTTGGTTAACATATTTTAATAATTTAGTAAATGTTTATAAATCCATGAATAAAAAATTGTTTTAATATTTATTTCTTTATAAATTGGTAAATGATAAATATTGCCTTGCAATTGTATTAGTTAGAATGTTGTAAATATAAAATTATTCTTGTAAATAAACAATCTAATAAATAGTGCTTAATAATGTCATTTCTCAAGAACAAAAAAATAAATGTATAAATTCACTGATGTAATGGAATAACCTACCACCCCCATGTGTGGCGACACTACAGATGGTAACCACCTATAAGTATCCGTTAGGACAGCAGACAGGAGAGATGAGCTGGAATCTGCAAGAACTATTGGCTTTCCAATAGCAGCACACACACAACTGTACTGACTTGCGATGACCATGAGCATAACTATTACTTCCTTGCTTGTTGTACTGGTTTCTACAATAAACCTGTTACTATTTATCCACCATGTTTGTCCATTCCATATTCTTATTAGCATGGAATATAACATTCAATTTCACTATATGTTTAAGCCTTATTACAATTCTAATTCTGCTTTTTAAAACAATAAACATTGCCAAAGAGTGAAGGTAGTTAAAATAATAGCAGTGTCAAGGGAAAAACCATTCCTTTGACACTCCATTTTTTGCAGGTATGGAAGTTCATGTTTGCCTTTCATTCTATATATAACAGTCTATACATACATGTATGATTCTATTTAGATGGATATATTTGTATGTTTATTTCTGTATATATATATATATATATATATACACACACACAAGAGAGTACTGAAAAATTCTTCGCTCAATCCATTTTCAAGAATTAGTATTTTAGTGTCCAAACATTAAGTGGGCCAAGAACTTTTTAGCATATCTTCATATATGGTACAACTCCAAAAATTGACTTTCTTAAAGAGAGAAAAAAATTATAGAAAATGCTGGTCTTTATTTCATGGGGAAGTGATTTTAGGAGATGTGTCAAATGTCTAGCGAGACACAGGAAATTCTGGATAATATGACATATTTAGATTAATGAATCTATTCAAAAACAGCACTCCCTCTTAATGAATAAGCAGAATAAACTTTTTATTCATAAGGTAATTGTGCCAGGTGAAACTCACTTTCTCATTGATAAATTCCACTCATTTTTTGTTGAAAGATCATAGATACGTGCATTATGAAATACAGATATGTATATTAATAACAAATACACTCCTGAGTAAAAACATTTTTCTCTAGAAAGTAAATTTCTCCTTTCTATTGCACAAAGACCAGGAAGCTGCCAATAAGTTATGGTGTATTTAATACTCTTTTGATATCTTGAAAAGAAAGTCACCTGCCACAGGATAATTGCTGGGTATGCTTGACACATAAAGCTATCGCTTGTTTGTTTGGTGTTCCACAATTATGCCTTCGTACCAAAGTTAGCATTGTCCAATAATTATCCAAAAGAAAGTGATCTGCAAATTTCGGAGGTAAAAATGCATCTAACCTCATTGAATTTCATCACAAGTAGATATGCATAGGGAAAAAAGAAATATGAAAGTGAATTTATACGTTTTTTTTTGTTGTTGAGCATTTACGAAAAAATATTAAACAGTATTAGATTATTTACAAGAATAATTTAATATTTACAACATTCTAAAAACTAATACAGTTGTATTAAGATTAAAGCAATGTAATATTTATCATTTATCAATTTATAAAGAAATAAATATAAAAACAATTTTTTATTCATAAATTTATAAACATTTACTAAATTATTAAAACATGTGAACCAACTATAAAGAAATCCTCATTATTTACCATTTTATAAAGTTTGAATCAATTGGCAATTAACCAATGTTTTGCCAACCATTCTGATAAACAGCATAATAAATAGATAGTATTTACTATTTTTTTTTGTTAATTCTCAAGAACAAAGAAAATGTATAAATTCACTTTCATCATACGTTTAGGTTTCATTTCAATTCTAATCATCGCTTTTTAAAACAAACATTGCCAAAAAGTGAAGGTATTTAAAAAAGCAGTGTCATGGAAAAAACAATCCTTTTGACACTTTGTCTTATTGAAGGCATGAAGGTCCATGTTTACCAAAATTTCCTTACTTAACCATTGCATTTTCAATCCCAAGATCAATCATGACAAAAAAAAAAAAATCAATAAACACTATTTATTAATTAGATTGTTTATTGGAATGGTTGGCAATTTATTCAAACTTTATAAAATGGTAAAGAATAAGGATTTCCTTATAGTTGGTTCACATATTTTAATAATTTAGAAACTTTATAAATTTATGAATAAAAAATTGTTTTCATATTTGTTTTTTTATAAATTAGTAAATGATAAATATTGCATTGTATTAGTTTTTAGAATGTTGTAAATATACAATTGTAAATAAACAATCTAATAAATAAATAGTGTTTATTATTTTTGTTGTCAATTCTCAAGAACAAAGAAAATGTATAAATTCAGTTTCATCATATGTTTAGGTTTTATTAAAATTCTAATCATCGCTTTTTAAAACAATAAACATGGCTGAAAAGTGAAGGTAGTTAAAATAAAAGTAGTATTATGGGAAAAAAAACATCCTTTTGACATTCATTTTTGCAGACATGAACATCCATGTTTGCTGAATTGTACATGTATGCATACACTGTTACAGTACTGGTCAGACTGGCAGTAGCCATAGTTTCAGACACATCCCTTAAAACCATAGAATATATCCCCATTGGATGAGGAGTGTCTGTTGCAAATATACTTTATTTATTCAACTTTATGAGTATAGAAAACAAAAAGGCTCGATGAAGAGAATTGATAGATAAACCATTTTATTTGAATAGATTCCTTCATTTTAAAAATAGCACACTACAGCCCTTTAAGTAGAGCTTTAGATATTTCTCCTAATGGCTGCATATCCATCAGGAGAAATTAAAAGGCTGGTACCATTCTGTAATCAACATTACACCTTTCAATTCAGAGGTTTTCTTTCTCCTAGATTAGTTGACATTCAAAGCAAGAGTGTTCAGTCTGTTACTTAACCCATAGTTTGAAGGAGAAAAGATGGATTCATAAATTTCCTCAGTACATTAGTATTAATGATTTAAATAAGAGAGTAGAGAAATTTCTCTAGCCTTGGATTCAACCCATCTAAGAGAAGGAAAAACCGACTTCAAACCAATTGGTTATACTGACATGAATTGCAGTAGAACATCTCCTTTCTGGCTTCCTCATCCTGATGCAAGGAATCTCATTCCACCAGTTGATCTTTCCCATCCATATTGTATTTAATATTTTGAACTGAGGAAGTCTTAGACAAATCTTGAGTTAGGAAAATTATATTAGATAAATATTTTTGTTTTTTGTTATAACATGTTTATGTTATAATTTTTTAACATATACATACATACACACGCATTATATATATATATATATATATATATTATATATATATATATATATATATATATATATATATATAGAGAGAGAGAGAGTATATTTAGGCAGCATATTTTCATTCAAACAGGTTTGGTTAAATAATTTAGAGATATCACATTTCCAGTTCATGGATTAATTTTTTGGTAGATTTAGAAAATTGAGTAAGAAAATATCAAAATTTTCTTTTGAATAGTTCTCCACTCCCCAAGTACTTTCAATCTCATCTGAGATTATCTTCAGGGGCTTAAGTTATCAGTGAGTATGCATATATGTTTCTGTGAATTTAAAACATTTCAATTGTTTTTTTGTTTTTTTTTTACTGCTTATACTGCGTTCTAGGTTTCAAAGTTGGGTTTTTTTTTTTTTTTTTTTGAGTTTTTTTTTTTTCAGTGTAAGGAGAGTAACTTTTTTATTATTGCTCATACGTATATAATAATTTTTTTTCCTAAGCATTTAAGGATTTTCTTGTTATACTCATAGTTGATTATTTATTTTGGGCTTTAACTCTTATATAAAGGGCTTCAGGGATTTTTAGTTTTTGCTTGTTATTGTTTTTATGTAATATAGACGTATTTTCAACTAATATCCATCTAATCTGAGTGTGGGTAGGAGTGTTCCTGTAAGTGCTGATATATCAAACTATGTCCTGCCAAATGAAATGCAAGTCTTTTTGTTAGTGTTGTCATAGTAAAGTCAACATATATATTGACATTTTTATCAGAGATACAATCTCCTAAAGGACATTTAAATTGATATACAATGTTGGGATTTTGCATGATGCTAGTTGGCAGAGAAGAGTTGTTTTGGACAACTAGGTTGGTTGTATTAAATTTAGTATAGCAGATGATTAATTTTAAAACTAATTGACATATGTCTAAATTATTTAACCAAACCTATTTGAATATATATATATATATATATTATGAGGATGTACCAAAAAGTTATCAGCTGAACCTAAAAGCCCTTCCCTCTCAAATTCTCCTTTAGATTTGGGAAGTAAATCAGGCTGATATCTTTTCAGCTCCCCTTTGTATATAAATTACCAGATGCAACATATAACACAGAGACCATTTTGTGTTCATTTTTTTTAAATATTTTTCATTTGGTCTTTTTTAGTCTAACAAAAGTGTTTTTATCAATGTTAGAAAAAAAAAGGAAAAAAAAAAGAAGATATCTCCTACCTCCAAGTTTTCCATGTGTGACAAGATGTTTGACTGAGCATTGGTTACACTATAAACAGCCATTTTGATGTCACATGAAGTAAACATTTTATAGTTCCCAAGACGATAAATGGCTCAATGCAAACAGCAGAAAATTTAGATACGTGAAAGATTCAGCTCAAATTTCTCATGTATTTTTTTTTTATTTATTTTGTTTCATACCTGAAGTGATTTGAAAAGGTCTTTTTTCATGGTTTCTGAAATGCTCTTATTAACAACCCTTTTCTGTTTCTTTGCCGCTTTAATGAAAAGGAAATTCTGTTTTTATAGGGAAAGTAATAAAAAGTACATAAAAAAAAATTCTATTTCCTGTTCTGTAATCTTAAAATCATGAAAGTAAAAAAAAAAAAAAAAAAATGGTTATCTTTTGAGATTTTATTTATTTTGTGTGCGGTGAAAGAGACTTTGGTTGGGATAGGCAAATCAAGTTGACATCTGAAGTGACACAAAATGGATATTCAGAACTAACAAACATGTCATTATAAAATTATTTAATTGCTTTCTTACAAAAACATTTGCCATAACAAGAAATATTTCTTTATATCTGTTGAATAAAACAGAAATATTTCTTGTATTCATACAAAAGAAATCTTTAACATCAGACTTTCGACAGTTAATTAAGCATATATATATATATATATATATATATATATATATATATATATATATAATAAAAAAGCTAATCCCCTGAAGATACTGAAAGATTGAAACCAAGGTAGCAGAATTGGCTGATCTCTTTATATATATATATATATATATATATATATACACACACAGTACTGGTAGTAATAATAAAACAGTGCCAATGTAAAATAACAGCTAAAATTTACACTAACAATGACTATTCATTTGTTCCATCATGACTCTATGCAACTTGGAGTTCCATGCTTCTACCAATCTCCAGGCCATTATATTGTGGTTAAACAAACTTTTTTCTGTAATGGACTGACATTTCATACAAGCATAAAACTGGTGAAATTTGGTGAAACTGAATAGAATACAGCATTGAGGAACACAAGATTGGTGGAGATTATGAGATATTATATATTTTAAAGTATGCTATATTTAGGAGTTAAACTGCTCAATATCAGGGATAGAGCATAAGTAAATATAAAAGTGGACATTGAGGTCAATACCCAGTGATAACAGTTTGTTTAACCACAATCATAATGGCCTGGAGATTGCGTTTAAGCATGAAACAGACAGTTGCCACCGAGTATTGACCTCAAGGTCATATACATATACCAAAGAGTGAGGTCAACATTGAGTGGCAACAATAATTTCATGCTTGAATGCAATACTCGGGCTATCTATCTAGACACACACACATCTTTTTAATCAAGTCACCCCAAGGAAGGTCGATAATGCCACTAAGACAAAAGGGGGGCTATGTAGAGTGAAAAACAATGAGAATATTTCAGAAGGAACCGGAAACTCAATCCTAAGGGGAAACAATGGATAAACCTCTACTCCTATTGAAAGGGACAAAAATATATATATATATATATATAAATGAAAGTGAACATTGAAGTCAACATTTAGGGGCAACAGTGTTTCATGCCTGACGATTGTGTCTAGAATGAAAAAGACTGTCGCCTCTAAGTGTTGACTTCAATGTTCACTTTTATATTTACACATGCTCTATCTCTGATATTGAGGACTTTATCCCATAAATATGGCACACCTTAAGAGTATATTTCTTTATATATATATATATATATATATATATATATATATATATATATAAATAAGAGAGAGAGATATGAAGTGTTGTAATGGTTACTGTTGCAGAAAACAGAACCAGCGGACCAAAACTATTTACGATCAAAGTTGTAAGCAGAAATCCAATCCTAAACAGGAAACAAGGAATTAACATTATATATATATATATATACACACACATATATATATATATATATATATATATATATACAGCACTGTGCAAAAGTCTTAGACCATTTTTAAACACTTGTAAATTTCTAATAAATGCCATCTTACAGATTCACCATTATTAGAATGCAGCTGCATTCTAATAAGGGTGAATCTGTAAGATGTCATTTATGTTGAAAGTAACATCTTCCTTTTATCAGTGTGATCTTATCCCAAGCATCTGCATGCCACATTTCATACCACTCTGACCAACTTAATGTTGCCTTTAAATGTTTGCTTGTTTAAAACTGGTTTCTTTGTTGAAATGAATGTCTTCATTCCAGATTCTTGAAGGCTGCTCTTAGTGTTATCTACTGACACCAAATCAAACAAGTTACACTCATCCATCACTTGTCTATCGGTCTTCTTCCACTAAGCATTTTGCTGTCTTCATCAGTCTCAGTATTATTCTATACTACAGTTTTCAGTGGTGACTATAGTTTGGTTGATTCAGTTCTTTGAGACTTTGAGAGGATTTTTGAAATGTTGCTTCTTGACATTCTAAATTTCTTTAGAAATTGCTCTTTGGTTTATATTCATGGACATCTTCAATATCTTCATCCTGGTTTCTTCATTATCTTCACTTTGATATTGCTTTAGATGTAATTCTCAGAGGGAAACAAACTTTTGGCATATTTGTTTCATAAATCCTACCATGACAACATAAATAATCTAGTTTCTACTCTTTTATTGTTGAAATAGCTGAATACAAACCACTTCTACTCACACAGTTTATTCCCGCCTTTGCAACTCCCTTCTGTTTACTTGCTTCCCTGATAACTACAAGCTTCAAAAATTTAAATGCAATGTCATTTGCCATCTTCTGTTTTGAATCCTATTCATCTTTTGTCCTTTCCGCAATCCTCCCTATACTTGGTCTTTTCTTTCACTTTCAATCCCTGTAAACCCCTGTATGCTGGTGGCATTCACACCTTGCTTAGAGTGAAATTAAAAAAAAAAAAATAATCTAAAAATGTTATGGGGACCTACCTACAAATGGACTCTTCCACACCTATATAATATGGCTATCAACTCTGAGTAGAGGAAGTCACCGAGTAGTGTGAATGAGTGAGTGAAGACACCAGTGAGAGAAAGTACTCTCTAGTCCACATTTACCTTTGTACTACATTTCCTAGAATCTACTATTTAACCTTATATCCGAGTCCATGTTATCTTTCTATGGTTCTACACCATAACAAAAAATATTTTCAACTACATAATATTTAAAGGCTGACCAAAATTATTATAACATTTAATTTATACTATCTTCTGCCTCTTTCATACATGAGATCATGGCTCTCCACGATTTCCCGTCTTTTGTTGCCCTTTATATTTGTAATCCTTGTTCTACTATCCATTAACTCAGACTTATTAAGTAGGTTAGTTGCTGTTTCTTTTGTCTTATGCCCTGTGATGGCTATATTCACCAAGCCTTCTTTCCTAATTATGTGCCCCAGGAATTTCACTTATTAGTAACAGTTTCCTTGTAGTTCTTAACATCTCATTTGTCACATGTTCTGCCCATGATATTCTTAGTATTAGTCAGCAGAAACACATCTGTCATTCTTTTTGATCTGTGAAGAAATTCTTCAGCATTCATTGCCATAAAAAGTGGTTAGATATTACATGACACTTTTTTCCTTTATTTTTAAGGATATCTTTTTCTCTCTTAATATTTAGTTTCTTGAAAGATTCTTTTGCTAGTCTAATACACCTTTAGATCTGTGTCTTATTTTCTATCACTTGTTAAAACACTTACATGTTTTATCTACAAGATTCTCAACATTAATCACAAGCATCGTATCTCTTCAAGCCTCTTCATCTGTGAAAAGACTATCGAGCATTCATTGCCAAATTGGAGATTTGATATAACATAGCAGTTCAACATACTTTGCTTTTAAGGACATTTTCCTATTGCATAATACTTTGCTTATCTTCTGAAAGGCATCCCCAGAATAAATTGCTTGCAAACTATAAACTGACTAAAATATGCTTTTCATCACCTTACAGATCTTCATGGTTGTTATTAGCAAGAAATGGAATCAACAAACTGAGTTCAAGCCCTAGTTGGGATTATAATTTTTTTTACTGTTGTTCACCCAATAAAATACCCACTCAAAGTAGAGAGAGAGTGAATAAAGTTGTTAACAGTAGATGGCTCAAGATTTGAAGAGATTAAGTACGTTGTGATCTGGGAAGCATAGGATGAGCCGACCCTGTGAGCTTGGCAGAGTTGGTTTTAGCTGTAAAGGTTTGAAATGGTGGAATAAAGGAATCTATCTTGTCTGAACATTCTCCATAGAAATAACAGCAGAGTAACAGATTTACAATGTTTCATTTCTGGGGAAAGTGGTTGTAGAGTGGAAAATCATTGATACAACCATGTGGATGCTTTTGAACTTTATCGAGGCTGGAAAATGAAGACTGAGCAGCCCAGATATGACAGCAATACTCCATTTTTTGATCTCATCCAACTCTTGTTAAGATAGAGCATGGCAGGCAGAGTCAGATACTTTCTGGAGCAGAACAAGGAATCAACTATTTTCCCAGCATCTTTAACAATGGATTGTATACATGTTCCATTTGAGGTCTGGAGAGTACATATAAGTATAATAGCCTCATCTATATGTAAAAAAAAAAAAAAAAAAAAAAAAAAAAAAAAAAAAAGACTAAATAGAACTAAAAGACTAAAATTACTAATAATAAAAAAGAAAACACCAACACTCAATAATATCAATTATGAACACGGCCACAATCTGCTGACCATGTTTGGAAAATAAAACATTCTTATAAATCTAGATACATGCATAAAAACACCCATAGATTTGGTTAAAAATAAAAATCATCCTTGATAATGGCTAAAAGGATAAATGAAAGCATTCAGAATATTTTGTACAATTTCTATACACTTTATGTCCAGAAAAAAAAACATTTATACAAACACAAGAAAAATTAAATAAAAATCTTAATCGTAGTACCTTATCAGTTGTCTTTAATGAAACTTCTATAAATGAGGGATTGTTTCCCAAATACACAATTAGTATATATTAGTATATTAGTAATACCAAAATCTGACTGTAAATTTATTCTTTTATTTCTTGCTCAATTACTCTGGATTCTAGACAAAGAATTCTGATAGATAAATGATTAATCCAGCACTATTTGTAAAAGTAAAAAGTGAAAATTGTCTAGCATAACACAATGAACTCTGTTTCTTGGCAGCAAACCCAGCAATTGATTCAATATCATCATTCCACTTTAAGTGAGTGGAAACCTGAGAAGGTGTAATGACTTTCTCTCCTGTAGGTTAGCAGCAGTCATTTTGAAGGCATTAAAATTAACATTTTGGATTTGAAAAAAAATTTTAATGAGTGTTTATTTAAGATTGTATTGAGTATTACTTGCCTCATGCTAAGACAAGAATAATGATATTTTTTATTTGATATAATTATTCTAAAAGAAATTTATTTACACTATTTACATTGTTCGGACTGTTCTCCTCATCTTTATTGCCACATGCACAATGTTTCAACCATTGTACACTCTGGCTTTCTTCAGATGATATTTGTTGGAATTTCAAACCAAGCCCTTTATTTAGTTCAATAAATCTGTAATAAATTCTTACTCTGGTTTTCAAGGAATATATTCTTTGTTGCATAAAATATTACATCAATTTTCAACATTGCTAAAAATCATTATCACTAATAAGTAAATAATAGTAAATCTTCTTTAGATATTAAATCTGATATTTTATATTCTATAAGCTGTTGTATAACAAGTTAATAATTAAAAGATATAACTTCATCTTTATTGTTTTAATAAATTGTTTTGGGCTAATATATTCTTTGGCCTTCTAATATTTTGACAAAATGGTAAGATATTAACAACAAAGATGAAGATAAGCCAAAATATATATGAAATAATAAAAAAGTAGAAATAAAAATAAAAAACAACAAAGATGGTGATAATTGTCCAAAATATGAAATAATGTTTTATCTCAGCCATTTAGAAAATAATATTTCTTTTGCTTGTTACATGTGATAAAATATTTGACCTCTTTTTTTCTTTTTTTTTTTGTTTCCTGCCACTGTGACTGTAAACTGAAATCAATGAAAGTCGTCGTCTTGCTGAAGACAGAACAATATCCAATGAAGCAGATGGACATGGAAGGTTTTGCTTTCTTTAGTAAATTCCGGAAATGTAATCTGACAAGTGGAAAATTTTCCCTTCCTTTCTTCCTTCCTTTTTATTTATAAAGAAAAGAATTGGATTATCAAGAAAGACAAGATTTAAGCTGAAATAAAAAAAAAAAAAAAAGCAAGGTTAAAAAACAGAGAATAGTAATTGTCCCCACAGAACAGATGTCTCCTGTTTTGGTTTTTTTTTTTTTTATAATCAGTTACTGAAGCAAAAGAATTTCCTTTAGAAAATTTTAGTTGTGGCCAAACAATTGATGGCTGAGATTAGAACTTGGGCTCCTTTTAAAAACCACGTACTTCAAAAAACTTGCTTCACTTCACGTTTCCTCTTTTGCTTTCATTTTAAATGAAATAAAAAAATAAAAGAAACTAGAGCACTTGTTATTTAAAACGATATCAAATCAATTAATTCTTCACTAAATAGACAAAAAAAAATTAGCATTCACCTAAACTAGTTTTAAGATTTAAAAGTGGCACCATACTATGCATCTGTAATAGTATAAAATATCTGTTCAGAAAGTGTTGAGTCATTTAATATCAACAAAAATAACCTACCTAGGGCATAGGCACTTTAGTCCTCTTCAAAGCGTTTCTCTTAGGACTTGATACATATACCAAAACTTATTTTCCACTTTTCAAAACAATCTGCCTCACTGTATTCTCTTTAATCTTGTTCTTTGTTTTGATGGAAATTTTAATTTTGGGAAAGGTTAAAAGTCACAGACAGCCAAACCTGGATTGGGACGGTCAGTTATGCAACGCTTTGACAAAAACTCTGGATGAAATGTGAAGATTCTACTCACCCATTCAGTCGGTGTGAACGGTTTCACAGTGCACATGCTCACTCAATAGCATCTTACTACCAATTGAGCAAGCCCATCTGATAATGCCTATTTACATGTACAATAAAATCTGTTTTGATTGGTTACCAAGGTTGCATGACCAGTTTTTAAAATATTAAAAATGATCAAATGCATTCCAGACAAATCTTAGATAAGCCCAGATACAGAAATTATAAAATTATAATTATCTCTGTGGATTTCTTTTAAGAATGCCTGGCTTGATCTTTAGTTATAGTCTAAGGTCATTGGGATTCTGAGACAAAGGATTTTTATTGTGAGTTTTTAACAAGTTTTGTTTGTTTAATTATCACTTTTTATCACAGTATTATCAGAAATCATGAATGAAGTTGATTTTACATGGATGAAACCTAAGAGGCTTAGAAAGACTAAAAAATAACTTGGGCCGACTGTTAAAGCAACAAACATAAATATATATGTCTGTCATATTCAATGAAATGTGCATGAAAGAAGGATTGCTGCCTAAATATACAAATTTTAAATATTATATATATATATATATATATATATAAAAAACACACATGTACACAACAAGTGCTCCAGACCAGCTGCAATCTTCAGCTGGGCGCCATGCTTCAAAAAAGTTTCAGCCTGTTAAGCTCAGTACCTCTTCACACAGGAAGGCAATCATTTACATGTCCGTTGACAGTATATTAGCACTTCTTGACGCTGCTGCCACAATCTCCAGGACCAAATTATGTCTAAAGGTGTACCAGCCATTCTGTAGCGCCTTCAGGCAGGATGACAGTATATGGCACAGGTTTCCCAATGCACCACACAACTGGCAGGAGGGTGACTCGTACACTACCTATTTCCTCAAATTTGCCAGTGATACCGCAACATCATAGGCTGCATGATTGAGGAACTTCAAATGTCCTGCACTGAGATGCCCCAAATAAGACCAACTGAGCTGAATACCATCAATACCCTCCCAGTTGAGCCATCAAAAATGCTGAGCTTGTTGGACAGACTTCACCACTTGTCTCTCCTCCTCGAGCTTCCAAACCCCCTGCAGGATGAACACCACAGTGTTCTACAGGATCCTTTTTTCGAAGCTGGATCCAGTCACCGAAGTATCAAGTGGCTTTCCTCTGTGGATAGGGACTGGTCAGAGATGGATGAAGACTTATCAGCAGCCATCTATACACTTGGATGGTCCAGGAAAGAAAGTCTGCCAGCTTCGGGGCATGATGAGTGACTATGGGGTAATAAAGTTTGGATGACTTAGCAACTACTGGCGTGTGCTTCTTTGTCACTGAATCACTGCCACATTTCATCTTGGTGCGGTGTATCTTGTGACCCTTCACAGACTTGGAGACTCTTTTACAGCCATTACATTCCCTCTGGCTCTCGTGGTTGTCATTTTATATATATATATATATATGTATATGTATATATATATATATAAAGAGAAGGGTTTATGGTTGTTGCAATGGGAGAAAAGTGTATATTTTAAAGAGAAAAAATATATAGAATAAAATATTTTTTTTTAAAAAAATCCATATTATAATAAACATTTGTGGCTTTTTCTTTCTTTAAAATAAATATATATATGAGAGAAGCAGTGTTGAAATAAGAATCAATATTGCTCATTAATTGTTGTAAGTCCTCAAGTCATGTGGTTTCTATTAATGCCACACCCTTTTTATGTAATTTATGCAAACTTGCATTTTTCTCTCAGTCACAGATTTGAAAATCAAATGCAGGTGGAACTCAAACAACAAGTCTTTTCCCAAACATGTCAACAGTTCATGTAAAAAGTCTTGGCCATTCACACCTGTCTGCAATTACAATAGGTTCATTGGAATTCTGATTCATTGTGACACTCAGATCTACATGTGTGAGAACTTTTAGCTTTCACCAAGTGCTAAGAGAGAAAACTGTTGACCAAAAGATAAGGAATTTACATCTACTCAAAACTAAAAAAATGGGGCATCATTTTCAAATACAGTTACCTACTAAAAATAATGTTTGAAAAAATGTTCAAGAAGCAATTCTATCAAATACAAGTCAATCTTTCACATTTTTTCAAACATTTTATTTACTGTTATTTCACTCAATACTGGACCCTTATGAAATGAGCAAACTAAACTGTTTCATATACCTGTGATACATATTGGCACTGCGACCACTGGGGGGGTGACATCCTCTGGTCGCGACACCAATATGTGACACTGCACTGTCGTCCCATGGTCAATTCCCAGTTGCGGTGCGAAGCTGAAAGGTTTCTTCCACCAACATTTGGGGTTGACTCCTTGTCGCTACCACCAGCCTGTGTTCCGGTCAATCTGGACATTTCTAGTTCGATACCAACTTCTTGTTCTTAGCTCACTTCCAAAGTCTGGTTACCGAAGCAACTAGTTTGATCTCCAGTCTAACCTACCCACGTTGTGACTTTGATCTTAATTAGATGAAATCAATCAGGTGTCAGGCCGTAGCGCAAGCTGAATCCGGGGTGAAGGTGATATCGCACAAGCGTAAGTAAAAGAAACAATAAAACAAAACTCAAGAGGTTCAATTATGTTGAGAAAGAACAAATTATCCGCCTGTTCTATACAGGAATGTGTTTCTCTCCCAGCCTGTTTCTATGGATTTGTGACCCTTTTGCGTTTCTTAAGCAAGTTTTGGTATCTTAAGCCGTCCATCAATGTAACTTGCTTTTGGTAGGAAGGCAAAGTTGAAAGGACGTGGAATCTCTCGGTCAGCTTCTGCAAGGCAACACTGACTGTCCGAAACTAAACTCCAACTGAAACTGCCTGGAGACGTTCATTTGTATGGATACCAACCAAAACTTGGTGTGAGGCCTGATGTGGTTTGGGTTCTTCGATAATTCTCGATTCCCAACAAGAATTTTCTGTTCTTAGGCCAGGAAAATTAATTACTTCCCATTTTTGGAAGATTAATCACTTTCCATTTTGGGGGTTTCTCCCTCGTCTGTAAGGGAAGGTCGAAGGAGAGTTATCCTCCTAGACTCTTCCTCTCTCACATTGGTATCTCATACCAATCCCCTCAGTGGGTGTTAACAACTTCTCTGCCTTTCTTATACAGTGTAATCCGGATATAAGAGAGTTGTCAGGACCGGAGAAGTCTCTTATATCCGGGTTTCTCTTATATCCGGGTTACACTGTACATTCACTTCTGCCTATCACCCATGCTACCACTTGACCAATGATCTCTCGGCAGTGTGGGTGTGGCTAGACTGGCCCTCTTGAAATTATTATCCAGAATTTTGTTTACAAAATCCTTTTTTTGTTTTTCCCATCAGCCAAAACATTTTTTTCACAAACCACAGATTGCCAAATAATTCTTATTACATCTTTCTTTTGGGGACACCCAAAATTCACTTAGTCAGGTCTCTCTACCGACTCATCAATCACTGTCAAAACCCAACATCTGGCTTCTCCGCTAAGTCAACTTTTAATTGGGGGTCCATGCTTACTTGAGAATCAAATTATTTTTCTCATGCCTTAAAATCCTCTTATCACCAGATGCTCATTTTCGATGACGCTGTGTCTGACATCAACAGTTTGAGAAAGTAATAATAATAATAATAATTTCCTCCACGATTTTC
>OZ010587.1:18947425-19129925 GCA_963932145.1 Acanthosepion lycidas | reverse complement strand
TAGAGCAATGAGAGGCCTGTGAGAAAGAGGTTGTAGGGTGGAAAATAATTTGTCACCTACAAGGATGTGGAGGCACTTTTGGATTCTATTGAGACTGGAAAGTAAAGGCTGGGCAGCTCATGCCTATATATAACAACAATACTCCATTTTAGACCTGATCTGCTACCTGTAAAGGTAGAGGATAGGACAGGGAACTGACCATTTTTCCAGCATCTTTAGTAATGAATCATATGTAGAAATCTCCACTTGAAGTCTGTGTTGAGTTTAAAGCCTAAAAGGTGCTCAAAGAATGGGGCATCCCTAAGGGAACAGCCGTTCATTGTGATTGGTGATAGTTCAGGGTCTGATTGGCAATGATGGAATGTAATTAGCTTCATTTTCAAGACATTGAGTGTAACTATCCAGATTTTCCCCCACTGAGATATTAGAGCTGGGTCAGAGGAGAGATCAGCTACCAATTTATATAATGCCATAACCCTCCAGAAGGAACCATGACACTTCAGATTCTTTATTATGTGTGAATTACCATGCCTTCTTGTGAAAAATAGTGGAGTGGTTTCACCATTGCTTTTTCCACAATTTGGAATTTAGAGTTTTCCTTTTCTAGACTGCATGCCATCAAAAGCTAGAGAGTCCCATCTACCTGGCTCATTTTGCCCATAGCTGGGAGTGGGGAGAAGAGACAGATTTATGCCCTTTTCATGGATTTTTGTGTGAAAGTGAACGCGACAGTGAACATGCCGCCCTGTACTTACTGCTGCAACCATCTGCTAGATCACTTAATTACAAATGATGTCAGATAATCTCCTGTTCAGAATTCTAATGACTTCTATGTATTTATTTTGCAAGGCTGAAAATCTGCCATTGATAGGACCATTTTTATTTAAATTAATGTTTTCTGTGAATTTTCTCATGTTTGTTTCAAAATCATTGTGTGTGTCTGCAAGCAAAATGGTAGAAAAAATGGACACACTCATGCATCCAGGCTTATATTGTTGTTGATGGTTTTTAGTATTGTATCATACACAAAGATAAATTCCAAATGTCAAAATAAAAAAAACAAAATACATTGGTGAAACTTCTAGGAATTTAAAAAAAAAGAATTTATGAACACAAAAAGGATCTTCTATGAAACACCTCAATGCATTAGTTGTTCATTATAATATTTCTGACCATAAATTTGACTTAAAGAATCTAATTTTCATTAAGTGAGATAGAAAAACCAAAAAGGTATAGAGATAGCAAGGTGAAAATATATAGAAAGTGAGATTGTAAGGCAAAGATGCACAAAAAGCGAGACGGTAGGGCAAAGATGCACAAAAAGTGATGTGCTTGTATATTCAATGTTTCCCTTTTCTTTTAATTACAACCAATGTTTATATTTTCATTCTCTCCTTGTACGTATATATGATTCCATCAATGAAAAAAAGTGAAGCGGCAAGGCAAAGATGCACAAAAAGCGAGGTGGTGAGGCAAAGATGCACAAAAAGAGATACGCCGAGGCAAAGATGCACAAAAAGTGAGATGCTAAGGCAAAGATGTGTAGATAGCACATTATTTTCAGACAGCGTTTCACTTTTCTTAATAACGCTACTGCAATTGCACTGTGGGATATTTAAAAACAACAACAATAAAAATGAAAACAAAATCAGTAAGAAGCTGAATGAAGTCAGCTCGCCTGTAGATGTAGGATTATCAGATGTTAGAGATTGAAAGTTTAATGTGCCTGTATATTCAATATTTCTCTTTTAATTATAACCAATGTTTGTTTATTTTTTCATTCTCTCCTTGTACATATATGATTCCATCTATGAAAAAATTCTTTTGTCTGAAGAAGTCCTTTTGAAGGATGAAATGCATTACATAATATTTTTTCTATTCTGTCATTCAATTATCCACAAATGTGAATAACTGTTGTAATATATTTGTTTACAAATGTTGATTCAGGAATTTGTGCTTTCCTAAACAGCATCTGAATGAAATAACTGCCATTTGGTTGAAAATATTTTGCTTGCCAATCTCTTTACTACTACGATATCTACATATACAACTATTTATTACAGATGCTCATATTCCTTCGAACGTATCATTTTACTAGATATTCAGTTGGGATGGAAAGTATCTGTATACTTAAAAATATTTATCTATTTGATTTATTTACTCAGCATAAATTTGCCTGAAATTTACACTGGTAATGTCTTTTGATGAGAAAAGTGAGAAGACAGGTGAAAAGATTTGTAAATGCAAGGCAGAAAACAAAAGTAACAATAGAAAAATATACAGACGCAAGAATCCTAGGACAAAAGGACAAAAGCACGTCTATGTATGTGCATGTGTGGGTGGGTGCAAGTTGACATTTTGTTGAGGTTAAGAGCAAATGCAAATATAAAAGTGGACATTGAGGTCAACACCCAACAACAAGTCTGCTTCAGGCTTAAATGCAATCTTTATGGCTTGAACAGACTGTTGTTTTTTGATCTCAAAATTATATATATATATATATATATGTATATATATATATATATATATATAGTGTTGGTGTTGACAAAACAGTGCTTGATGTAATATAACAGAGCTATTAAGGCTATATTAATAAATATATATGTGCAACAGTGAGGGGTATCATATATATATATATATATATATATATAAATAAATAGATAAAGTCACTTTTATTAAAGCTTCATCAGAGAATGACATACAGAAAAAAAAAAAAAAAGAAATTCTGGTATTTTAACTTTTGTGTTTGATTTTCATTGGTCAGTCATGCTTCATATGCATTTGACTCTTTTAAACCAATGTCGGTATAACTTGTGGCATTCCAAATTCAAGGAAACATGAAATGCAAATAGCATGAAAGTAAAAATACTAAAATTTCTGTCTTCTTTTTCTCCATATATCATTCTCTGATTAGGCTTTAGAAAAAAAAAAATGAAACATGTTAGATTGATAAACATTTCCTATTTGTTCTTTATCAAGCTATATTTGATCCCAACTCATTCTCTCCCCCCCCTCTCTCTCTCTATATATATATATTCAATTGTATGGATATGAGTTTGTGACCCTGGGTTTCACGCTTTTGCGATCATCAAACTGGTTTATTTTTTTAAAAGTGGATCTTTTTATACTTGTTTGTGTTTGATTATGTTTGGTGGTGAGAAGGTGAATTTTCTTGTGTTTGTTTGGGATGACACTCACACACATACATACAGGTGTACACATTTCAGTTCACACTAACACACCCGTATAAACAATCCGAGGTTATACACAGGTACACACAAATGTGTTTGAGCATACGTACATACGCAATTGTAATAGCATGACAATATTATATTTAAATTCGAGCTGTGAATCTATGTGTAATTTAGCATTCCTCTGATGAGACCCAGTAGATTAATTTTGTTAAAAAAATGATAATATCTCGTGCCTGATGAGCTGGTAAAACAACAAAACTTGTCGCATTCCTAACATGTGTATATATATATATATATATAAGAGCGGCTGCGATATATAAATCATTGCCTAAATTATGCAAAAACAAAAGTAACACTGACATCTTATTTTAATAGATATTTTTGTATAATTTTGGTAAATATATCTAAAGATTAAAGGGTAAATTTAATCAACAAAATCACCATTGGCTTCAACCATGACCTCCAGATGACCTTTGAATCCCTGCAACACGGACTGTCTCCTTTTTTAAGTCCTTGTGTTCAGATCATCTTTGGTATTACAAGGAATTTTATTGGCCTATTACTCAACTGTACCCCACACAATAATCAAGGAAGTTACAGTCTGGAGAGTTAAGTGACCAGATGTAAGGGGTGATATGGTCACAGAAATTGTCTGTCAGCCATGCCATGACTGAGTTCTCCTGTTTGTGTGGCATGATGCAGAGTCCTGTTGCCAGATATAGGGTCTCCCAGCATCCACCCTTTTGACCCAGGAAAGCACTATTCCTTCAAGGCACTTGATGTAGGCCTCCCTGTGGGAAGTTGAATGGCAGCATAATGTCCTCATTACTAGTGATCACTCCAAACATCATGATGTTGATCAGATATTTGGTTTTCATCACTCTCAGTACATTTTTTGGAGACACAGCATCCTCTGCACTGTTCTCAGATTGACACCCAAACAATCTGAAATGTTTGTATTGGAGCTTCTAGTATGAATGCCAAGCAGTAAAACATGCTGTTTCCAAATCTCTGGTGTTCTTTTGCTCACAGACAGTACCAAACTGACCCTACTATACCATGCAGTAAACAAAATCAAAAACAAACAATGCACATGCACAAAATTAAAAATATAAAATGGTGACAATTTACCCGTGTGTGTGTGTATATATATATATATATATAAATATAAATAAAAAATTGAGCATACATGTGTGTGTGTGTATGTATGTATATATATACATACATACACTTGCTGAAAGAATCTGAATATTTATTTCTTTACATAAACTGAAGAATAAAAAAGAATCATTTTGTTTGGATTTCAAATGAAACAAAGAAACAAAATAAAATTAAATAAGTACAGAAAATAAAAACATTCAAATTCTACAATGATTTTCTGTAAGAGAAAAATCCAGAATTTTGGAGGCATTTCATTTTTTTAAAAATCAGGACTCAGGATGTATTTCTGGATGGATAAATTTATGAGATAAGTGAGTATGTGTGTATATATAATTATTTGTTTATGGTACAGGTGAATGTGCTACTTGATACAGGTGTTTCTATAGGAAATGAATATTTACTTTGGTTCTGGTTTTATAAGGCTATAAATAAAGCCAGTCTTATTTAATGGTGGAAGATGAGACTAAAAGATTGGGTGTCAGTTGTCATTTAAAGACTGGGAATCAAGTGACTGTTTAGAGACTTATTAAAAGCAAACATCAATATTTGAACTTCATTTCAGCAGATAAATCAAAGAATTAAAAAAAATCAGAAAGAAGTCTCCCTAAGAATGTCTGATGAAAAGGTTTCAGAAAATATCAGAAAGATACTTTAGTAAATGTAGAGAATAAATAAAACAATTACTTTTCTACATAAACTATTTATATATCACTACTTGTGTAGACAGGATCTCTCACTTTCAAATCTGGACAAATCAAATTTATCACTTATTTTTATGTCAAGGCCTCTGAGGAGATTAGAGGTTTTGAGGAGCATGGAACCACCTCTTAATTGCTGTTGTTCCCAGGTTCACCCTGATCTGTGGTGGTAGCACATGTTAGGGTCCTAGGTATGGGCAAATAGTGAACCCCCCCCCCAAACAAAAACAAAACAATATGAAAGTATAAAAATACATTTCTCTATAGAACAAATTACATATTTATATAAAAAAATGAAATGACCAACAATAAATTTTATCTGTAGTTGGGGGCATACAATTGTGTTCAGGATATATGTTTTTGAAGTCATACATTGAAATAGTGAAGGACTAACAGTTCAGCACGCTTGTTTCCAATTAAATTTTTCAGTTTCTTAATAATTTGCTTAGCTTCTATCAAGGTAAATATAAGGATTTTAAATAAATAGACCAAAAATATCTGACCTTGCTACTCATAATTCCCCATTGACCAGCATATATAAATAATTGAGCTACAACCCTACACATGGCCTGAAGTTTGCATTTGTCAGGTACCTCCTCCTTATTTTTGAAACTGCTCCTAGCAGACACTCTCAGAACTATAAATACTCTGCAATAATTTTTTTATTGCTCCCTTTGATCATATCCACCAACACGTAACTGCTTGCAGAGAATGCGTTCCCTTTGGGAAATGCAAGAATAATACATATATAGATACACACACATATGTATGTACATTCACTCACTACACATACTTTGGACCAAAACAGTTTCCACATTCATTGTCTTGCTGCTTGTATACCTTTGTTGTTAATACATTATCATTTGCTTGTACACACACACACATTATATATATATATATATATATATATATTTTGGTTCTTGTCGTTTCTTTACATGGATTTGCATTCCAAGTTTGCCATGTTTGTTGTGGGCATTTCAGGAGACGCATGTATTTATCTCTCAATGTATACACTGGCTTGCAACACATTTAAGCAGGGAACAGACTGTTGCCACTGTGTTGATCTCAGTGTCCGTTTATATATATATATATATATATATATGGTGGACTCTCCCATCGTATTTGACATATGAGAGTCAACCAACAGCCAGACATCAGCACATATAATTGGATTATAGTGGTAAAGGCTTTGTGCGGAACCAACCACACTTTTTGAAGGGCTGAATACAGAGATCTGGTGCACTATGTGACACAAGGTTTTGAATTCAGAGTTGTCCTTCTCTTAGACCAGTTGCCATCCAAGGCTATAGAACCCATTCTGTCCTACTATTTTACCCATAGCTGGAGGGAGAAGAGGATTAATACCTTTCCCAAGGGTATTAGCATGTAAGTTAATGTAATGAATTTGACTGGAATTTGAACTCTGCTCTCCGAGTGAAATGAAATCAACCAGATTAAAACTTTTTTTTTTTTTTTAATTTAAAAAAATTAAATTCCCAACATCCCCCATTCATGTGCTTGTGTAGTTGCAGCAACATAAACAAATTTAGTCTGATGAAGTCCTAAGGGATGAAACGTGTAACAAGAAAACTTTTTCCACTTTGTCATACATTTTTCTCCAATATTGCAATATTGTTCTTTATATATAAAAATCTATATTATATATATATATAAAATGAACATTGAAGTCAAAACTCAGTGGTGACAGGCTGTTTCATGCTAGACGCAATTGTCAGGCCGCCTGATGATTATGTCTAGCATGAAGCAGCTCATCACCACTGAGTGTTGACTTCAATGTTCATTTTATATTTACATACACTATCTCTGATATTGAGCACTTTATCCCATAAATATAGCACATTTTAAAACTATATTTATATATATATATATGTATGTATGTATATTATAATATATATTCCATGTTGATTCATTGATTATTGTGATATCACTACCAGTGTCTAGTTGCATTATATAAGAAAAGCTCTTACTGAACTCACTCCACAATATCTGACAAAATGACTACATATCACATTTTTTTTTTTTTAGGACATAGAAATCAAATGGAAAAACTATATTAAAAAGAACTTCAAAATTTGCACATGGCACATTAGGTGAAAAAGTATTTTTTGGGGGAAATGACTTTTGATGTCTCATTCCGTAGCAAGTATGTAAAAGCTAAGGCCTAAAAAAAATACTACAAACTTATTCAGTACTGACTGGATGAAATTATTTGACCTGTGGGATTTACCTATAAATATTTATTGCAAAAATGTAAGTGGGCAAACTATCAGTTTAAACAAAACAGTGTGAAAATTTAAAGGAAGAATTGAAAAAAATGTTTTCCAGATGTTTTTTTCAGATGAGTTGGGTCGGTGTTCCAAAGTGAAATTTCAAGTGAAAATGGGTCAATGCTAATGTTTAAACTGAAATGTAGTGTACCATTCACAGCATTGGATCAAGTCAATGAAGAATTAGACAGACTTGAAAAAATAGGTATAATTGAAAAAAATTGTCCATTCAAAATGGTCAGCACCAGCAGTGTATGTAAAGAAAAGAAAAGAAAAAAAAAAAAACAAACAATAAAATTTGTGTTTGTGCTGATTTTTTTCAACAGGGTTAGCAAATGTTTAGAACTTCAAAATTACCCATTACCAAGTCCAGAGGAAATTTTTGTGAATTTAAATGGTGGTAAAATTATTTCAAAATTGAATCTTTCTGAAGTGTATCTACAATTGCAAGTTGAAGAAGAATGTTCAGAATTAACTATAAATACGCACAACTTCCAACCGACTTCCTTCTGGGATAAAAATGCCTATATTTCAATAAATTATATATACCATGGTAGTAGATTGTGATTTTGCAGTTGCTTATCTTGATGATATATTAATTAAGTGTATCTAAAGAACAACATAATTGGGCTTGTGAAAAGAGTTTTTGAATAGTACCAGTGTCCAGGTTCAAACTCAGTGAGGAAAAGTGCAAATTGTTTTTGCCTAAAATCAAGTACCCAGGACAAATCATCTATTGTGGCAGATACTACTTTTGAAATGTGAATTTGTTGAGTAGATAATTCATTTACAACTGCTTTAGATATTTCAACTTTGGTAGTACACTCAGATAATGTTACAAGGCTAACCATTTCTTCATATATGTCACCACCCCTACAAAATAGAGAAAATATGCCTAGCGTAGCTGATGATTTAATGTCCGTACTTTCATCAACACAAATAGAAAAAAAAAAAAAAAAAACTTACATGAAGACAAATCTTTTGTCAGTTGTTCAGCTGTATTCCTTTTCAAATTAAGTATCCTATTCTTAACTGTTTTCCTATTCACAGATAAATCTTTAATGCGCTGAACAATCTTTTCCTTTTCTGAGAAATTATTAAAAAAAGACGTACATTCTAGCCAAGCTTCTTTAATATACTCCCCATCCTCATCTATAAAGCCAATGCCAACTTCACCCACAAAGACAAATCTGACCAGGCTAACATGAATGACAGACTGAATGATAGGCAAACTTAAACTGGCCACCACCGAGGTGCTTCTATGAACATCAATGCCTTTGGTCAGTGATAAAACCAATGGCAGCAGTAGGGACTAACCCTTGACTACTACAATGCAAGAATTAATGGAATATTTCTCCCACAAGTTTATTTCCCTCAACTACATGTGTGTTGATTTTCTCCATGAGTCTACCTTTGTGTTATATCCCAAATGAACATTTAGTCTCCCACAATTGATATACATTGTAAATTTGTCAATTTCACATTTTCTTCTTTTGTTTTTTCTTGTTAATGATAAGGCCACCGTTACAGGATGTTTTTAAATCTATTTCAGTTTAAAAAAAAAAAAAAAAAACTTTTGGCAATCTCAGACCTTGATGCCTACAGAAAAAAAAAACAAAAACAATGACTCAAAAAGGACAGTTTTTTCCTTGACACTGCTATTATTTTAACAACCTTCATTCTTTAGCAATGTTTGTTTTAAAAAACAATGATTGAAATTTTAGTAAAAACTGAACATATGATAAAAGTGAAGTGATACATTTTGTTTTTGTTCCTGAGAATTGACAACAAAAATATTAAACACTATTTATTAGGTTTTTTATTTGCAAGAATAATTCTATACTTACAACATTCTAAAAGCTAATACAATTGTATTAAAACTAATGCAATATTTATCATTTATCAGTTTATAAAGAAATAAATATGAAAACAATTTTTTATTTATGAATTTATAAACATTTACTAAATTATTAAAATGTTTGAACCAACTAAGGAAATCCTAATTATTTACCATTTTATCAAGTTTGAATCATTTGGCAATTAGCCAATGTTTTGCCAATGATTCCAATAAACAATCTAATAAATAAATTATTTTTGTTATCAATTCTCAAAAACAAAGAAAATGTATAAATTTGTATAAATTCACTTTCATATGTTTAGATTTTATTACAATTCTTAATCATCCCTTTTTAAAACAAACATTGCCAAGGAGTGGTGAAAGTAGTTAAAATAATAGCAGTGTCAAAGGAAAAGCCATCCTTTTGACACTTCGATTTTTTTTTTTCTTGATGGTCCAAGATTGTCAAATTTTTATTACTGCTAATGAGCATAAAGCTAAAATTTCACATTTAGTATGGATTTGAATAAACTTGATGGTTTATTCTTATTTAATAATCCCTCCCCCACCTGACTTTCTCAAAACACCAATGAATGTTGCCTATTTACTACCACCATGTGGAACCTTTTGAGGAAGGCTTTGTTCTACTAATCTTCATAGTTTAAAAACTACTAATGGCAGCAAATATATTAGTAATTTATCTACTTCATGGTATGGGGGTGTATATAATCTTTCACCTTTAGGTTTGTTTTATATCTTTTTTTTAGCATACCTGATACTTCTACTTTTACAATATTGATTAAGTTTGTAGTGTTGATGTTAAGGACATCATTTCCAACAAAGCCTGTGTTCTATTTTACAATCTCTGATAATGTTGGATATTACTTCAACACTTTGTTCCAGCTTGAGGGTGCTTTAGAATCCCAAGGTTTTTATAACTGACCAATCAAATTTGCTTTACTTTAGATGGATCCTACATAGTTTTGCTTTGCCTATACATTCATAAAATATTTTGGATACTACCTGTATCCATCTGCATGCTCACTTCTGCTGTTAATTTTAAATTGTATGGAAATATTTTCTTCTTTGTCCTTCAAAGTCTTTTTCGTTCTATACTTTCCACATTTTTCTTTACATACTACTTGGAGAGGATACTTTATTTAAAAAAAAATTTAGAAATCTTTCCAAATGTTGGGTATTTCTCCTTTGTTTCATGTTCATAGAAACAGCATTTCGATATTGTTTTCTTTGTTTACATGTCAACACACTCATAATACTCTGGTTGAATTAAAAACTTATTGAAATTCAAAATCAATTCTTGCTGCTGTATGAAGTCTATGCAAACATTTAATGATGTATTGCCTAAGTGCAGTTATTCCAACATTTTGCAATGATACAAAATTTTAAGCATTCCTTCAATCAAAATCTAAGTTGCATCCATTTGTCTTCAATAAAGTGTTGTTCCTATCTGAGTTTGTTGGCTTACATTTCTTAAATGATGTAGAATTTTCATAATAGAATTACCAACTCCTTGCCACATGAACATAAATTTCATTCTTTCAGCAACACCCAACATCATTCTTGGCCACATATTTCTTTCTATTATTTTACTCACTATGTCTTCGTTTGAAATTCTCTTGACTGAAGACGACATTAACTTAATATGAAATTTGTGGCAGAAAAGAAAAACAAAGATAAAACAAATAGTATTAGAGAAACTTTATCTCAAAACGTCAATGTTTTTCTTATATTTTAAAATTTGTTTTCCTTTTGTGATAATCTTTTTCTTATTTAAGAAAATTTCGTTTTTTTGTTTTTTGTTTTTTTTGGCTCTGTATATCTATCTGGAAATACAAACTTCATGTCACATATAAGCCTGCACTTTTCTTGGCTGACTTTATTTTAGTTTTAACCTAAAAAAAAAAAATTTTCCTTAGAAAATTAGACAGTTCTCTCACAATAAAGCAACACTTACAAAATTTGCCTTTGCATGCTTATTTGGAAATCATATATTCATTGCAAATGAATAAATTCATTTATATGAATGTTTTTAATTTTTTAATTAATAATTAATTGTATCCTTAATACTTATATAAAAATATCAAATTATATATAAAAATAGGTACCAATCATAGTGCACTAGATAACAATTTTGTCTCAAAAGCAAATTGGTACAGTGAGTTCATTGCTTGTTTTGTGTTCCATTACTGAGGTTGTAGCCTTGTGCCAAACTATGATACATGAGGCATGGCAATTTACTGGAATGACAGCAGCATCATGTATCTTGGGTAATGAATCAGGCAAATACTTCTACCCAAGCATGTTTCTTAAGATACAGACCAAATGTATCAATCATTGGCAAGAAGTAAAAGTGCTCATGTTGTTATATCAGTGGAAAATGAGCGAAAGGATTGTAGAACAAATTAATATCAAGTTTTGTATAAAAATTGGCAAAAGTGTTAGTAAAAAGTTAACCCCATTAAAAAATGAACATGCTATGAAAAAATTGAGTTTTGTTTTTTTTTTTTTTTTTTTTTTTTTTAGTAGCACAAACAGTTTAAGGTTTGTTTAAATAGGTTGTTTTTTTTTTTTTGTAATTTGTTCTTTTTGTACAAGGTAATGCATGAAGAGTTTTCTAGTTCATATCAAAATTGTTCAAATCTATGTTTTAATGTTTTCAGTCTTTGGTCATTTTTAAGAACATAAATTTGTAATGTTATGTTTGGAAATTCAAGAAATCATTGATGCATTTTTTCATCATGTTATTTGATGTTTAGAAGATTATAAATTTAAACCAGGTTTTAAACAATTTAAAGGGATGATGCTGTTTGCAAGCCACTTCCAACATGTAAAAGTGAGAAAATTACAAAAAAGGGAACTTAAACAAGTTCCCTTTTTTGTAATTTTCTCGCTGCATTGTGATAATTAAGGACTTAAAACATCATCACAATGTCACAATTCCCATAACCCATTATGCTTATAGGGATATCGCATGTACTACAGCCATAGCAGCAGAGGTGGCATCTACGGCAGTGGTGGGCAACCCTTGTCACATGTACAAAATATGGAACATTAATGACGTGTTTCTAGCATACAAAATTTATTCATTATATTCCCTTTTTGACTTACTTTTATTCTTTCTCCTTTTTCATGTATATTATTATCTCATGTATTTTTATTTTCTGCTCTTTACAAATTGTGCAGAACGTCATGATCATCAGCTAAGAAACGATGTCATTCAAATGAAGATGATAGAGAATGATTAAAAAAAAAAAAAAAAAGAAAAAAGAAAGAAAAAGCACTTCAAGATAAAGTAAGGGAGGGGGAAGAGGATGAAAAAAAAAAAAAAAAAAAACTCCAAGACTGTAACAATATTTAGAAGCACAAGATCTGTAAAGGGTATAAGGCCCCTACATTTCTGGGAGACGTAGTGATATAGTTGAACGTGAGAGGTTGACTGATTTAGATCTCCAAAGAGGGAGAGCATAGAATGTCTATATGAAGTAGCAAGAAGGGTTGTCATCTTAGTCATGTTACTACATGTGCTAAACAACTTGTGAATACCACTGAATACACATTATTAGGTTGGTGCAAAAATAATGACGTAATAATGTCGTTTTTTGGCGTTAAAAAATACGTCAAAAACGACATTATTACGTCATTATTTTATCACCAACCTAATACAACAGAAATAATCTTGAACAAGATTGGGATTTGAACCCTTTATAATGGGTGATGGCTGTGCCATTCAGTCATGAAATTATTCAGCAAAGGGAATTTAAAACAAAGCAGTAATCTTGAATGAAACTCAAACTTGAACACTTCTACCTTCAATGAAGATTGGTTGGTTGTTTTATGGCATATCAATATCTCAGTGGGTTGTTTAATGCCAACAAAATTTTTTAAATATATTCATAGCGATAGTTTGGTAAAAAAAGGTGTGTATGTATACATATATATTTGAATCATTTTTCAATTACTTATATTTTTGAGTACAGTCCAACTTTTTGGAAATTTACAGTCTTGGATGGTCTTATTTTCGTAAAAAAGTTTTTTTTTTGTTTTTTTTTTAACTTACTCACTTTCTAATATTTTGTTTGCACTATTTTGTATTTTGAGTTCCATTCTCCAATTATTTTTTTTCAAAGAATGTATAACTGTTTGTATTACTGGTATATATATATATATATATATATATATATATATATATTTTTTTTAAGTATTGCTGATGATAATTTTTCCTTCAAAAATTATTGCTCGTAATAATTTTTTCTTTTTAGTACAGAGTATTCATGGTATTAAAACCTATTTTTACACAAGTTTGGGTGTTAACTATTTGCCCATAGCTGGGACCCTAATAGGTGCTACCACCACAGGTCAGGGTGGACCAGGGAACACCAGCAATTAAGAGGTCGTTCCACATTCCTCAAAACAGGAGTAGATTGTCATTCTTTAATGAAATGTATTTAGAAGAAAGTAACCTTGAACAAGACTGGAACCTGAAGCCTTTACTTTGAGAAATGGTTATGACATTTTGCCGTGTCATTCCTTATATTTGGAAATTTAGAATGGAGAACTAATATTGAACAAGATTGGTGTTGCAGACAGTTACATGTTTCAAGCATTAGTAACATCGGTGTTTGAAATTGAGAATAACACACTGTCTCCTGAAAATACGCATAACAAAAATGGTGAACTTGGGATGTGAGTGCTTGTAAAGAAATGAAAAAAGAAACCACAAGAACCAATATATATATATATATATATATATATATATATATATATACACACACACACACAACAATTGATAATGTATTAACAATAAAAGTATAAAAGTGAAAAAGACAATGATGTGTGTAACAAAAGAATGTGAAAACCGTTTGGGTTCAAAGTATATGAAGTGTGTGAATGTGCATATGTATGTGTGTTGTGTATGTGTGGTTGGTTCATGTATTTCCCCAATGGGAAACATTTTCTGTGAGAGATTTACATGTTGACAAATAAGCAGATAGGGTAAGAAAAGGCTACGAAAAAATATTGCAGAGTATTTATAGTCCAGAGAGCGTCCCCTAGTAGTGGTTTTGGAAATTAGGAGGGGTTAACTGAAATTGCACACTATGACTAGATTCTGAAGGCTATACTTTGGGAAATGGTTATATCATTCTTCAACTTTAAGAATTCAGATGAAACTTGAACAATACTGGAACTTTAACCTTTTAACATGGGAATCGGTCATATCATTCAGTCATGTCATTCTTCAACTTTAGGAATTTAGAACAAAAACTAACTACGAACAAGTTTGGAACTTGACCCCTTTATCATGGGAGATGATCATGTCATATGATGACACAGAATTATTTAGTCTATTTGAGCTGTTATAATACAATATGGTAGTCATTTTTCTCTCTTTATTCAAAGCTTTATTTCTGACTATCTAACAATAGAACTAGTAATTTTCTTTAGTAGTGTGTATGAAATTCTCAGAAACTATTTTCATACCTACACATTTTTACCTTAGAATTTTTTACTATTTTTCTTGCTTTTTTTTAACAAAATGTTTTTTTTTATTTACTTCATTAATTTAATAAAGAATAGATCAGTAAAACAGTGATGTGTAGAAGTTTGGTGATGCCCAGTAACAACTCCTTAATTGTATCTCCCTAAGACTTAAATAGGTGGGGGCATATAGGGTCTATTACTGAGAAATGTGAGAAAGGAAGACATTTTAAATATGTAAAAACAGATGAAATAAATACTTTATTCAAATTAAATATAAACTATTTTTTTTTATTTTACTCTTTAATTGGATGCCTTCCCAATATGAATCTTGAATCTGCTAGAACCATTGAACAGAAATGGGATATTGCATGGCATAAAACAAGACTAGAGAGTACTTGTATGTTGCATGTAGAATATTTTTTCTCATATGATTGCTGAAACCAAGATATGAAAGCCCAAAAGAATCAATCTGCACTGATATCTTATTTCAAAGAAGTCTTATGATAAAACTAAAAAAAAAAAAAGGTTGCTGTGTAAAAGAATAATTGTATAATCATGGCTTGTCTTTATAACAGTCTCAAAGAAATGTTGAGATAAAAATAATCAAGATGAAGTTTGAAAGAATCATTTGATAATAACACAAATTCCATGTCTCAGAAATTTAAACAATTACATTCGTCTTTTCAACTGATTTGAGATGAAATTTTGGATGTTTTAAAAATATCTATGACCTTTATTTTTAAAAGACATATTTCAAAAAATATTTCATATTTCTTTTCTGATGACTGACAGTTTCGTTTATTTAACAAATGTTTCTCTTAGGATTTTGGTATTCCATTCCTTTAGACAAAGGGATCTTAAATTCTTCTTTTATATGAGACAAAGATAATTCTTTATGAAAAAACCATACACAAACTTTCTGCATTACAAGTTATTTTTTAATCACTTCACCCCAAGGAAGGTAATAAAGCCACTAAGATACAAGGGCTTTTTGAGTGAAAGAATATGAGAACATAATTAAGGAGAGATAACAATAAAAGAACAAGAATTAAGAAGACAGAAGATAACGATTGACATTGTATTAACATTTTTGAAGATCAAACTTGACTGGAAAGCAAGAAGCTGGAAGAGATTTCCACAAGCAAGAAGTGTAAGTGAAGAAACTTATCAGAAAACATAGTTGTATTTAACAATTTCAAGTGTAAGTTGAGAAGATGTTGCCACCAATCTAGTACTGCACTTAAATTTGTAAAGTCAAGATACCATGAAATTTGGACTATTAGTATTACATTAAAAAAAAGAATTTTCAGCTTGATTACCATTTACCTGGTCTTGGGAGAAAACTACGGACTAAATGGAATTGATAAGCACACAGTGTTGATAATTATAGTGACAAAGAATGAATTTAAAGAAAACTTAAGAACTAATAATTTAAATAATATAGCCCTGCCTATAATCATTATAGATCTGCCTTCATTAAGCAATTACATTCAATATAAGTATAATTAAAAGTAAATAGATTAAAAACAATAGCTCAGTTATGGTGATCTGATTGATCAATGAGGTCGAAAGTCTACTTTTCAAAATATATTGAAAACAAAAGTAGTGATTGCTTATTCTGTTTAGTCACATTGCTGTCTAGCTCCAGGACTGGGTGCAGTGCTGGATTTACCTATAAGCTTAACAGGCTGAAGCCTAGAGTCTCAAAATCTAGGGGTGTATAATGGTGTATAATTCTTTTGACACTGTCATAGGCCTTTATTACACATGCTATCATAACGCATTGTAGACATTAAATTAACCTTCAGTGATTTTAAGCATACGCCATCATCTTCACTTTTACTCAAATTGTTTAATTTAACACACTTCCATTTTCCTCTACTTGTCAGAATAGGGGGCGATTTGGTGGTGACTCACAAATGAAATAGCTTAGGGCTTCTCATCATCTAAATTCAATAATATAGCCCTGCCTATAATCATTATAGATCAGCCTTTAATAAGCAATTACATTCAACCTAACTATAATCAAAAGTAAATAGAATAAAAACAATAGATCAATTATGGTGATCTGATTGATTGATTGATGAGGCCTGAGATGTACTTGTCAAAATATTGTGATGGCGAAAGTAGTGATTGCTTATTCTATTTAGTGAAGTTGCTGTCTAGCTCCAGGACTGGGTGCAGTGCTAGATTTACCTATAGGCTTAGCATGCTGAAGCCTAAAGCCTCAAAATCTAGGAGTCCTCCAGCCAAGGTGTATAATACTTTAGAAACTGCCTTTCTTACACATGCTGTCATAACATACTGTAGACTCTAAATAAGCCTTCAGCAATTTTAAACACCCACCATCATCCTCAGTTTTATTCAAATGGTTTAATTTAACACTCTTCCATTTTCCTCTACTTGTGAGAACATGAGATTTGTAGGGTGGGGGATCTCACAAGTGGAATAGCCTACAGCCTATCTTCATCTAAATCTGGCCCTGACCAGGTGCCCAGTAAACAATAGTCATGTCAAATTTTCTTTAAAGTTAGTTTTTGAATACTTACAACTGACTTAAGTCTAATCAAAACTACTTATACATTCAAAATTATGTCTGCAGAATTATAATCATTGCTGTTATAAATTGATACCTAAAGGCACCATCAGGATTTGTGCTGCCATGACAAAAAGCTGAGTCATAGCAGGTTAGTAGAAGGAAAGACAAAAACAATAAGTAAAGTGATCACTATTGTCCCCACTCCTTTTTTGTCAACTCAACACAGTGTTTATCAAATATCGTTACAAAAGATCATTTTGTCTAGATATCAGCTCAACTAATCCATCATAAATTTAGTATTTTTAGGGAATGTGTGTCCAAGTGTAAAGCCAATCACCTTTGCTTATTGTTCAAAAAACATTTACATACCACTGTATTGTTTAAACGGTGTTTAATTTGATTATTGATAAAACACTTGTGCTGAAGAGAAGGGTTCATAGCTCATCTGATAAAGAGGTTGATTTAAGTTCAAGCCTATAAATTAAACAGATCATACATTCTTATTATTGTACATTGAATCACTTAAACCATTTTCTACATCTTTCATGTCTTGCCACCACATTTCAGCTGCTGTACCCACTGGTCTTCATTTCTGAGACATTTTTTATTTTATTATACATTGATTCTTATCATTTTTATCTTTATTACAATATTTTCATTGTACTTGCCACCATTTCTCAGGTGTCTGTCACATTCAACAATTTATCAGAAATGCCAAACAAAACTTTATTTGATCCACTTGGGTTTGTTATTCTGCTTGGGAATAGCAGGTGCTGTAAGCTTAGGTGTGTGGAGGGTGTAATGGATAACAGATCGAAATTGGAAATCAGAGAACTGAGTTCCAATTCCAGTTGGGTTTGTTATATTCACTTATGCACAAATAAACTTGGGAAAGGTATGAATCCACCTCTTCTCCCTCAGCTATGGGTTAATTAGTAGAACTTTTATCAGTAAATCATTATTATCTCCCAAAAATTCTCACATTTTAAAAATATTTTCTGGTTTTAAAATAACCTGAAAAGAGTTGATAAGCCATAAAAACAAATCCCTCAATTGGTATGTTATTTCAATTTCCCTTCCTTGTACACCCTGGATCATTTATAGGGAATTTCAGGTGCTGTAAACATGGATATATAGTGGGGTCATAGATCATGGCTCAGAAATGGAAATCAGACTGCTGTTTCCCACCCCCCACCCCAATCAGGATCATAGTCATTGTAAACGCCACAATCCTTTCATTAGCTGCATAATATCTGCTTCATCAGGGATACATGCAGATTTCGAATTCAGAGTTGTCTCTTCTAAACTGGTTGACACCCAAGGCTATAAAATCCAATTTGTCCTATTTACCTATAACTGGAGGAAGAAGAGATGGATTCATACTTTTCCCATGGGTATTTGCATGTAAGCAAATGTAACGACTGGAAATTGAACTCTGCTCTCCAATTCTCCAATCTGAGCCACTATGCATTACTCCACTGTGCCTCTACGTCCTGGATTCACATTCCAGTATCCATAAATCACTATTATTGCCAAAAGAAAAAAAAAAATTCACTATTATTGCCAAAAGGAAAAAAAAAAATTCTGGTTTTAAATAACCTGAAAAAGGGTTGATAAACCATAAAATACAAATCAATCAAAAAAATTGTACCTTCTGACCTTCTTCAGGTCTTAGTCATCATACTTTGTAATGTTCATGGAATTTTGAGCCGAACCCTTTATTCAATTCAAATGGGCAAATATTTTAAGAGAATGTCAACTAATGTCAACTCAGGTCGCAGATTTTTTTTTTTTTTTTAAGTGTCTTTTCTTTCTTAATCAGAGGCTCCAAAATAGTATTTATTTTTATGCTTAGCCTAAAGGATTAAAGGGTTGGTTAAACATATCTGGTTCCTTGGCAGATGTGAGTTCAATTCCTGGCTCTGGTAGAGCTGAAGAGTCATATACACTTGTTTAACAGAACAAAACCCACAAGCAACTTCTTTTATGTACAGCGTCCCTTTAGTTTGTAGGCAATCATGGCTCTCCACAATTTCTTATCCTTTACACCTCTTAATAAATTTTGTTTTTATTATTTCTCCTAAACCCTGTTCCACAATCCATTTCCGCAAACTCATTCTTCTTCTTCTTTTATGTGCCATGTCCATTCAGGATTATGCTAATCATGGCTCTCCACAATTTCCTGTCCTTTGTATATAAATTTTTATTTTTTTCCAAAACCCTATTCACCTATTCATTTACTCAAGCTCATTTCGTATGCTATGCTTAGTTTTTTCTGTGTCTCTTGCCTTCAATTTGACCTGTGACTATCAGATTTTGCAAGACCTCCTTTCCTCATTAGGTGTCCTAGAAATTTTAACTGTTTTTTCCTGATGTTAAATATAAGTGTCCTTTTAGTTTCCATTTTCTCAAACTTTGTTGTTGCTTACATATTAGGTCCATGGTATCCTCTGCATCCTTCTGTAGAACCACATTTCTTTTGCTTCAAGTCTTTTCTTCATCTTTGAGGAGATTGTTCTGCATTCACTGCCATACAGGAGGACAGATATCATGTAACAGTTCAGTACTCTTTTCTTTGTTTTTAACAAATTTTTTCTGTTTCTTAATATTCTGCTTGGCTTTTGAAATGCATCCTTGGCTATCCCAATGCACCTTTGGATTTCAGTGTTGCACTTTCCATCCTCTGTTAAAACACTTCCCAAATATTTAAATTTTTGTACTTGATTTTGGTATCTCCAATTTGTAATTTGCATTTGGGGCTGTTCTTTTTGCTAACAACCATGCATTCTGCATTTTTACAGTTGACGTCTAATCCTTTAATGTGTTATCTTCCTTGAGCACAGAAAGGTGAATGAGAAAAATCTACCTCTATGATTTGAATAAAGAATTTAGTCCAAAATTCCAAGGTTACCTTAAGTACAACAATAGATGCTTGAAGAAGGCCATATGGTACAAGGGTCGAAACATTGTGAGCATGCTGGTCTGGATAGCAGAGCATATAATATGGATATTTCGTCATCTAAAATATTCTGACCTAAAAGATGTGAATATAAATAATTCATTTTTAAAAAATAAGAGCCATGTCACATTTTTTGTGTAATTTGTAACAAGAAAGGAAAAGTGGTTTCCATTAGTAAAATGTTTGGCATTAAAAATGAGTTTTGTTTATTTTATTTTATTTTTTTTTTTTATATAAGATTAATTTCTTTTGAACTCTGCAAATTGGTATGTAGGAATAATTTACACTATTTACATTGTTCAAACTGTTGTCCTCATCTTTATTGTCACATTCACGATGCTTTGGCTGTTGTATGTTCTGGCCTCATTCAGGGTCTGTCGACATTTCTGAGATGAGGCATTTAACTTTTTATACTATTTACATTGTAAAGACTGTTCTCATCTTTATTGTCATATTCACAATGTTTCAGGCATTATATGTTCTGGCCTTCTTCACTTGATGTTAGAATATCACGTCCATGGGGGGTAGAATGCTCTAGTTCCATGTGCCATGCCTTTTCTGGATATCTCAGTTTTCAGTTAATTCCCTTTAGTAACTCAATTTTCCAAGTTTTTGTTCACCTCTGCTGTGGCCAGGTATTGAACTCACAATTTTTTGAGTCAAGTCACATTTGAATTACTTAAACCAACGTTTTTATCCACTGGGCCAGTGTTGAACTTTTGAGACTTATAAACTTAATGTCTCAGAACATTTTTTTACCAGAGCTCATTATATAATTTTTGGTAATTATTGTTTTTCTCTAACTCACTGTATTACTGGTTCCCATATTGTATTCATGTCTATGCTTGGCTAGCTTAGGAGATTTTTGTGGCCCAGCATATTCGCGGATTCCTTAAGTTTTTGTATTTTCCAGTGATGTTCTCTATTATTTCTAATGTATATCACATGAAGGTTGGAGCATACAATGGCCGAAACATTGTGAATATGATAATACTGATAAGGACATTAGTGTGAACAATGTAAATAGTTACAATACCTCATCTCAGAAATATAGACAGATCGGATGTAGGAAGTTGAAAAGTTCTTCTTGAGGGGAAAAAAAGAATAAATTAATCAATAAAATAAATAAAAAAATAATCAAAAATAGAAAAATATTAAGGAAATAAATGAAAAATAAGAGCAAAAATTAAAACTTTATATTATATTTATATTATACCATGGCCAAGAATGAACGGATACACTGACAGGATGTCCATAAGAAAGAGAGGAAGAAAAGAAAAAAAACATCACCAATTTTGGAACTAAAGATTTTTTTTTGTGTTCTTGAATCTTTTGCTGATATCAAACATTCTTTTTTCTTAGTAGTTCTTCAGATTATATCAAACAGAAATCAAATATAAACTGATATTTTTTTTTTTTTTTAAATCAACACCTTTCCACTGATATCAAAATTCAACTAGCTCTATTTTTTTTAAGTGCTCTTTCTAGCAATATCAAAAAAAAAAAAAAAATTAACATGTCAGATTTTCTGAAAATTGTTGATATATAAATTTTTTTTATATCATTTTCCCATATAATTTTTTCACTAACTGTAGAACTTTTAATTGATAACAGATATCAGGTCATAATATTTATCCTATTTTCTAAAAGTATCTTTCTCATGATATCAAACAAATATTAAAGTAAATCTCATATCGAACATCAATCATTAATGTCTTGTTATATATTTAATGTTGTTTTGATTTCAATTTTAACATTTTGTCAAAAATATATTTTTTCTAACTTCTTTTATTATTCTTTATTTTACAGGTGTTCAAAACATTCAGGTACCACCCCAGAATGAAGAATTTGACAAAGCTTTTCATAGTTTTCTGCACAAATCAGAATACCGAGGAGCAGTTGTAGGTGTAATGCAGAGAGGCAAACTTTTATATACTCAGGGTTATGGGACAACAAAGGAAAGATATAAGATCACTCCTGAGATGTTATTCCCCACATCAAATATCTCTAATGCATTGACTGCCGTGGCGATCCTAAAGCTTGTAGAAAATAACAAACTAAACCTAACAGACAAGGTGTTTGGTCCGTATGGAATTCTTAACCATTTACAACCTTGGAGCACTTTCCGCACAGACAGTCGCTTGTATGAGATCACAGTTGACAATCTCCTCCGCCACTCTGCAGGCTGGAATCCAAATATTGCCCCCATGTTTGACCCACTTCTTAATGAGGTTTACCTCTCAAGTGGTTACAGGGTACCAAATATCAGTGCCATTATGAAACTTAAAAGAAAAGCCCAACCAAAGGATATCCTCCGCTATGTGATGTCATTACCCTTGCAATACCCTCCAGGTACTCAGTCGATTCATTCTAGTCTTGGCTACGTCATCTTGGCCCAGATTATAGAGAAAAGACAAGACTATGATTTTGAGAATTATATCAAGCAGACCATTCTGGAACCATGTGGAATGTGGAACACAAAGATTAGTAAGCAGAATAAAAGTAACAAGAAAGAGAAAGGAATTGTAAAACGTAAGGCTATTGAAGAATTTGATCCAGCTGAATCTTTGCATATGGAAGCTGAATTAATGACTCCAACACTTGGATGGTATTCAAATGTTTACGATATAATGCGATTTATGCGATGCTTGGACCATTCTGGAGATTACCATTTACTGACGGAATCTTCAGTTATAAATCTTATGAAAAAACCTTCCCTTATGAGTGATGATGATGTTGAAACATGGATGGGTGCTGGCTTCACCATAAACAAAGAAGGAAGCATCTGGCAGGAAAATGATATCATAATTGATAACTTACTCTTTTATCACAAACATTTGATCCAGTCTATCAAGGGCAACCGTAACCCAAATGATCGCTCAGCTGATTCAATCTTAGTTTTGCTTGTCGGTCAAAAGACCAAAACTTTAAACGCTCGGCTATTTTTTGACTTTGTTCGGAACTGGCCTTTGCAGAATCCAGATTATTTCAACTATGATCTTGCAGATGTCAAAATTGGTGAAAGGGGAAAGAACGAACATATTGTAAAGTTTAAAATGCCTGAAGGTCATATTTCTGCATACATAAGTGCTATTCGAGAGCAAGACTTTAAATTGAAATGGATTAGTGCCTACGAACAGAACCGAGAGACGTACTTTGCCGTGATTGCACAGAGTAATCCAGGCCAGCAACCCGATGACTTCTATTTCCATCATGGTTTAGATGAAGAAGGCTTACTTCACTACAAACAATCATATTTCAAGAAGCAAACCTACTTAGCACTTTTGCAAAGCTATGTTAGTTTATCCTACCTTGACAGACACCGTTATGCTGCCCTATTCAACAAAGAAAAGGAAGAGCCTGTTGATATAAAGTATGGAATCCGACAGTATTCTCAGTGTTACAAACTGTTCACTCACGTCTACCAAGAGAAAGATTTTGTACCCCGTGTTCAAAGTTTTGTCCACATCAATCAAGAACCTCAGGTTTGTTTCATCTTAGAGAAGAAGCCATTGAAAGACTACAAAGCCTACATGGATATTTGTCTGAAAGATTTACATCTGAATACAGCAACTAATGCCAAAGCTGGAAGAGTCATGACATATTTGGATTCTTCTAGCAGATATAAGAAACCAAGATTTTCAGCCATTTTTCGGAAGGACAGCACAAAGGAGGGTGTTTTCAAGTCAAATGTAGATCTGGAAAAACTTGAACATGAAATTACTGATGATTATGAGAATGGGAAATATCTTCCAAAATTGATAATAGGTTATACAGCAAAAAAGGAAAATCTACAGTTTGCTATATACTCTGAAAAAAATATCTAGGTGAGAAAAAGTAACATCTAAATGAAAGGAAGATGCCGAGAGAAATATATTGGTCAAAACAAAAAAATAAATGAAAAAGTAAAGAACCTGTATGCTGAATGAAGATAATTTTATTCATTTTCAATAAACCAAAAAAAAAAAAAAACAATGCCAAAAACAAATATTTTTCTAAGACTGGCATATCAAAAGAGGGAAAAAACATTTGACTTTAGCTTGTCTGTTGGGAAATTACTGACAACTTGAATAGAAAATGATTTTTTAAATAATTGTCTTTATTGAAAAAAAAAAAAAAAAAATTACTGTTTCAGATTTTTCTTTAGGAATTTGAAAAATAAATATGAGAGAGAAATTAATCATATTTCTGTTGAAATTTAAGTATCAAAAATAAAAACTGAGAAAAATAAAAACTATAATAATTACCTGACTCTCAAATTATTGTTGTCAATATTCTCATTATCAAAATTAACAATCATATTATAATTTTGTTTATTCCTATGTTCCTTAGTTAGCGTGTATGTCACACTCTGCCCACACCACATAAATAAGGAACTATTCTATTTTGATTGTCAGCTAAGACAGAAAAGTCATATCAGAAATGCTGTTTGGATCAGTGAGAAAAAAAAAAAAAAGAAAGAAAATTAGAGGAAGTGATAACATGTGTTTAACATCTGTTTCCATGAAACTGAAAACTTTTTGAATCTTTTCATTTCTACCCTCTTTAAACAATGACCTGCATTCATATTTATAATTGTTATTGCAATATTCTGTTAAAGTTTTTAAGTTCACACACACATATATATATATATATATATATTATATATATACACTAGTAAATATAAATAATATGAAATAGATGATTTAATATACAAGACACTACTGACAAGTTTGAGGAATTTAATCATAAAAAAATTGGTTACTATAATCAATAGATTTCATTTTCACTTTCAAAATAGTTTTGTTGGGCATTTATGTGGGATTTGAGTAGATCTGCTAAGTTCTCAAGTGTGACTGTGTCAAGAATCTCCCAGAGTTCAATACTGGATCTCTTCAGTCAGGACAAAATTTCAGCTGAATTTCATCTTTGAAAAAAAGTTGCAAGAGATTAAATCAGAAGAAAAGTGGAAACCGGCAATTATTGCCATTTTTTTGGAAACCACAAACTGTGAAACAATTATTTCAGGTGGAGATGAAAAATCACCAAACCATAAAAAGATAAAAAGAATCCAAGCACGTGACCTTTCAACTCTCCTGCTATTTGTATCATACTTGACAAATCATAGCAGAAGTTCACACTTTATTTGGTTTATATATATTGTTCAAATTTCTCAAATTTTTACATAGTATCTCTTCTAACATACATACTGATTGGGGATATTTAAGTTATATTTGCTTATAATAAATTCTATACGATTTAAAGCATTTTACTTAGAAGGTATCCATTTTCAATACTCTAAAATTTAATTTTTTCTCCAATACACTTCCATAGTGTGTGTGTGTGTGTATATATATATATATATATATATATATATATATGAAAAATTTCTGAGTTAACCTGTAGAAAAAGAATATTTATAAATGTAAAAGACAATAGGAAAACTGTAATATTAGCTGACGCATTTTGTCCAATGTGTACTTTTTCAAAGCAAAAACAAAATGAATTTATTAAATTCATTTCGTTTTTGCCTTGAAAAAGTCCACATTGGATGAAATGCGTCAGCTAATATTAGTTTTCCTATTGTTTTATATATATATATATATATATATATATGGATTAGAAACCGATAGAATGAGAGGATAACAAATGAATATACATTATTATTTGAATCCTGCATAGACAAACTAGAATTATGATACAAATATTACACATGAATTATACACTGATAAGACAGCTGCGTGTGAGATTTGCTTAGCCAATGAAAAAAAAAAAAAAAAAACAAAAAAAAAACAAACAAACAAAAAACAAAAAAACAAACAAAGAACAAACAAAAACAAAAAAGACAAAAACAAAAAAGACAAAAACAAAAAAGACAAAAACAAAAAAAGACAAAAAAAAAAAACATTAAAAAAATACCAGATTCTTTTCTTTTTCTCCTCCATATTTCATTCTCTGGTGAAGCTTTAATAAAAGCTAAACATGTTAGGTTTATAAACATTTCCTATTTGTTCCTTATCCTATATATGTGTGTATATATATATAATTCCAAGGATGTGGTGAACTATAGGTTTCATGTATGCAAAATGTGCCATCTTCAGGTGATGGACACACAATATATATATTACACACACACACACACAGGGGGTGTCCATAAAGTTCGTGTGCACTTTAAAAAATTTATAAAATTTATTTGTATTTGCGATAGAAATAATTTGTAAAAAGGATTAGAAAGAAGTAAATCTATATTTTTTAAGGTTTTATTGAAATTTTATTCAAGTTTCCACATGTCCTCCATCATTAGCAATACAAAGGGTAATACAATTTTGCAGTTTACAGAAAACATTTGTCAAGTGATTTACAGTAATGCCTGAAATCAGTTATTTTAGCTATACTTAAAACTAGGTCCATTAAACTTTATAACATTTTTTACAGATTATTTCTATCTCAAATACAAATAAAGTTATAAATTTTTTAAAGTGCACACAAACTTTATGTACACCATATATATATATATATATATATATATATATATATATATATATATAGTAATGATACAATATGGTAATCCATATGGAATTTCCAGGAGGATACAGATCCAGGGAAAGAGACAAAAGACAAAGCAAAATTATTATTATTAATTAAAGAATATCAAACACTTAAAATCCCATAGGTAATAATTTTTATTTCATGAGCGCTCGAAAAAACATCAGTTTTCAATCTTCAAGACCTACAAACAATTACTATATATATATATATATATATATATATATAGTAAGAACTCTTCAAACATATGCCCTTCTTCCACTGGTAGTTTCAGGCTGTTAATCTTCAGTGAAGGATAGAAACAATAGAAAAGGGATGGCAAACAGAAGTGGAGGTATATTTAGACGGGAGTAAAAGGAAAAGGCAGAATTATGCCACAAGCCAATTATATGTTATTAAAGTCATTAGTATGACTAGTAATTTGTATTGTACAATAAAATCAATCAGAAATGGAAACTTAATAAAATTACTTTTATATTTTAAAAAATGTTAATGTGGCAAATTTTGGTTGAATCTGTAATTGTAATAATCTGATGATGGTGATAATACAGCAATTTCTACAAATGCTTCTGCTTTGATGCCAACTGACAAAAATATTCTCTAAAACAAAAAGAAAATGTTGAAATAATTCTTGCACAGAAAGGTAGATTTTCTTTCCAATTAAACATACATAAAAATGCTTATAAAATATGCAGGGTTTGTAAATACTCCAAACGACTTTGTTACTTACTTACAACATGTTACTTTTCAGTATTCTTTTATTGCTTTTTTCTTTCATTGTTTTTTTTATTTCTTCTGGACATATTCTTTATGTACCTGTGTCTTTTGCACAACTTGTCTTCAAGGTGGAGCCATTTGTATGGAAACTTTGATTCTGAAAAGGTTTGTGAAGCAATGTACACATTTCAGTTAATACATACAGTCACCAAACAAGTGTCATCATTTACTTGTATGTAAGAATTAAACTGTGTGTGTGTGTGTGTGTGAATTTATAAACACATTTGTGAAGATTGAAGAGAATGCATTTGGCAAAATGTATTAAAAACAACAAAAATGGAGACAACAGTTTCAATATGTGGAATAATAAAAACATTTAATTTTAGAATTTTAAAAATTCAATTATAAGTTTTCATCCAACCTAAAAAGCTAAAGAAATTATGCATGACCTGCAATCAGTTTTTCAGATGTTTTTCATCTATGAGATACCAAAAAAGCTGATCCGCAAGAGAGATGCTTATAGACAAGTGGTTGGGGGGCTTCTCTGTCATACAGAGTTATCCACCAAAATCAAATTCATGCAAATGGCCTTATCAAACTGTCTTTGATTCACAGTTTGTCTGACGATCGCAAATAGCGTGAAACCAGACCAGACTCACACCAATACAACTAAATATGTTAGCTCTATTACTGATTTTGAGCACTTTCCAATAAGTACCGCATTATATATATATATATATATATATATATATATACACATACATACATACATACACATGTGACACTATTTAGCTATGGTAATTGGCTAACTAATTAAACATAGAAATTAAAAACGGGAAATTCTTAAGGCAAGAAAGAGCTATACTGAAAGATAGACTGATCGACATTAAAAAAAGAATTTATTTTATTTACAAAAGGAAGATACTGATTCTGTCAAATTAATTAATGTCATGATAAAGGAGCAATGCGTCAAATTCTGAAAGATAAACAAAGTCGGCCGACGCATGCGGCCATGAAAAAATTTCAGCTTGAGACCACCCTAGAGAATAGCCATTAATTATCTTTCAGAGATATCATTTAACTTTAATGCCTGATTCCAGCGAATCCATTCTATGTACGAATCATGACATGAAAAAAAGAGAGTCGAAAAGCGGATCATTATTATTGCTTATTCAAACTGTTGACTCGAAAATGACCATCTGGTGATAAGAGAATTTTAAGCCATGAGAAAAATAAAGAATTTAATTGTTGGGTGGGCAGGGCCACCCAGTTGAAGGTTGACTAGCAAAGAACCCAAATGTCGAGTGTTGACAATGAATAATGAGTCAGTAGAGGTCTGAGCTAAAGTGGATTTGGGATGTGATAAAGAATTAATTGGCAATCTGGGAATTGTAAATGTTTTGGCCGAAGGAAAAGGAAAAAGAAAAGAAAAAAAAGGATTTTGTAAACAAAATTTTCGATAATAATTCTAAGAGGGCCAGTCTAGCCATGCCCACACTGCCAAGAAATCATTGGCTAACTGGTAGCATGGGTGATAGGCAGAGGTGAATGTATGAGAAAGATGGAGAAGTTGTTAACACCCATTGAGGGGATTGGTATGAGATACCAATGTGAGAGAGGAAAAGTCTAGGAGGATAACTCTCCTCCGACCTTCCCTCACGGACAAGGGAGGAACTCCAGTGGAAAGTAATTAATCTTCCAAAAATTGGAAGTAATTAATTTTCCTGGCCTAAGAACAAAGAGAATTCTTGTTGAGAATTAAGAATTGTCATAGAACCCAAACCACGACAGGCCCCCACACCGGAGTTGGTCGGTGTCCATATAAACGACCGTCTCGAAGCAGCTAGGAGAGTTTTGGCAGAGCTAGACATGGTCGGAGTTACAGAGTCAGAGTGTTGCCTTGCAGAAGCTGACTGAAAGATTTCCATGTCCTTTTCAACTTAGTCTTCCTACCAAAAGCAAGTTTTTTATTGACGAATAACTTAAGATACCATAACTTGCTTAAGAAAAGTGTCAAAAATCAATAGAACGGGCTGGGAGAGAATCACACTCCTGTATTCAACAGATAATTGTTATTTCTCAACATATTTGAACCTCTTGAGTTGGTTTTAATATTTTTTTTTTTTTTTTTTTTACTTACGCTTGTGCGGTATCACCTTTACCCCAGATTCAGCTTGCACTACGACACCTGATTGATTTCATCTACCGAAGATCAAAGTCACAACGTGGGTGGGTTAGGTATCAATCTGGAAATGACCAGATCGACTGGGACACAGGCTGGTGGTAGCGACAAGGAGTCAACCCCAAAATGCTGGTGGAAAAAACCTTACAGCTTCGCACCGCAACTGGGAGTTGACCACGGGTCGATGGTGCAGTGTCAGATATTGACATTGCGATGTCACATATGGGCACTGGACTGTGACCACCTGTGCATGTCACACACACATACATACATACACATTTTATATATGTGTGTGTGTGTGTGTGTGTGTGTGTGTGTGATAAAATATAGTTTTAAGGCATGCTATATTTATGCGTTAAAGTGTTCAATATCAGTTATAGAGTGTATATGTTTTGTCAACACCCAGACGTGACTGTCTGTTTCATGCTAAACACAATCGTCATCATCACTTTGATTGTTATTTTTAGTGGATACTCATATTTGAGTAGACACTGTTCATTTATTAAACAGTACATGTATTCATTTTTGTCTACTGGCTTAAATGTTCACAAAATTTTATTAAAGAAAAATTTGCACTCTACAGCAGGACTTGCTTAAAAATTTTTTTCTTTAATAAGATTTCTCAAACATTTAAGCCAGTAGACAAAAATGAATACATATACTGTTTAATAAATAAACCATATCTACTCAAATATCTTGGAAGTCTCTTGTCAGAGGATGGTAAGTGTGACACCGAGATCTGTAGATGTATTGGGATGGCCAAGGACACATTCCAAAAGCTGAGCAGAGTATTGCCAGACAGGGAGGATTTCTTTGGTAACAAAGTAAATACTGAGCTGTTAAGTAACATCTGTTCTCCTTTATGGCAGCAAATGTTGGACAATTTCCTCAAAGATGAGAATTGAAGATAATGGAGATGTACTTCTAGAAAAGGATGCTAAGGATATCATAGACTGAGCGTGTGAGCAACGATAAGGTCTTGGAGAGGTTGGAAACAAGGAGGAGGCTTACACTTAATATCAGGAAGAGGCAGCTGAAATCCTCGCGAAACATAATGAGGAAGGAGGGCCTGGAGAATCTGATACTTACGGATCGAATAGAGGGAAAGAGAGACAAGGGAAAACAACACGTGACACACCTGGCGAACTTGAGCAAGTGGATGAGAGAATGTGGTCTGGGGGAGGAAGCAAAGAGAAGGAACTTGTTGAGAGATGCAAGGGATAGAGAGAGGTGGAGAGCCATGATCACCTACGTCCTGAAAGGACATGGCACATAAAAAGAAAGTCTTCTCAAATATGACTTTCTACTAAAAATAATGTTTAATGGGATAAAGAATATGTCAGATTAATAAAAATCCATTACTTCCTTTAGAAATGTGTGTGTGTGATACACACTATTTACATTATTTGGACTATTGTCCTCATCTATGTTGCCATATTTATTACAGTGTATCGGCCGTTGTACACTCCGGCCTTCTTCAGGTGGTTGGAATGTCGAACTGAACCCTTTATTTCAGCTCAGTTTTAGTTCAGTTCGATATTCCAACCACCTGAAGAAGGTTGGAGTGTACAACAGCCAAAACATTATAATACATATGGCGACAAAGATGAGGACAATAGTCTGAATAATGTAAATAGTGTTGTACATAATACCTCATCTCAGAAATATATATATATATATATATATATATATATATATATATAGTTGTATATTTAGGCAGCAATCCTTCGTTTATGCATGTTTCATTAAAAACGACAAACAAGGTACTACGGTTAAGCTTTTTATTTAATTTTTCTTGTGTTGAAACAAGAACTTTCTTTTCTGGACAAAGAGTGGGTAAAAACTGTCCAAATGTTTTCTATTTCCGAGTGCTTTCAGCTATACCAAGGCCACAATGTGCTAACCGTATTTGGAAATTAAAACATCCCTACAACACACTAAAACATACACATAATGCACACACTCAATTAAGCTGAAAAATCGAATCATCCTTGATAATAGCTAAAGGTAGAGCCGAAAGCGCTTGGAAATATAAAACATTTGGACAGTTTTTACATACTCTTTGTCCAGAAAAGAAAGCTCATGTTCGAACACAAGAAAAATTAAATAAAAAGCTTAACCATAGTACCTTGTCCGTCATTTAAGGCTAGGGTGGGGTTTCAAGGATTGAATGGCAACTTTCCTAGAGATGGTGTCTTGATAACAATATTTAGTAGTCTTCGACTACAGTGAGTGTCCGAGTTGGACGTCAGGAAGAGTATCCTGCCTTATAAAACCTTCCTTGAAATTATTATGACAAGTCTCAGTATGTGGACAGGTATACGTGGAGAGGTAAACTGAGATCCTCTTTCAGGCAGGACCCACTTTGCTTTGTGCGAGATTAATCCTGGTCCTGCCTCAACCAAAAAAACATGGCTATGATGATGATTCTACAGCCTTCCTCAGGCATACTCTCTATATAGAAATAAAGAATTCAATACATTCACATCAACACTTGTAATATAGATTATTCTATTTTCTGAAATATGACAATTAAAACCTTATTCCATTGCACTGAAAGCATTACAAATAAAATAAAAAAAAATAATAAAGTAGAAAATTAAAGGGAGATAACTTTTATATTTGGAAAGTATTTTTTTTTTTTTAAATTATATATCACCTTAAAATTAAAATATCAGCAAAAGGAAGAGTCCAAGATGTGAACTACAAATTGAAGAGACCCACATCAAGTAAGTACAAATATTTAAATATGTAGGAAGTCTTTTAACAGAAGATGGTAAGTGTGGTACCGAAATCCAAAGTAAGCATTGGGACAGCAAAAGATGCCTTCCTAAACCTAAGCAAAGTTGTTGTGGGTTGATTCAAATCTCAGCAAAGCAAAAAAGTTTCATTAGAAACAAAGAAAAGATTACTGAACTGCTATGTAATATTGGTACTCTTATATGGCAGTGAATAATGGACCATCACATCGCAGATGAAAGAGAAAATTAAGGCAACAGAAATGTGATTCTACAGAAGAATACTGAAAATCCCATAGACAAAATGTGTGTAATAAGAAAGCTTCAAGAAAAACAAACAAAAAGAACACTTATACTTGAAATCAAGAGACAACTGAAATTTCTCGGGCACATAATCAGGAAAAAGGGCAGAACTGAAGGCAAGAGGAACAGTAGAATGAAGTGTATAACCTACCTAACAAGCTCTTGGTTAGCAGAATGTGGCTTGGGAGATAGCAAAAAGACAAAACTTACTAATAACTACAAGGGATAGGAAGTTGTGGAGACCCATGATCATCTACGTCCTGAAGTGACAAGGCGCATTGAAGAAGATTACTTAAAAATTACACCTGTTAATTGTTTTTTTACGATAATGAATGATATTATAAAAAAATGTAAATTTGTTTTCTGAGATGAGGTATTGTAACTATTTACTGTAAATAATTACAATACTTCATCTCAGAAAATTTACATATTTGTATATATGTGGATAAAACCAAAATACTAAACACCAATATTTGCAAATGAAGCTTGGTCATTAATTTCTGGAGGTAAAAAAAACGAAGTGGGGGTATTCATTTTCTGTAAATAATGAAACTGCAATTGAATTGACAGTTTTTAATGATACATTTTTAAAAGCGCTATTCAATTATAAAAGTTGTCTCCCTTTAATTTCCCACCTTTTGAATTTTCATTGAAGCCATTTTTCAGGCAAATGAATTCACTGACATGAACCGAACCCACAATTTAATTATAGTTTACACAATTTCTTTAACTTACGTATCTTGCATAAAACATATGTATTTAAATGCTGCCTGACTTTTGTTTATTAGCAGCAACACCATATGAAATTCTTTGCTCAACAAATAAAGAATTGCTTGTTTTTTTTTTTAATTGAATGATTCATTTTCTATGGCTTGTCAACCTTTTGCAGGTTATTTAAAGCCAGAAATTATTTTTAGATTGTAAAAATTGGTGTGGGGGGAGATAATGATTCAGCAGTAAAAGTCTTATTAATCCCTAACTGGAGTGAGAAGAGATGGATTTATACTTTTCCCAAGAATATTTGTGTGAAAGTGAATATAATGAACCCAACTGGAATTGGAACTCTGCTCTCTGATTAACAATTCCAAGCCATTATCCATTACACCACCCACATATCCAAGCTTACAACACATGACATGATATTACCAAGCAGTCACCTTTATAGGTACTGACCAGGCTTGACATTGCTTAACTTTTGCTGAACAAAATGAAACAGAATTAAAATAATTTCAAGCTGAAACAATGGTGATATGATGAGCGTCACATCCATTTTTTTTCTTATTAGTATTATATGAGTATTTTGATCCAAGCACGTAACCTGAAATATTAATAACTTGGCAACATTTTGTTTTTAACAAGTAAATAGACTCAAACTTCTATTTATATTTCTGAGATAGTATTGTAACTATTTATACTGTTTTGATTGTTGTCCTCATCTTTTATTGTAACATTGATAACATTTCAGCCATTGTAACCTCTGGCCTTCTTTAGGTGATATTTTTTTGAATTTCAAACCAAACCCAAAATAATTGATCTGTATGTTGAGGTTTCTGAAGATTGGTTAGATGATGTTTGTGTAGGCATTCTTCTCACATTTAGTTCTTGAAATTGGCTGACCATAGAACATTCACATTCCTGGGTCATTCAGTAAAGTCACTGAGAATTTGTTCCATTTCCTCCACCCACTGCTTGTATATATTGTGAGAAGGATTAGAAAAGGTCAATGTTATGAATGTGACAATAAAAATGAGGACAACAGTTAGGGTAAATAGACTCAAACTTGTTTTGAAAAGAAAAATTAAAACTTTCACCTTAAGTTGGAACAAAAAACAAGAGAAAAATCTAAAATGGAGGCAATAAAATTAATATTTTTAAAAGATATGTCTGGAACCAAATGAAAACTACATTTCTCATTGGCTAAAAATGATAACCACCATTCTGAATGACTACTATGATTAAAGGTTGAGGGCAAAATAGAATCTGCTCTTCTGATTGGCTAAAATACCAATAGTCAAAATTAAACAAATCCCAATTGATCAAAATTCATACTTAGAATTAAATAAAAGGATCACATTTGGGTAGATACAAATAGTTTTACAATTCTTGCAATCACCCAGAAGTTATATGCCAGAATACTAGTCTAGAAATGATCACTCTTGGCTGAGCCAATGGCAGAGAAAGACCCGAAACTTTCTATGACCCCAGGATAGACAATCAAAAAAGAAACATTCTGGTGTACAACATATACATATAAAATGAATATGCTTTTCTATGTGGACCAGCATGCTCATTTTTATGTTATATTCACAACATTTCAGCCATTGTTGCCTCTGGACCTCTTCAGATGTCTCATTATATTCAGTAACATTTTTTTTTGATTTTCAAATCAAAACCTTTACTCAATCTATATAGGTAAATTTTTTTTTTTTTTACAATAATGCTCACCTTGCAATAGGCCCAAGAGCCACTCGAGGTAGAGGGTTACAGAGTAAGAGGCATAATTTATGAGGATGTGTGTGGAGAATAATGGTTAACCCTAGACTTGAACAGATTAAGATTGTAATGACTGGGAAAGCATCCTCTTGGGAGTTGGTTCCACAAAGTAGTAGTTTGTAGGAAGCTGTTTGAGAGGAACTTATATCTCAACAATGGAACACAATGGGAATAATGATGGTTTGCATGGTATCACGGTCTTAACTGTGAAGGAATGTAGTTTGAACACTTTCCATGGAAACAGTGATAGAGAAACTAGAGGCATGAAATATTTTGTCTGTGTGGAAAGATGTTGTAGGGTGGGAAACAACTGTTCTCAAACTTTCCATGTTTAGGGGATATTTCATGTTACTTAATACAGTTTTGTTTACCTTTGTGATACTTGTCCATTTCTTGCAGTGAACAAGAGTATATGATTTTTCATCACTACCAGTTCCAAGGATTGAACTAACAACAGCCAGGGAACCAGATATAGTTTCACAAACGTTTTATTCCACTAGGCCATGTATTTCTCAGACTTGTCTGAATAGCAAAGCAGAAAATAAGACAGGTGTTTGAAGAAGGCCAGATGATGAAACATTGTGAGTATAACAACCAAGATGAGCAAGTTTGTCTGAATAGCAAAGCAGAAAGTAATATACATGACTTCAACAATATTATATATATATATATATATATATATATATAAGGTTGGTGCAAAAATAATGACGTTTTTTGACGTTAAAAACGTCATTATTTTTGCACCAACCTAATATATATATATATATATCCCTAGCATGAATCAGCATTTCATGCACAAGCAATCTTCAGGTGCTGAATATGAACTGACTTATGTAATTTGAATTTTAATATATCTGGTAATCACAATGTTGGTGGAGTTTTATTTTATACTTGGTTTACAGTTTTTTAATTTAAAAAATTATATTTGGGAATTAGATTAAGCAGGTTTTACATATGCATGTAAGAAAAAAGAAAGAAAATTAAAAAAATTTATTTTTGAGTGGTGAATAATCATTTTCTAATTTTTTTAATTAAAGGGAGATTACTTGTTCTTATTTAATAAAAACAAATTTATATTCAAAATAAATAGTAATTTACATTAAAAATTAATTTGGATGAACATATTTAAGCAAATATTTATTTTTATGTCAGAAAAATATGCACATATTTTTTGACAAGATTTCTTGAATGTTCAGGCCAGTAGATATGGTTGGATAAGAAATACTGTTTAATTAAAAAACAGAGCTTCTACTTGAATATGAGTATACATAAAAAATAATGTAAGCATATATATATATATATATATATATATATATAATAGTTGTAATGGAATGTCCCACACTCCCTATTGCCTATGTGGACTGACTATATCAGTAGCTATGTATAGTGAGCACAGGGTATACCTGGTGGGCTTGCTTCAGCAATTAGTTGGAGATTTGTCTCTGGCTGTGCTGGTCAAACTCTCTGCCTTTGGGCAAAGAGGAACCCAGATGAGGCTATGCCAAAAGGCAGAGTCTTGTCTGGGGTGGTAGACAGCTACTCAACTCCATTTTTACGGGGTCTACAGGTAATTTTTGCCCAAGCCTATGGGCTCAGTTTTGCTCATATTAAAAAACGGCCTTGTGCCACATCCTGCCATGTGGGGAGGTAAGGTAAATAACCTTGCTTCGGGAATTACTAGCCTGTCACTCGATTCCCTGTCTTTCAGTAGCGTATTCTTTTTTTACATCTTTCATCTACACACGTGTTGCTGTTCCTTCACTTGAGTACCACTTTTGTTTGTAACCTCTATGATACAGCAGACACACACACACACACACACTATTAAAAAAAGAAAAAAAATCAATTTTACACCAATGAAAAGTGCATATATAGGAGAAAAAAAAAACAAGAAATATAATCATTCATTTACTGATACACCCTGATGAGTGGATGGAGTGATTGCTGGAGGGTTTATCGATGAAACTCTGTAGTTAGGATGCTGAAACTAACACCAATGAGATATATATATATATATACACACACACACACACACCTGTCAAAGAGAAACCAGCTTAACTAGTTGTTGTTCTTGCAAACTCTGCCAGAACATATCCACCCACCCACACACAATTACAGAGCTAACTCTAGTTTGCATGGCAAGATCTATAGCCTCATGCTGCTGCTTTCTTCACTCACAAACTTGACTATGTACCCAAAAGAATTGGAATTCTGATGACCCAGCTGACCACACCTGATATTTCAGGTAAATTGTGTATCGCATCAGAAAATAACTTCTGGTTTTGATTCAATAAATTTTTACATAAATTTTTCCGTATTTTGACATTATTGGAATTGTTGCAGCACTGCAAGGAATAAAATACTTGAGAATTTAAAAGTGACTTATCTGGAAAATAGACTGAATATGAAATAGCCAATATCAATATACATTTTTTGCATTGTATTTATAACTTGAAGATAAAAGTTGTCATTCAGAAAAAAAAATCACTTGGCAACTTCTTTGGTAAGAGAAATGTCTTATGCTTCAAGGTCATTCAAACAAGACAATTACTCAATGTGCATTTTACTTTAACAATTTATCCAACTTCCACAAATTCAAAATGGAAAATTAATTTTACCAGACACGTAAAATAAATATTTCCACAGAAGATTAAATTTCAGATGAGGAAAAGTCATGGAACTGGTCAGTCGTTCTTAAATCCATTTTCATCTCCAGTGGTTATCTTGTATAAAAATGTTTCTCAAAGGACAAAATGTACCATGAAAAGATTTTTTCCAATTTGCCAGTTTTTTGTTTTTTTTTACCCTTAAAAATGATCACTTCTGTGGGTTTGTCTAGAATTCATCTTCCTGGTTTCAGAATTTTTTCTAAGGCTTATAAATAATAAACTATAGTTGATTGGCCTTACTGCTGCACAACTTGATTTCCCCCAACAGCAGACGCTGTCTTCATGCATAGTTGGGGGCCACCTTTTCTTGCTTGGTTTTTAGTAGTAGTTGTTGGTTGACCATTGAAATGGCAAGGTTTTGCACAATATCTTGCTGTTTGTCCAAACTTTTGGTGGTACCAGCAAATTCCAGTGTTTGATTTACTCCTAGTCTTCGAGTTAGTTCTACTATGGTGTCGAGACTTGTATGCATTGTATGCTGGACGTGAATGCACTCTACTCAGTTGCTCCAGTTGCGTGGACAATTTGTCAATCTGCTGCTGCATTTCCTTTAGTGTATCATCACGTAGTGTGATGTCCACCAAGGAAACATGAGTGCTGTTAAGAGTCCTCGTCTCCACAATTCCATCAGCTATTGCAGCCACTCGTAGTAGATTCAAGTCCTCAGGAAGTGTTGCCAAAATCTGCGTGGTGTGGGTCAGCAGCTTGTCCAGCCAGAGTTTCTGTAGCAAAGCCTCTGACATGGTGTTGTTACCCAGAAGGTTTTTCATCTTCCAAAGAAGTTGTGTTGGTTTGTACTGGTTGAGTTGAAGCATGTTGAACAGGTCATTGATTTGTCGTTCCTCTGACTTTCTGGTCAGAAGAACGACTAATAATAGTTTTTTTAGAACGTCAAATGGGTTCTCTGATGGGACGTTATCTAATAAGTCAGAAACTTCTGATGCAATGTCAGGAGGTAGTTTCTCAACTACATAAGTGAAACAAGCGTTCTGTGACTGCATTCTCTTGACCTGAAATATTGCGCTCAGTTGCAAGAACCAAACGTGAACATTCATCGTGTTGAAGACTGGAAGGTTGATCAGAACTGCAGCTCCGTCACTGTCTGGGACTGCCATGTTGAGTCGCGTGAATATTCACACATGGTGCCAAAAAAAAATTTGCATGCCAAGTAGATATGCTGATTCTGTGATGTTTCTCATGATTCTCTTACTAGGTTCACTGGTGAATGAGCTTTGCAGGACAAAAACAGATCAACTAATTTTTATGTGGACTTTGATGAAATACCAATGAAATGCTGCCCTCTCGGATTACATCAGGCTTTCCTAATCACATTGGGGGTCACCAATGAAATGTGGCAGACTTCACATTTATTTAATTTAGATTAGGAAACCAAACTGACATGAAGAAAAAGAGGATATGCCAAAGACATCATTACACATTAAATTTGTGTTTAACAAGAAGTACAAACAACGATGTGAAAGAAAAGCATGCATTGAGTAAAACAAGAGTTGTCTCTCTTTAACTATCAATTGTTCCAAAGTTCACTGAAAGCAATAGGGTTATAATGGTTTCTGTAATAAACGTTTTCTACAGTTTTGCTGTGTAAGAAAAAAGATTGTGTGTGTATAGGGAATATTCAGCATGTGAGCGGTGGTGTGATTGAGAAGGTTGGCACATGGTTTCAACTGTCGTGGATTTCTGTGGCAACTGAGATCTCACTGGTTTACAAAGAATTTTCTTTGCTTATATAGATGATCATCGGCTCCGAAAGCTCTGCACGGGAAGAATCACTTCAAGTGCAGACAATCTGATTGGTTGGCATTGACCAATCAGCGAGCAAGCTTTGGGGAGACTCACGAAAAGCTTCTGGGATCTGATTCTCCCAAAAGTGCACAAAATCGACTACATGAAAATATAACGATTATAAAATTGTTAAATTAGACAGTAGTGTTGATTTACTATCCAATGAATGCTTGTTGTATAATTTGAATTTGCATAAGTATGTATGTATGTGTGATGATGATGATGATCGTCACAAAGTATTAGGTTGGTGCAAAAATAATGACGTAATAATGTCGTTTTTTGACATATTTTTTAATGTCAAAAAACGACATTATTACGTCATTATTTTTGCACCAACCTAATATTATTTGTTCATGGCTATATTCCCATTTGCCTTTTCATGTCCAGATGTCAATTCAGTGACAGTGATAAAATGCCTTGACCAAATTTTCAGCATTTTTGAGTTTCTATTTTATATTCACTCTGACAGAGATGCATCCTTTATTAGCCAAAAATTAAAATTCTACCTAACTCAAAAAGGAATAGCTAGAAGCATGTCTACTCCATACCACCCAACAGGCAATTCTGTCTCCTTTATGAAAAATTTCATACACACTCACTCAGAAGACACCCCAATTTTCACAATGGATGCTATAGGAAAAAGGAATTTATTTGGTTCTAATTTTTTAAGGCTCATAGAACATTCATTTTAACATTATTCTCTCTTACTACAAAGATATTTTTATTTGAGAAATATGTCAAAATGGTATTTTACTGTCGAAAGACTTAGGATAAACTGAATATTTTTAACTCGTCCGTTTTTAGAAATACCAAATGCTGTTAGAAATTATATTTTTTCACTATATTTTAACCAACAACATTGTTGCCAAATATCTACCTAATATTATTTTATTTTTAACGGGAAGATCTCAAGACGTTAGAATAAGAATAAAAATAAATTATCTAAAAAAAAAAAAAAAAAAAAGTGTAGTGATTTTTTTTTTGCATATAAACAGAAAATTATCAGCAATTACAAATAAACGCCAGAAGTTATTGCCCCTTATTATCATGTAATATAAGAGTTATTCCCCTTGTATTAGTATTACTTTAAAAAAAAGTGAACAAGCATTTTATTAATTTTAAATACTTTGTCTTTGATGTCATGTTGTATGTTTGCATAATGAACCCGACTGAAATTGAAACACAGCTCTTATTTCTAATTCCAAGCCATTATCCATTACACCACCCACACATCCAAGCTTACAGCACCTGGTATTTCCAAGTGGTCACCCATCTAGGTACTGAATAGTCTTGACGTTACTTAACTTCAGTGATTGGATAAGAACTGGTGTTTCAACCATGTGCAGACAGTGCCAAAAGACAAATCGAATAACAAACAAAATGATGAAAGACAAGAAATACAATAGAATACCTTTAAAATTTGAAGAAAGAACTGAATTTAGTAAATAAACTGAATTGTGACGTAGGCACATACTTATAGTCCCTAATGAAAATTAGGTGTGTGAATGAGAGAGAAAATTCTCAATTCATTTTTGAAAAAAAATAGAGGGTAAAAAATAAACAACCCCTACCAAATCAGACTGCTAACTGATGATGATGAAGGCTTCATCACTTTTAAGGCTATTATTTATTAAATGATGGCAAAACAATAAAATGTTTAGAATAGTTTAACGGATTTAAAAGCGTTTTTAAAATCATGACAAGTTTTGCTTTTACTTTGTTCAACATTTTGTCCTTTTGAAACTGTTTCAGCATTATGTCCATTCATCATTTTGTCCCTCAACACTGACCTACTACCGTGTTCAGCTATGATTATATTGTGAAAAAATCAAATCAAAAAGTAACACATTGAAAGTTTTTTTAAATTTAAAGTAGTATTTACTTGTAAAGACTTTCTAAAAACAGTTTTGAGCTAAATGTCCTTTTTAAAGTTAAATTTTGATTTTATTTGAAAGAGAATAGTCTCAAGTTAATCCATAAGGAAAATAAAAACTTTACATGTTTCAATAAAGATTTATTGAGTTAGCAATTGTGGTTCATGCGACATTCAAGACAGAAATGGTTTGGTGGTTTGCTTTGCACTGGGGATGGTGAGGTTACCTACCCCTCCTTTCAGAAGTTCCTCCATCCACTGGTAAAGCTAACTTCTGGAGGTGCAGCTCCTATGCCCAGACTGGCTAATGACGGCTTGGCACAGTTGGGTTGCAAAGAGGGTTTCCTTCTAACTACACCCACAGTTTAGCTGGCAGGTCAATGCTGTAGACCAGGATGAGGCCGTCACAGTGCCCATGTGTGAGAGTTGGATATAGGCCATAGCCTAGTTAAGTTCCACATCCCAATTCACCTGAGTAATGAGATATGCTATGGGTTGTATAATGGCCCACAAACAGATATTGAATAACAGAAGACAAAAACAAACAAAACAAAGACTTGAGTAAAAATAAAATCTTGTCAAGTTTATTTTTGTTAAAGAAAAATACATAAACAAAAATAATGTTAGTGTGAATTAGATAACTGTGTCCTGAAAAGGAAAGTCTTGGTAGTTGATGGAAAGTGTTGTCCTGAAAAGGACAGTTTATTGCATATCATTGGCAAGAATGGCTGGAGCAACAGTTGATAGAAAGCTAGAGATTAAGATGGCTGACTAGCTGGAACTGCAGCTAATGGTGGAGCCATAGGCTGGTTGTCTGCTGCTGGAACAGATACTATACTTTGATCCTAGTCATCTGGGCCACAGAAGATATTCACTAACTGCCCCACCAGGTCGGATGTGGCACAAGGCCGAGTTTATATGCTCGGCCAAAAATTCCCCCATAGACCCTGTAAAAAATGGGGTCAGGGAGCTGTCTACCACCTCAGACGAGACTCTTCCCTTCGACATAGCCTCATCTGGGTTCCTCTCTGTCCGGAAGCAGAGAGTTTGACAAGCACACTTAGAAGTGAATCACAAGTGATATGATTTCAACACACTGCGGCTAACCTGAAGATTAACAGCCCTCTCACTTTGCAACAAGATCCGGTTCTTCAACACCAATGTCAAGTTGGTCCTACTTTACGGCTCAGAAACCTGGCAGGCAACCAATACCAACACCCACAAATTTCAGACATTTACCATCCAATGTCTCAGGAACATCCTCAATATCAGGTGTCTGGAAGTTGTCTCCAATGACCAACTGTAGGACAGAACCAAACAAGCCCCAATCACGATTGACATCAAGAAACAGAAATGGGGGATGGATCGGCCACACATTCCACAAGCATGCTTCTAGTGTCACTAGGCAGGCCCTTGAAGCGAAAAGTGGGTCGACCAAAACAGTCTTGACGAAGAAGTGTTGACATAGAGGTGAAGGCAGCCGGCATGACATGGGCCAAGCTGAAAAGGATCACTCAGAACCATATCCGTTGGAGAGGTGTTGTTGCAGCCCTATGTTCACCAAAGAATCAAGAGGCATAAAAAAAAAAAAAAAAAAAATGACTCTTCTCGAAGATTGTTTTTAAATTTATTGATGAAAGTTTTGTTTATTTATAAGCAATAGATAAATTATTATAAATTCACTTAAAAAACTAAACTTGGAAATTTAAATCCATTAAAATTACTTTTAAAAAATAACCCTGAATTAAATGCCAATGTTCAAATGTAATTTTTTAGATGATGTTGGTATTTTAGTCATACTTTATTACAATTTTAAAATACACTTTGAATTTACAGAATCCCACCTGCTAATTTAATATTGTCCTTTAAAGTTTTTGAAACTTGACCAATTTCCTCTTTATGTTATTGTTATTGACATATCATTTGCATTGACCTCATCATATTACTGTTTTATTAAGAAAAAAAAACTAAGCTAATTGAGTAGTTCTATTGTTTGACACTTTCATATTGAAAGAAAAAAACTGTATTTGGCTCAGACAAATATATCTGCACATGCCTGCCTGACATCAGATAAGGTTTTGAAGAATGGCAGTTTTTTTCTTTTTTTTCATGAATGGAGTATAGCATGGTTAATGTGGCTCCAATCTGTCCTTGTTAATGCAGAAAGACTTTCTAATCTGTCAGCATGTGGTATATAGTTCTATAACTAAGTAATAGTCTTTGTAAGAAACTATCAATCTCATGCTCTCAAATCACATTTTTATAGTCTGTACCATTCTTTCTACAATTCTATTTGGTTGCAGATGATATGGTGGGATTTTATATGGGAGATATCTAATTTTCATTAACCAAGAACAGACTTTTGTCACAAAATTCTTGGGCATTATCTGATACTAATGTTTTCAGTACTTCATTCCTAGCAAATATTATCCATAATATTTGCCTTATTGTGTTAGTTTTCCTATTGTGAACGTAAACAACTTCAGGCCAGCCAGAACACAGGTCAACTAAAATAAAACTATCCTGCAATGTTAATGTGTGAAGGGGCCATATGAACGTAAGACCAAGGTTCTGCTTCCTTAGACCATGTCTATACTTTATTCTAGCCAAAAAATTTATTTCAACACACTTCGAACATTTGTGTCCATGATTTTCAACATTGCATACATATCCAGGCCACCATGCTTTGAATTTCAAATGCTTCTGTTTAGCTGTAATTCCACAATGCACATCGTCATGCACACTTTATTACACCATTTCTACATTTTCCAGTTGGTACTACTAAATCTCCATTACATGCAATACCATTTTCTACAGTTAACTTAGGTCTAATTTCTTTGTATGGTCTTTCAGCTTTTTAACAATTAGTCCATTTATTAGTTTTTTTTATTCTAGATACAATTTTACTTAATATTGAATCCCGTTTCTGAGGCTGGTCAATTTATTGGTAGAACATCTGTTTCTACCCAGGGGCAAAGAGTCATCTTCCATAATTTCTAACATGCTGTCTTTTAAAATGTAATGTGGATAATGCATCTACATGGGGAATAGTATCTCCTATTACATATTCGATATCAAAATCAAAAGCCATTAGCTCTTAATAGTATTTCCTATTACATATTCGATATCAAAATCAAAAGCCATTAGCTCTTAATATTTTGTAAGATATAACTTTCAGTAATTCCTTCCTTGGGTTAAAAATGTATTCATTGAGCTTATGGTCAGGTTTCAACAAGAATTTTCTACCCAATAAAAATTGACGAGCCCTACTAGTGCTCCAAACTATAGCTAGATCCTCTTTTTCTATGTCTAAGTAATTAGATTCAGTTCATGTTAATACTCTAGACAGATACATAACTGAGTGTCCTACCTGGGCTAAGATTGTCAATATAGAACATTTACTAGAATCTGTAGTTGATTCTTTTGGGAGTCGAAAATCTTGATAACAAGGGTTTTTTTTTTTTTGCAAGAGCATTTGTCAAGTTTTGAAATGCTGTTTGTTGAATATTACTTCACTTAAATTCATTATTCTTTTTGCACAAATTTCCAAACCCTTCAATTAATTCTGAATATTTGAATAAGTATTTACAATAAAAATTTGCTAAACCCCCCCAAAATTCCAATTCTTTTTTATTGGTAGGAGGAGACACCTCTAATATATTCTATGTCAAACTTGATGAAATTCCATCTTTTGAAATTTGGTACCAAGTTATTTTTTCACAATTAAATACACACTTATTTTTGTTAATGGTCATTCCAGTTATCCTTAGTCTATTTAATACGTGGTTGGATTTTGTTTCAACTCTTCTGCATAAGTTTCACCCAAACAGATATCATCTTGATATACATTTTTTATGTCCCCTTTTGAATATTTTCTATTGCCTTCTGAAAGATGACACTTGCTGCTTTTACTCAATACATGTTCATCTAAACAATCCAACTGGAGAGTTAATTGTGGTGATCTCCTTAAAAGTATCATCAGTTCAAATTTGACAGTGTGCGCATTTTAGATCAATTTTCATAAAGCATTTAATTCCTGCTAACGAATGTAAGATCTTCCTAATGTTTTTGATAGGATAAGAATCTGAACAGATTTTATGGTTTATGCAGACCTATTTTATAGTCACCACAGATTCTAAGATCACCATTTTACATATCTTCTCAACTATCAAGGGTAATAACTGAATTGGAAGTCTGCAAGATTCAAAATATAAGGAGTTACAACTTTCTTTCAATACTTGCTTTATAATCTTTTAATATCCCATTTTTGGGGGTTATCTGAAATCATAGCATGGTAACATCAACAAAGCCCAGTACGATGAAATTCTAACGGATGAAACGAGTCACAAAAACTTTTTCCAATTTCTCATACTATTATTCTATATATATATATATATATATATATATATATATATATATATATATATATTAGCGTGTGTATTTTTGAGATGAGGTATTGTAACTATTTACATTGTTTGAACTGTTGTCCTCATCTTTATTGCTATATCCACATATCAACCATTGTATATTCTTCAGATTATATATGCTGTAATTTTGAACCGAATCCTTCATTTATTCTATGGGGGTAGATTGCTCTAATTCTACATGCCATGCCATTTTTGGATATCTTAGGACACATGGCCCAGTGGATAAAAGTGTTGGTTAAGTAATTCAAAAAGTGATTGAGAGTTCAATACCTGGCCATAACAGAGGGAACAAAACCTTGGAGAGTTACAAAGAGGAATTAACGTAAACTAAGATATCCAGAAAAGGTCTGTCATGTGGAACAATCTATTTGATTTGAAATTCCAACGTATATCACCTGAAGAAGGCCAGAGTGTACAATGGACAAAATGTGAATATGGTAATAAAAATGAAGCCAACAGTCCAAATGATGTAGTGTAAATCTGTGTGTGTGTGTGTGTATATATATACACACACACACAAATTCACACATGTACAGACAAACGTATGTGCGGAATTTACTCTTTTACTTATAATTTTATATATATTTATATATAAATAGTATGTGTTTTGCAGTTTTTTGATTGAAATTAATCAAAATCAAGTTCCAAACATTTGCACCCCAACAGGCTGCACTAAAAGTAGAAGGGTTTGGGTGAATACCAAGGCATCCCTAAAAGAGGAAGTGCCAAAAAAACTGGACAATATCTGTCACCACACACACACGTGTGCAGGATGCCAGATTGTGATAGTTTCAACCTACCATCAATGGGAGTGAGGAGGAGTAAGTAAATAAAATCTGCCCATTCTTACACAGACACTCAAGAATAAGCACATTTTATATATCAGCGATTATGTTTCCAGAATCTTCCAGCACATATGGAATTTCCATTCTGTGTTTCTTTTCCTCCATTCTCAACACTCCACTCATTTAGTTTTCATCCCTGCATGTGACATTTTGCTTAATGTTATTTAAAAGTATACTATTAATTCTGAATAAATACAATTATTTCACACACACATTTTATATATATATATATATATATATATATATATGAGAGAGAGAGAGATAAGTATTTTACCTTACAACTTGAAAAGGAGGAGAAACCTTTGGATCAGTCCATGCTGAAACACGTGATTATGCCCCAGTTATTTAAAAGTAGATGTCTTTACCATCTCGTTCAGTGTTATTGTCAAAGTCAAACCTTGTAGAAAATATTGTTCTTAAATTTCCTTAATAATTAACAAAATTAGGAGGTATTTTTCTCAGATTTTGGAAACATGACAACAGTTTAAACCTTTGATGATAAAATCAGTTAATTTCTGTCATAAAATATTTGCATATCTATAAATAAACTGTAAAAATGTAATCAAAAATTATAAAAGGATTAACTGAAAATCAAGGTAAATTATAAAGGTGCCAATATCAAATCTTACCAAAATATAAATCTGCACCCTAGATTTTTTTCAAATCTCTTTCCTAGGGGCAATATACATGACTATTTTTTTTAATTAAAAGAAAACAGGGAAATTCATAACTTTCTATTATTTAAAATATAAAAATACATAAAATGACTGTCAAATGAAAATATAGATAATTACATTAAAAATTTACTTTGACATCATGTGTAATGGCTAGCCAAGGCTGTACCAAAATGGATATGTGTACTTAGGCAGCAAATTCTCTTTTAGGCATGTTTGATTAAATAAATTGCAAACATTATGCCTGTTTATTTTGATCATAATCCTTTCATATTCATATATTTTCTCTATATTACAATTAAATAAGGCAAGAAATGTACTGTGACAATGAGAATCACTTATTTCCCTTTTATTGAAGATGGAAAGTACTTGGAAAATAAAAATGATCCTCACTGTTACAGTGCATTTCATGCTTTTTTTAATTGTAATGTACAGAAAAATATTTATGAATATGAAAAGATTATGATCAAAATAAGCAGACAATGTTTGCAATTCATTCAATCAGATATCTATATCTATATATAAGAAGTTAATGGTCAGATTTGAATTAGACCAGGAAACAGTAGTATTAATATTAAAGTGCTCAATACACATAAACAATAAAAATATAACATGTAGAGTTTTTAAGCATAAAAAATTAGGAAATCAGCTGATATAGGATTAATACAAATATAAAATTTGTTACACAGCTGATTGAAGTTATATATATATATATATATATATATATGAACGCAAATTAAATATATCATATACACTTCAAGTTACTGTCTCTTAACATGGTAAATGATATTTTATTTAATGTGAGCTACTAAGTATAATAATAGTTTCTAGGATTTTGCATCTTTCCTTGCATTGGGTGCTGTAGAATATTTGGGTATTATCCACTAATATTTATCTGATGTTGATAGTTGTATTTTGTTTGTGATGTGCTAGTTGATATGTATCATTGATTTTCAACAGCTGATGTGTCAACCTATGGAGATAGGTGTGGTGCATTTTACCCAATGTAAGAATTTAATGCTTTTTATTATTAATATTGAAGATGCAATTAGATTATTTTTACAGGGGGGAATTTTTGATGCCCCATGTTGGTAATGATTAGAAGTTTTAAACTTTTTATAGTAAATAAATCAAAGGTATTTGTTAGGATCATTGATTGATATGTATCTGCAAATTATATTTTTAATTGTTTTTTTTTTTCCATTCTGTTTATAATTAAGGTACATCTGGTTATAATAAAAATAAACATGCCATTAATTTATTCTGTTTGCATCAAGGTGATGTGTTATTTTTTCTAAAATGTTAAGACTAATTTTATTTGTTCATTGACAGCACAGTTAGGAAATTTATTGCTGATTAGAGTTTCTTTAATGTTGCTTAGTTCCTTATATAAAGGAAAACTGATTTTAAATCTCCACTGCCTTGTGGCTATACTCAATCATGGGAAAGGCTCTGGGAGTAAACCCTGAAGATAAACTCCTGCAACAATGTCAGTGCCAAGCTGTATTGTCCTCTACTTTTCCCATTTGACAACATCAGTGGTGTGGATAGGGGAAACACGCTGAATGGACAACTGCTAATTTCTCATAAAACCCTGCCAGGCCTGTACCCTGGAGAGAGCATCTCCTTCAGTCAGAAGCAATGCCTCAGCACCTTTCATATTCACTGTTTGAGGTGCATCCTTAGCATGAATTGGTCCGACCAGGTCACCAATGCCATAATTATCACCAGTGCCCAGTTACCCAGTCTAAATGTCCTTCTCTGCAGTCTTGTACATGTACACTGTCTACCAGATCAGAGGATTCAGAATGTCCTTCTGTACAAGAAACTGGTCACTGGCAAGAAGGTGACCTCTTCTTTGCTTCAAGGACATGTGCAAAAGGCACATGAGGGCAATGGACATGAAAATCGAGGTATGAAAATGTCACCAACAATTGCTCATGCTGAAGATGCAATTTACACCGAGAGCTAGACTGAGAAGAGGAAAAATGGAGGCTTGCTGCCAAGAAGAGAAAACAAGCAATACAGCAACATTTGGGAAGAGTGTCTTCACATGCATTTATTGTAATCGACTGTCACTCCCATGTGAGCTTGTATGGCCACAACAGATGCTGTGCTGCCATCAGCAGTTGAGGCATAACTCTTTGGGTATAGATCTGTGGTCTCTCAAGACCAATGGATGCCTCATTGGGTTCCTTATAAAATAATGTTTAAAGAAGAGTTTAATTTATCCCAGTAAATTATGTTTTTTATAACAGCTATTTTGTATCTGTGGGGGCATTCACTTTTGTGGTTGAGTAGACAAGTTTCTGCTAGTGAGTTCTTTTTATAAAGCTGTTGGTATTGACTAAAATATCGAGGGATTTTATTAATATTGAGTTTATAAATAAGGTATAAGATGGAGTTATTCACAAAGATTTCTTTTTATTTCATTTAGGTTTTTTGCTAATATAAGGGAGTTGTCAATATAACAGACATATATGGGGAGGGGAACTTGATGAAATTATTGAAGACTTTGTTTTCTATATGTGTCATATAGAAAAGTAGATCTAGAAGACAAACACACCCCGACACCATCAGTTTGTGTGCAAATATTGCATAGTGATCATAGAAAATGCAGGTAAAATGATCAGCTCCTTGTATTGCTCCAGTAAGTATCTGACTCCTCATGCTATCCTCTTTATAAGAGCCAGATCAGGATGAAAATGAAGTATTGTAGAGCTGCCCAGTACTTATTTTTCAGTTATGATAGAGTTCAAATGCATCTCCAAGTCCTTGTGGGTGACAAATTATTTTCCACCTTCAAAACTCTCTTTCAAAGGCAAGCCTCTCACTGCTCTATTGCTACTCCCATGGAAAGTTCTCATTCCTTGGTTGCACCAGGTCCAACCTGCCATGCCACTTACATTGTAGCAAACCACTGCTCTCCAATCACTACAATCTTGAGCTCTTCAAGTCTAGAGTTAACCATTATCATCCCCTCCTATCCATATAAACTACCCCTTAATATAAGGAGACCTTACTGTAAAAAAGAAAGGGACTTGGGTCATGATAGATGTTTGTGCAAAATAGTTGGCTTAATTTTAGGAGATGGGAATCTGTAAGACTATGTAGATAGTTTCTTTGGGATATTGGTGAATAAACTTTCAATGTCTAGAAAGCTAGGATGCCATTATTTGATTTATTTGTAGTATATCAAGGTATTTGCATGTGGAGTTAATGCTATACTTACTCAGTAAGTATAGCAATACTAGTTGGCTTAAAGTTTTTGCTAATTGAAATATGAGGTTTGGGATTTGTGAGTTTATGAGACATAGTGGGGTGTTGGGTTGTGTGTGTGTTTTTTTTTTTTTTTTTTTTTTTTTTAACACTCACATATAGGTAGTCAAGTTAATACTTACTCACAATTTTGTAGTCTGAGGGAACCAATCTCTGCATTGTTAACAATCACTTTCTATCTTGATAAAGCTGGTGATGTTTTTGTTTAGCTTTTATAATAAATTTGTCTTTGTTGTTGAGAATGGAGTCAAGGTTTTTTTTATTGTAGTTGGTCATGTTTAAGATAAAACTGTTAGATTTGTCACTTTCAAAGCTTGTCAACAGTTTGGTGAGGTGATGGCTTCATCTTTTGTAGTGGCTTGTGTTCATCTGGTATTCGCACATACACACGTCAGGAGCACCTCTCTCGACTGAGAAAAACACTCCCGATGCTAACTATTGGCTAATACCTGCCTAGTATCGTGCATATGTAAATGGTCTAAATAATCAGCACCACCTACTCTAAGTAGAAAGTTTTCTTTCAACAGCCCATTGCGGAAGCGGATACAACTTTTGATGCTACTAGCTGACCTGATTCTGTTACCCCCCCCCGATCTCCCGATCACATTCTTTACATGCTAGCTTGGACACAGGATACTCTGCTATCTTGTTGCTTTCAGAGTGGGGTAAAGGTTTCTTCACTTCAATTTGTTTACCATTCAAATTCATGTATTTTATCAATAGTTTATCCACGGTATCATAATCATCAAATAAAATGAAACCAAATCCCCTCTTTTTTCCAGTGACTTTGTCATTAATCAAGTCAATAGTAGAAATTTTGCCATGAGTCTTAAATAACTCAACTATTCTTCTGTGGTGTCTTCCTTCTTGAGACCACCCACAAACATTTTCTTCACAGTTGCTTGAGAAACAGCATCCTCTCTTGGCATGGGCCTTTTAGTCTTAATTAAAGAAACACGTTTTCTTGATAGGCAGGATGAGTGTCTTTATGCTAGTTTGGTGCATGGGTTACCAGGCAATGTAAAGTGGACTCATGTTGGGTAGAATGGACGTGCTGTCTATTGACCAGCTGCTTGCCTGAGCCCGAGTCATTATGAGAGATGAGGAGACAGAAAATCATGGTGGCAGCAGTGGAGAGTAGGTGATAGTTATTATACAAAATAAACAGCCCCCCCCATATATATATATATATATATATATATATATATATATATATATAAATTCCCAAGAGGATAGAATCCAAGTAAAACTCAATATCCAGAACAGAGTAAGAATATAATATAAAAGGCTCAAACACTAGTATTCCATGGTTATAATTTATTACATTGGAATCGTAATCACGATCCAATTCATCAGACCTACAAATTCAAAAAGAAATTACAAAATATAACTCCGGGTATAAAAAACAAAATTTTAGTGAGAGTGTATGTGTGGGATTACAATTCCAATGTAATAAATTATAACCATGGAATATTAGTGTTTGAGCCTTTTATATTATATATATGGGATTAATTTGTGTTTTCTATTTTGAAAAACATAAATCTGCAACCCGAATTTTTTCTAATATTCCCATTCCTGAAAGAACTACTAGCTACTTTCCTAAACCAAGATACATGACTACAAAAATGTTAAAAAATTAAAAAAATGGTTTAACTCATGAGATATGTTATATATATATATATATATATATATATATATAGATAACATATCCTTTTTGGTGTGGCTTCACTCCCAATAACTGTTAGACATGACATCACTGTAGACTATTTCAAACTTTCAGCTTTCCAAATAATACCAGGATGTAGACAAAGGAATCTTGCCTCCCAGACAGACAACACTTGATTCTTGAAAATGGAGTACTTGAACAAAACAAATATGAATTTTGTCCCATATATCCACAATTGGGATCCCAATACATAACACCTTAGTCAAATGTCGTAAAATACAATAAAAAAAATAAAAAATAAACAAACAAACCTTGTTGGTTTTTGAATTTGTATGAATACATGAATATACCTCATATATTGTCTTAAAGTCTTAAGCCATTTTAAATCATTGTAGATTTCTAATAGTTGCCATTTTATAACTGACTGGATTTTTTATAGTATTATCTACAGATGAAACTTTGGCCATATTGGAACAATTTTCACTCATAATTATCAGATTTTCTTAGCAAGAAGTCTGAAGGAGCATGTGAGATGACACTTAAAAATTTCAGTCATCTCATATAAACCAAATCAAATGCTGTGTTTTAAAACAGAAAAAAATAACTATATTCTATAATGTTGTTCAAGAAGTTAATGCACATTGTTAATATTTTGTGTAGCTTCCTGTGGCTTGAAAAATTGTTTCAATGTGCCTGGAATGGGATGCATACAAATCCTCCAACATCTTCACAGGTACTAGATACCATTCACCATGGTTCGGCTCCCACAACTCAAGCTCATATGAATTCTTTTGATAATTCTACTCATTCATTCTGTCAATATTTGACCCATGATTTCATTCAGGGATCCAATATTTCAATATGGTGACACATTCATCAATTATATACAGCTCTAAAGCATCAGACTGTTACCAACAAATCTTTATGGTTTTCATTGTGTACTGTGGGTCATTTTGCTTTTCTGTTAGCCTTCTGACAAATTCACCCTTATTAGAATGCAGTTTCATCTTCCTTTCATCATTGAATGTGATCTTATCCCAAAGTTCATACCCCTCTGACCAACTTAATGTTGCCTTCAAATGTTTGTTTAAAGCTGATTTCTTTGTTGAAATAAACCGCTGCTCTTAGTGTTATCTACAGACACCAAAATGAACAAGTCACTCATTTATCACTTCCCTATCAGTTTTTACACAGAGCTTTTTGCTGTCTTGATCAGTATCTATTATCTTATATTGCAGCTATTTCAATGGTGACCATAGTTTGCTTGGTTCATAAACACTTCCAGTTCTTTGAGAGGATTTCTGAAATGATGCTTCTTGACATTCTAAGTTCCTTAGAAATTGTTCTTTTGTTCATATTCTTGGCCATCTTCCCTATCTTCATCCTAGTTTCTTTGGAGATTTTCATGTAAGGATTTTCAAGTAATGATTTTCACGTAATGATTTTCAAGTAATGAAAGAATGCAGTAATTCTATGTCAGAATTTACTTTAGGAAAAACTATCAGTCCTGTTTTGAAATAATATTTCCTTTCTATCAGTGAAACAGAAAAGAAAAATCAAGAAAGTTCAGGTGGCCAAAGAATTTTACATGGCTTTTTTGGATGTTGTCTCAAAAATTCTCTCCCCATTCAAACTCTTGCTAAAAATGATAATTAGGTATCAAAATTACTCCAATATGGCCAATGTTTTATTTATAGACAGCATAAAAAAATCTTTTAAAATGGCTATTAGAAATTTACAATAGTATAAGATGGCTTAACACTTTTGCACAGTACTATATGTGTGTGTGTGTGTGTACTGTGTGCAATACTTTGCAATATTTATAAAAAATGTTGATGGTAAGTAATTTACTTATCTCTCTAAACAAGAAAAGTTAACTAAAACGTGGTAAAAAAAATCATTTATAGTTTTTAATCAAACTTGCATAAATAAAACTAAATTATAAATGCCTCTATAAAAGTTAATGTGTCTTTATGTATGCAAATATCTGTGCGCATGTTTGTCTACCAGGAAGGAGGTGCAAGGAAAGGCATAGAGATTACTAGCCAAGGAAACTGCATTGGGAAACCATGTTCAATACCCAGCTCAATTTTCTTATGTACACTTTGCATTAATGCACTCAGAAAATGCATGAATGTTTTTCTCTATGATCTGTCCCAGCAAAAAGCTATCTTGACAAAAAAGGTCTTGTCACTGGTATACCACATTGGTTGACTGGGCATAAGTGAATACCTGGACAAACCACCCTCATATAACAAAAACTATTACATTCATTGTTAATTTGGGCTGGATTCACTCAATTTGTAAATGAATGTTTTTCTTTGTGTCACTTTTCATAATATATTGGTTCTACTGGACCATGGGAACTCAATAAGACCTTCGATACAGTTCACAATGGAGAAAGAGAGTAACAACACACTCCCATTCCTGGATGTACTAATATCTCAAACAGAGCATGGGTTCAAGACATCTGTATACCGTAAGCCAACATTCACCGGACAGTACCTCAATTTCAACTCCCACCATCCATACAGCGTAAAGAAAGGGATCGTCCGTTGCTTACAACACCAAGCAAAAGTCATAAGTGGCGACCCAGAGATGTTAGAGAATTGGTCAGTATAAGTAGTATCCTACAACGTAACAACTACCCTGGGTACATGGCAGCAGCCCCCCAAAACTGGGATAGGCGGGTACAAGAGGAAGAGGAGGACAACAACACTCAGAAAACAGTCTGCCTGCCTTATGTGAAGGGGTTATCAGAGAAAATACAAAGGATCTGTGGTCCATATAACATCAGGACAACCTTCAAAAGCTTGACAACACTACGCAGATATCTCTCTTGAGTGAGACCCCCCATACAGGAGAACATGACTAAAGACTGTGTGTACGCTATCCCATGCAGCTGCGGAAAGGAATATAAAGGAGAGACAGGCCATCCTCTGTGGGATCATGTTGAGATCATAGACAGGGAACACCATTGGAGAATTCGTAAACTTAAGGAATCAGCACATATGCTAGGCCACAAAAATCTCCTGAGCCGACCAAGCATAGAAATAAATACAATATGGGAACCAGTAATAAGGAGTGCCAGAGAAAAGCAATGATAACAAAGTTGCAATATGAGCTCTGGTAAAAACATGAAATGATAACAGCAAAATTGCAATATGAGCACTGGTAAAAATGGTTGCTGAAAACATTTATAATACCCAGAAATTCATACCCAGATGTCCTCAAGGACAGTGGATAAAGGTGTTGGTTAGATCCAGTGACAGACCCAAAGAGTGTGAGTTCAATACCCGGTTAAGGCAGTGGAGAACTTTCAGAGGGAAAATTAGGAAAAATAACTGACATGTGGAATCGAAATAAAGGGTTCAGTTCGAAATTCCAACCACGGCCGAAACGTTGTGACAAATATGGCGCACAAAGATGAGGACAATAGTCCGCATAATGTAAATACTGTACATAATACCTCATCTCAGAAATATAGACAGACTCTGAGAAATGGATAGATATTCAAAATGGATGGGTGTATGAATAATTTCATTGTTGACTGTATACAGGCATAGGAGGTACAACATTTGAATTATACAGGCATAGGAGTAGCAAACACTGGTTTATATCAGCTTAAGCACAAAATTTGTATTATAGACATAAGAGATGCAAAATGATGTAATGATTACCAGTGTAAAAAAAACAGAATTGGTGTGTAGATTGATTTTGAATTTTATGTGAGGCTGCTTGCATTCACTTTGTATTAATGCTCTTGTAAAAGAATGAATTAACTTCTATTCCCAGCTATAGGCAGAATGGTCTTGACTGGCAAATAACCTAAGGGAGAGAGAGAGAGTGGTAAGTCTGATTCCTAAAGCATATTGGTAGTAAATAGTATCTCCTTTCTGATAACTCTTACAACAAATATGGCTACCATTTTTGAAATCTCAACATATCATTAGGAAAAAAAAAAAAGATTAACTTTGATGAAAGAGAGAATGGGATTGTCCTGATACAATGATGCTATTATTTTGAAAACATTCATATATAGTTTGTCATGTAAAATCCCTTCTCAACAACTACAAACATCACTGAAATAATGATCATCTGAGAAAGAGAGTTAACGAGAATGCAGAATATGTTTAAATGCTTTATTTAAATTAGTTTTAAAAAAAAAAAAAAAAAAAAAAAAGAGAAAAAAAGAGAAAAAGAAAAAAAAGGCTCAAATAACAATAGTGTGGCATCATTTTATATCTACTTACAAAGGGATTGAAGTATTATGGATTGAGAGTAAATCAAGGGTGGACAGTAAACACTAGACTCGTGCTTTTTAAGACCAACATGCAAAGACAATGTATATCAAGTTTTGTCAAGGAAGATCATATTTTTATAAGAAAACACAATAAGACTATTTGTCTCAAATTTTCAGCAATAAACAAAATACAATCAGTCTCTTTAAAAACTGATTGATTACTTCCTGTCAACACTGACAGTACAAATGACAGCAGTTATGAAAAAAGTGACTTCTTCAAGTGCTCACTCACTCAGTCCTCACCATCAAATATTGTGGTATATCATTGAAAAAAATACTTCTTTCACAATATCTCCTAATGGGAGTGAAAGGAGTAACGGATTCATGCCTTTATCCTTTTTTTTGTTCTCAAAAGACTGGTACTCATGTACATGGCATAAAATTAAATTAAAGGGAAATTGAGGTTGTTTAAATTGCAGTGTCAATAAAAAACAAAGACAGCTTTTTTCTGTCATAACTAACAAAGGATATAACATTTATTGTTCCTAGTTTTTCAGAAGTAATTACAAACAGAAGTTACCTAGTGTCATAAAGAATAGATATTTATTACCATATATGTAGATGTACAAGACCATTTAACTTCAAAAAAGAAAAAAATCCCCCCCCCAAAAATAGGGATTGTTTTATAATCTAGGTAGAAAATGTGAACCTTAAATCCCATGGTTTATGGTAAGCATGGGAGATTTTTGACGATAGTTACCAAGGCAGGAGTTAACCTATCAACACAAATATCAACAGTGTTTGCTGATCATATCATTACTGGCTAACTTTAAGTGTAGATTGGTGGCAGTTAATTAACAATATCTTGCCTCCTTTTTCTCTGTGATGTTGAACAAAAAGCACAAATGGATGTGTGTCTCAACAAGCCATTTAAAGATCATATTTGAGAACAGTCGAATGAGTGGATAGTTAACAGGGAAAAGTTTAACTTCAAAGCCACAATTATAGACCACTCACCAATGATAGTAAAACTCACATATAACAATTTATGTAAAGTGATTTTATCCTGATTAACCTTAAATTGATTTTAAATAATTTTTCCTTTCTTGTGTATGCTGTTTTTAACTTTGTAGACTCCCCTGGAGATTCTTGGACCATAAACTCCCCATGGTAATTCGAGCTACTGTGATTTCCATTAAGTAGGTTTTTATTCAATAGAGTTGCTAGCTCCATACACAATTGATTTTGAATTAAGCGTTGTCTTCTAGACTGGTTGCCAATCAAGGCATGTCAATCCAACTTTGTACACTGATACCTGCTATATACACACACACACACACACTGTATTTTTATGGTTAGCCTTAGCACAGCAGATCATCTAACAATCTCCAGGAAACAGAGGATCCCTTGATATCTTCAGTCAACTCAGTGAGGTAGTTTATTTTGAATATTGGGTGGACAGAGGTGACCTTTTCTACAACAAAAGACAGACAGATTAAAACAAAAAAAAAAAATCTGATATCTACCAGTTGGCAACTATGTATCAATGTTAATCTGTTCTTGCTTTTCTTACAAAGTGATGTTAGTCTGTTCATATCAATCTAGGTTCATGTAAAATATGATGCAGGTATATTAGTTGAATTTGTCGCCTTTCCAAAATACAAATTATAATCTGGAATTGGAATGAAAGCAATGATCATACATATTTTGAATCCATCATAAAATTTCAAGGTGTGGAATTAGTAAATATGAAACACTTCAAACACCTCAATGTATGGTTCAGTTATGAAACATTTAGTATAAAAGAAAGAAATTGAACACATTTTTAGCATAACATTTATATGAAAACTCATGAAATGAACTTAAATAGCCTTGTCAAATCAAGACTTTTATATGGATGTCATGCATGATGCCAAACTTGTTCAGATATATATATAAACTATATTCAATTACTTTCTCGAATCAATGGTTAAAAATAGCTTCAAGCAAATGAAGACTTAAGATCTTAGGGAGGACCATTTGTAGAGGGGGGTGTGTTAGCTAAGATTTGTTTTGGCAGCCCTAAGGTAGCAACACCTCTAACTATAGAAACATAAATAAACACAAACATGAATTTATAGAACAAACAATAACAAGTATTTATTAGGCAGAACACTGGCGCTGTGGAAAAGAAAAAGAAAAAGGACAAGTCTGTCAGGGTAATTAGTTTGTTGTGGAAATGGCAAGCACCAGTCATAAATCACACATGTAAGCTTTTTGAGAGCATATTTGATTTTAGTATGTGAAGTTCATACTTACAAATAAATCAAATTATCAATCAGTGGAGTGTTAGTTCTCATATCAAATTCCTTCTCTGAGAGTAATGAGTAGAATTTTACAGCACCAATGTGTCATGCAGATGTGTCTTTCCTGATCCATTGAAGTGGTTGCTTTATCCGTACTTCACTATACTTGTCTAAATGCTGATTCTCCTCTGCTTATATCAGTAGAGATAGGTTCAATATGGACACAATTTTAGATTCTCGATCTTCCGTTTGATTGACCAGACATTGAATCCTTAATTCTGATTTGCTGATTTTGTTATTTTACTTAAACTACATCCACATGTTGTTTGTTACAGTATCTAAATGTCTAAGTTAACTAATGCCTTAGTCCTGGCTATATCCATCCATGCATGGGAAAATATCTTTTAGGTTTTTAATGGTACAACATATTCTTCAAACCAGAATCACAAAGAACTGTATCCTTTACCAAATAACAGAAACCACATCATTTGATGGCTTTCAAAAACAGCAGCAAATAAAATGAATAGCACATGTATCTCACTGAGAGCATAATGACATAAACAAGATGTTGATATTCCGCACAACTTCAAACAAAAGGTTTTGAAGAAGATTTTACAAGAAAGATTTCACAAATTTCAACTGAAAGTAGCACTGGCTGCTTTGTGAATAAATGCTGAATGTTTCCTTATAAGGAAACTTAATATTATCATTGCCATAAGAGATAGTGAAAACAGATACTACATTTTGATTCCCACTTGATGGCTAAGGAGTGAAGGAAAACATAACTGGAATAACACTAGTTGCTCAGTGAATGCCAAATGTTTCCTAATAAGGAAACGGTTAATATCATTGAAAAGATTACAAAACCATTCTAACAGTGTTATAAAATCTCAAATAGTCATGGAACACAAAAAGATAGAAGAAAACGTAGACTGACTCAGTAAGCTGGGCACATATTTTTAATTTTTTTTTTTTTTTTGTGAAAAGGTACAATACGGGCTGGAAACTTTCACCATACCACTCTTCATATTTCTTTGCCTACCTTTCCATCTATGATTTTTTTTTTTTTTAAGAACTACCAGACTTTGTCTTAGTCTCATTACCTTTTAAGATAATGAGACTGAGTTTTGACTATGATTTACTTGGACTAAGATCCTCATCTTTGCTACTGCTCTTAAAAAACATTCATATCTGCATGTATTGCTACCCCTTCCAGTTGATATGAAAAGATTTTTTTTTTGATATGTATGTTTACCAATCCACTCTTTTCTGATATATCCATCACCTGAAAAAGTTTTTTCACTTAACAGCTAAACAAAACACTAATTATGTAAACAGACCCTGATTTAACAACTGAATCACCTGATATCTGACCAATAAAGAGGTGACTGGGTATGTTTTGTTGTACCGCACATGCGTGTTAAGCACATATCTATATAGATAAAAAAATATACATATATGTATATTTAAATATACATATAACTTTAATATATGAATATACACATAGTATTTGTACATTTAGTATTTACATAATGTCATTTGTATGTACCTCTGATTATATATATATATATATGATAAAAATATAGTTATACGGTATGCTATACAGTATGTCATTTGTATATACCTATGTGTGATTATATATATATATATATATATATATATATATGATAAAAGTATAGTTTTACAGTATGCTATATTTAGGCGTTAAAGTGCTCAATATCAGGCATAGAGCATATATAAATATAAAAGTGGATATTGTTATCAGTACCCAGTGGCAACAGTGTTTCATGTTTAAATTTAAACGTCAGGTGTGACAATTGCATTTAAGCATGAGACAGGTTATTGCTACAGTATATATAATAGGTAGGTTTGTCTATCATCCGGTTCACACTCCTCCCTGGTCTTTTGAACAGGAGTAGAGGTTTATCCCTTGTTCCCGGTTTAGGACTCGGTTTCTGGTCCCTTCTAAAGTCTATTCCAACTCTATATTTCTAACATCTTGGTCTGAACTCTGAAATTTTATTCACTAATTAAATCTTGACCTCTTCAAGTCTAGAATTAGTTTTTTATCTTTCCTGCATGAGCCACAAGAACTTTACTTCTTGCCCTTCCTTATGCCAATTTAACTCCACACAGTAGCACTCTACCTTGAGTGGTTTTCAGGCCTTATATTGGAACATTAGTATAAAAGAAATAAATAAATAAAAATGTTGCCACCTTGACCAGAAATAATCCTTTATTTTTTTTTTTTTTTTAAATTCAATGTTTTATTTTTTTTTTTATTGCTATAGATTAAGCTGATCACAAATATTAAAAAAACATTTTTCTTTTATCAATATTTAATAAAAGTTAATAGGGAGTGGAGGTGGGAAAGATCTAGTTTATGACAAATTCATTGTAAACTGAATCTTCTATGGAAGCCAAAACAAATATGCTCATTTGAAAGGATTTCTTAAAATGTAAAAAAGTTTTATAATTTTTAATTTGGTAACCTGGAGTTATTCTTTTTTCTCTATATTATCATCAATCCCACGCTCCAGATTACAAAAAAATAATTGTTTTTTTTTTTTATATTTTAAGAAGGCACATCGTATGAACATATTTATTTTGGCTTCTGTAGGGGTCAAAATTTACATAGCAAACTGACTCCCCACTCCCATTAATTTTTATAAAATTTAAAACAATTTTTCTTTTTAGATATTTGTTGTCTGGAGTTCTTAATATATGAAAAAGATTATTTCTGATCTCATTGGCTGTTGTACAATAGACACTGAGATTTTATATATATATATATATATATATATATATATATATATATATATATATATATATATATATTGATGCATGTTTCATTGAATAATATAGACAAAACTTGTCTATTTTAAGTAAATTCCTTTCATATTGTCTGATAAGCTTAACAACATTATCATTGAAAGATGAAAAAAAATCACAATATTGATACATGTTTTTTAATCCTATCTAAGCTTTTGGCTTGCATAAGCCATTATCAAAAATGACAATTACATTTCAATATATTAAACAATGCATGGACAAAACAATAATAATAGTCTGTTTTTGTTGCATGAAAGATTTCCAAGCAACGACAAACTCATGTATATGAGACACGGAAGCAAAAAAAAAAAAAATAAAAAAATAAAAAAAATCGCACAACAGCTTGTGATGTCACACATGACCGCATGAGAGTGAAAACGAGAAGTATTAAGTATGGAAAGCTGTTGGTATAAACCAATGGCTTCCGTTATCAATTATAGGCATTTAAGAATATTTGTGGAGATTTCATAGTTTATTTTGTTCAAGTTAAGTTTCAACTGTTTTATGTATATAGCTTCAAGAATTTTTAGTTTTTGTTTATTTTCATGTTTAAGTATAGTTGTGTTTTCAACGAGGATTTTCTGGAATTGTGTATGCGGACAGGCATGTTGTTTTAAATGCCTAAAAATGATAATGGAAACCATACCAATGTATACTTATGTAAGCTGAAAGCTTAGATAGGATTAAAAAACATGTATCAACATGGTGATTTTCTTTCATCTTTCAATGATAATGTTATTAAGCTTATCAGACAATACGAAAGGAATTTAATTAAAATAAATAGACAAAACTTGTCTATATTATTTAATGAAACATGTATCAATGAAAAAATGCTGCCTAAATACACACAATATGTATATGCTGGACTCTCCCATTGTATTTGATGTATGAGGGTCAAGCAATTCAGTTCATAGGAATCGACAACCAGACACCTGCACACATGATTTGATTATAGTGGTGAAAGCTTTATTACAGAACCAACCACACTTTTTGAAAAGCTGAATCCTGGTGCACCACATGCCACAAGGTCCCCAAACGACCAGTTGCAAGTTTTAAATTCAGAGTTGCCATCCAAGGCTATAGAATCCAGTCTGTCCTGCTATTTACTCATAGCTGGGGTTGGAGGAGAAGAAGAGGATTCATTAGCACATAAATGAATGTAATGAATTTGAACTCTGCTCTCAGTTTCCTCAATCTGAATCCATTACTCAACCGTGCCTCCTCATATATATATATATTTCTTTTTATTATTAGTGCTTCCATTATTGCTAGACTTTTTTTTTTTTTTTTTTTTTTTTTTTACACACATAGATGAGGCTATTATACTTGTATTTTCTACAAGTATATTGCGGATGTGGTTTGGTAGATTTATGCATGTGTTTAAATGAGTCTTAATTGAGCTATGGTCAGATAGGTGTAACATGAGTCTTCTAGATAGGCATGTAGTAGAGTGTCCAATATAATTATTCATGAGTTTGGTTTGATCAGGAACACAGTTCTTTAAGGGGCAAGTGAATTCATAAACATGAATAAGAGGTATTGCTACACAATTTTATATATATATATATATATAGTTTCAATATATGCTATATTTATGGGCTAAATTGCTCAATATTAGGGATAAAGTATATGTAAATATAAAAGTGGACATTGATGTCAACACCCAGTTTCATGCTTAAACACAATCGTCATGGCCTGATGATTATGTTTAAGTATGAAATAAATTATCACCATTGGTTGTGGACCTCAATGTTCACTTATTATATAATTATATATATGCACATGCATACATGTGTGTGTTAAATATGTCAGTCTAATGAAGGCTATTCTGATGATTTCTGATGGTATGGTAAACCTCATTTGTAACTTGTATTTACTCAGTTCTCCATTATTTAAACTTAAACCAAAACACACACATTATTTACAGTTTGAATGATATGCTTATCTTTGTTCTTATTATCCCAATGTTTCAGTTGTCATTCCTGTTTCATATAGCAGTCAATCCAGATAACCTTCAAGGTATTTCAAACTGAACCCTTTATTTAATTTACAAAAGTAAATTGTTCCCATCCCACTCTCCATGTCTAGGGATATTTCATCTTGGTCTTTTTTTTTTTCTTCTTTAATATGGCTCAGTTATTACTAGTCTTGTTTCTGCCAAATCTAAGTCTGTACTAAACTCTAGCTCTCAGCAACCAGGTGACATCTTCCCTGTGAATACAAAGTCCTTTCTGCTTTCTTTTTCTTCATCTAAGTTCAGCTCACAGCAACTAGCCAATGACTTTTGCCTGTTAAAACCAAATTGCTTCTGCCTATCTGACAAACAAAACTTCTTAAATAACCACATGTGATACTTATTGGCATAACTTACTTTCACCATTGGTTAAAATAAAAAATAAAAAAATCACAAAATGTATGATTAAACCACACCTGTTTGCAAAATTTATTTAGGTGAGTTTTGAGACCATCAGTCTTTTTTTTTTTTTTTTTTTTTTTTTTTACAAGCTTTTAAGAAAAAAAAAATTTTATACATGAATCGTTTTTATAAACTGTTAGGCTTCATTTCAGCTGTATTTTTACATCAATTTAAGCTTCACATATTTTTAAGCCATTTTTACTAATCATCTGGCTTCATTATAGTGCTTTTTTATTTAAAGAATACATGTTAGTAACTTTCTTCTTTTAATGTTTTTTTTAAAACACTTCCATCAAAAGAAAGTGTAATAAACAAACCTAGTCTATTATATCATTTTTTTTTTAATTTACCCTTTGTAATGAACGACAACAAAGAGTTGGATTGAGGCTTACTGAAACTTTCAGCTACAACATGGCACCATGTAGATGCCTTTTATGGTTAAAAGTGTAGAAGAGTTACAATAGAGAGGGGAGGTAACTCAAACAGATTTTATCAACACAGCCTTTAATTACTTTTATATAATTTTATATTCCATAGATTTTTGTAAAATGTCAAACTATCCCCAGCATAATTACGGAGCATTGCCTTTCTCTTTTTGTTGTTTTCTATGTATAACGTGCATAACATCTCATGTCATGCACGTAACAATATGATTTCCCACACTTCTTTAGGAAATAAATTTTTTCTATTTAAGTCCACTTAGCAATTGGAGTTTCATAGGAATTTTGTCTCCAGTCCATCTTTGAGTAAATTTAAACGTCAGTGTTTTGGGGATTTATGTCTACAGCTCCCTTTGAATTGGGAAGCATAAAAATTTTATAAATAATTTTAGATAGTCATAAAAGTAGTCCTTTGAAGATTTGACAACCTATGTGATTTTGGGGTGGTGTCAAATCTTGTGGATGGGACCCCAGGATTACCCATATAAGCAGAGAGGCAGGAAGTCCAGGGGGGGGTGTCCAGTCATGAGAGAAGCAGCTAAGTGACCAGAGGAGTTACAGTTGTCCATTGACAGAAGGACCAGTTGTGAGAAATCAGGCCAGTGAAGTTATGACGATAGCACTCCACCTCTTGAAGCTGAAGGAAGGATCCCACATTTAAGTAAGAAATCATATTGTTGCTACTTCCCAACCAGAGAGTCTTGAAAAACAATTGTCTTCATTTTTTTTTTTTTTTTTTTTTTTGTTGAAAGGAATCATGGCCAAGAAAACAAACCTGTGCATATAGCAAGTTGGGTGTATATGCAAATACAATCAACCTTGGATGTCATCCCAGGTGCAGTGAGTGACGAATGATTGGAGAACGTCATCACAAAACTTGTTACAATTTCACCACGAATGGCATCACACTGATATGTTTATTGTTATACACTGCAAATAGTGAAAATGTGGGGAGGTTTGCCATTCTGTCAAATTGTTTTTTTTTTTTGTTTTTTTTTCAAGAAAAAAGTCCTTTGACATCCTTGTCACCAAAATATAGTGTTTTACAACTCCTGAAAGACTAATGCAGCAGAGACCCATAAGGATACCACCCCTCTCACAAAAAAAAAAAAAAAAAAAAAAAAAAAAAAAAAAAAAAAAACTCAAAATATAGAGACAATTTAAAGGCTTCCAACTCACATGAAGGACTGCCTGATGATTCATACATCCCATGCCCACACTATCTTTATTAAAAAGAAGCCTCCAGTTCTGGGAGTAAATGATGTTGCTTCATTGTAGCCACCAGCAAATTCAATAAAGTGAATGAAATACTTGCCAGAAATAATAATTAAAAGTGCTTCATTTAAGAAATTCAAATACTATTATAGCTGACTAGCAGCATGGCCTGGCATTGCCTGTGCTTGATTCAAAAATCGTACAACTCATACAGCAATCGCTATCACTTGGCTTAAAATATTTTTGCCCTTCCTTGCCTTTAAAGGAGTGCCCTTTGCCGTGCTGATGTTGCTACATGCCTTACTTCTTGCCTATCTCACACTGCAAATACTAAACATTAAATCTATTACGAAAAAAGAACTAAACAAAATAAACACAAAATGATCAGCTTTAAAAAAGGACTCGTAACTGGAAAAAACGAATAAAAAAAAAAGAATGTTAAATACTTTTTCACACCCAACCCAGTTCTGCGGAATCAGAATCAACGTTGAGTTTAAGCAAGCGAATGAGACAATTGGAGTAAAGTGCCATGCAGATTTAAATTTTTCCCACTTGTGACAAATGCAGCTATCGATTTTTTTTGCATGCTAGTTAACATTTGTGTCAGTCAGCTGTTGGCTCTCACACTGGCCAATAGAATTTTCCTGCCTATTCATGGCAGCCAGCTATAGGCTCTCACTCTGGCCAGTAGAAAATGGTCACAAACTACATGAAAACTGCCATAGAAGCATGAAAAAAATTGATTATTTTCACTATCGATGGGAGTTGGGAAATGCAAAGTCGGTCTTGGCCTTCCTGCTAACTTGGAGCATGTGCATGTAAATTTTGGTGCAAATCCGTCAAAAATTGCGGCCATGCATTCGTTACACACATACACACACATATCCTACCTTTTATAGATAGATATTACTAGTATAAATATATAAAAAAAATGGTGGTCATTGGCATTCAGAAAAGTAAAAAATATGACTAACATTTGACTAAATTTAAATGATATTTGTATTCATTTTACGCAAAAGTATGAATTCTATGTTTTAATGTTTGTGAGAGAAAAATATTAATTTAAAGTTCGGTTTCCTTTTTATTTCCTTTAAAAAAAATTCTGTTCAAACAAGAAAGCAGAATTACGGGGCAGGGCGGAGTTCTTTTATACCCATAACTGTTTGTACAAAAAAATGCATTGTAATTATAAAAGCATATCATTAGTTTACTAACTACATTTAAACTAATTAACCTTTCGATGTAATGATTAACAGTTATAATTAGAAAAATAAGATATGTTTATTTTACTAAAATTGAATTTTTTATGCCAAATATTTTCTTTTGATTGTTAATTCATGAAATGTAGTTATTCTACATTTTAAATGAAAATGTAAAGTTTGCTTTTGTGCTTTTTTTTCCAAATTGTCAAAGTATTATTAGCATTTTATGTCTTATTTAGACTAATATCCTCATCTTTCTTGTTTTGACCCATTTTTAGGGCCGGTGTACTCTCCAGTCTGAAGTTCTGAAATGAAGCAATGTCCTCATTCAATGATTTATTAGACTAATATCATAATCTTTAATTTCTATCTGAATTTATAAGACGTGGAATTATCAATGCTTTGGCTGTTATTCTCTCCTTCTGTCATATTTGAATAAAACCCTTTCTTCAATTAATGAGTGTAAACTGTTCACATTGCATTTTCCCCATATTAGAAATATTTCATTAATCCTTAGTTCGTTCATTGTTGTTCTATTTACTTTTAATTATGCAACACACATACAGAACAAAATGCCCTTCACTAATGCTTTTAACTCATAAGCCATTGTACCAGATGATAATCAGGTAGTTGAATTTAAGAACCTTATATCTAATGCCCGTTCTTTCCTAACCAAAGACTTCCTATATGGCATTCAAATCTCTGCTTTCAGAGAGAATTGTCAGAGCATAACACATACACTGATCCACTGAAGTGACTTACATAATTATTTCTGTATATTATCCAGACTTTTGAACCTAAATGTTGAGGGTGTATATTATACACTGGAACTAAATTTGAACATTTTTTTTTTGTCCAGCCATATTCAGGAGAGTAAAACTAAAAGTAAGTTATATCTTTTGTCCAAGCTAACTAATGGGTAACAAAGAGTTTAAAATCACTGAGCAAACATTGCATTTGCTTTAAAAAAAAAAAATTATTCACAAAGATATTTAAGCTTATTTTATTCTGCTTCACAACTGGACTAAGATTGACATCATGATAGTTATCTGTCAGTTAAAACAAAATCTCATTACACATGACTGATGCACAACATTGTAACATATAGCATTAAAAACTTCCTGCATTTTGGATTTATTCAATCCAATTTAAAATATGACACATTAAATGTACCACTTATGATTTTCTTCATTTTACTCATAATAGTCTTAAATTCACTACCACACCCGAAGATGACTTGCCCGAGTCAAAAGCTTGAACTTAATTGTATTGATTCTGGAAAATTTGTACATTAGCAGCAGCCAGTTTTTTGAAAGAACATTTACTATTTAGAAAAAAAAAAAAAAAAAAAAAAGATGGTTAAAATTAATAGACATAAAAATGTTTAAATGAACAATTGCTGCCTAATTACATTGTTTCAGTTTAGTAGATGCCATTGTCATCAGGGTTCACAGAGCCATTTTGTCCTTCCTCAGAAGGTCATCTTCATTGGTATCCAGTAGCAGTAATGTCCACTTACACTGCTACAGAAAAATCACAACTAAACACTGCAATGCATGTTTGTAATTTTCTGTCACCTAGTGCGAGTTTATTTTTGCTGCAAGCTAGTTGCATTTTTGTGTGAATATTTTCAAGCATTTGCTCTAAATGTGAAAAAATTGTATTTCTCAAAAATAATATAAATTCTTGTTTTTAGTTGATATAAGGGGTGTAATGGTTAGCAAGCTTGTCTTGCCAGAACAATTATGACTGAGTAGTGAGTTTGATCCTCACTGGGTGCCCCATACTTTCAGCTTTGTGCTACAGCTAAGCTGCACTTAAAAAATAACCTTATTTTTAGTTGATATGAATTGGATAAAAGGTGGGTCAAATATTAAATTTAATTTAAATTTTGTTGCTACAAATTCTAAACAGTGCAAATTATACACAGAAATTTTCTTCCTGGAATTTCATAGCTCAAAAATGTGAAAGTCAAGGTAAACTTCTTGTTAATGTCTTTTTTTTTTTTTACACGTGCAGGTATATAATCAATAAAAGTAAAAGGGTTGTCGCTTAGCTGATTGCAATTACATTTATTATTAATCTTATTTTATTATTTTTGTGACTATGCCTTAGTCAATGCATTCTTTGGTCTTCCTCATTGTCTGAAATTAGCATTATTCTATGAATTCTTTCATGTAGTAGAGTAACAACCTCACCTAAGATTTTAGTAGTATATGAATAATATTTTGTGACTGGAACAAACAATAGTTATACTAAATAAATGAAAGAGTCTGAGGATACAGAAAGTTGAGAAAAGTATAATGGAAAAACAAAATGGTTAATTAGAAAAAAAAAAAAAAAAAAAAAAAAAAAAAGAGAGAGAGAAAAACGAACACATTAATTATTTGAGATTGGAATTGGTGAGAGTTGAAACCTGTATTCCTAATTTAAAAGGGTGGGTACATGACAAGAATCTTTGAATGTCTGATGAGCAAAAATATTTTTGATTCACCCAAAATACATGCATCTTACATTACTTGACCCTACTTTGGAAAAGAAAAAAGAAACTCATTAAAATAAATAACAGAGGCAAAAGAATTAGTTGCTATTATTATTAGACTGACATTTCATAGTAAAATGTCAAAAAGAAAAGGAGTCCTTATTCATTCCAGCTACAAGAAAAAAGGCAGAATTGCATAGCAATTGCTAATAATAAATAGTTGTGAGTTATTATCAGAATGGCCTTGTGATTTGAATTCATTTTCTAAAAAATTTACCACAGGTCTGTTAAATATCCAATTCAACAGGTAAACACAACACTAGTTACAACATAGCAGAGAGCATATCATAGCATGGTTAATGGTAATGCAGCAAGAACAGATTACAGGTGGTTGTGGTAGCATTTAGAACTCATCTCCTCCAAAAACTAGTGAAGCTGCCACAGGTAATGTAACATGACAGTGTAGTCAGCAAAGAGTGCCCCATGTTCTTGAGGCCTACTCTATTGTCATACTACATTAGGCTAATATTCTAAAATTTTTTGGCTTTATCATTACATTCTGGTCACTGCATTTTTGGCCTTTCTCATTTCTGAAATTTTTAAAGTCATTATAATTATTTCAAAAATTATTTCTCTCCTTGCCCTTTCTTATTAAATTTTGGCTGATATGTTTTCTAGCTTTCTTCAAGTGTATTTTCCATCTAATAAACTTTTTTTTTTAATACACTGATTGCCAATTGGAGATCACGGCATCAAGATATTCCTGCAGATGATAGGCATCCACCAGTCAACAGGAAAAATATACACCTCCATGTATTAAATGTACTAAATATTAGTATCTATCATTTAAAACTCACAGAATTGTTATGGTTCTTTTTACTTTACTAGGTATAGATATCCATTTAGTATCAAATTCTATGCTGAGCTTGCTTTATAGCCTTTGTTATAGATTTGTAGTGATAGCAGCAAATAAATCACTAAATAACATCTAACCTTTAGTATTAGACTAAGGAACCAAAATAATAATTAATAATAAAAGAAAAATTGAAAGTTAATAAATTTACTTTAAAATATAGATAATAAACAATAAAGAAAGATTATAAAAAAAAAAAACACAGTTAAATATATATTGAAAACTTCCATCATGCACCAGAACAAGCATTTTTGCCAATTGAAACAAAAATGAAATTTTTTCTTTCTCTTGATCTCTAATGGCTGAACAAAGCAGATTCTGGGAACAGATCTCTGACAGGTCATGTGGCTACCACCATATAAACACAAACTTTTTATTTCTGCATATATGCATATGTTCTTTAAAATATACATTTTTTTTTCTGAAAAGTATATGAAGGCCTTTTATCATTTTTGTTTATGCTTATATCTTGTATATGATTTGTTTGTAATTTATATATTTCCATTGTGGGACTGATGATGATGTCTTTTTAACCCCCCCCCCCAAACAAAATTACATATATATAAAAGTATATATATAAAAAAATATAACAACGCTGATTCAACATGAGAACAAGCCACAACAGATTAAAAAGAAAAAAAAATGAACAGGTTTTGACCATTTACATTATTCAAACTGTTATCCTCGTCTTCATTGCCGTATTCACGTTTTGGCCATTGTACACTCCAGCCTTCTTCAGGTGATTGAAATTTTGAACTGAACCCTTTATTTCATCTATCACGGTAGATGATTCTTGTTTCATGTGCCATACCTCTTTTGGATATCTCAGTTATTTCCCTTTTCTCCAAGTTTTTTGGTTCACCACAGCTGTAGCCTTGCATTGAACTGATAACTCTTTGGGTCTAGTCTAACCAACACCTTTATCCACTAGGCCATGTGTCCTTGAGGACATCAGTATATGAATTTCATATGGCAATGAAGATGAGGGTAACATAACAGTCCAAATAATGTAAATAATCATAATACCTCATCTCAGTGATATAGACAGAGGTTTTGACAAATTTACTCAACACAATAATTTAAGAAAATACAGATAAGAGAGGAAGCTAATGTTAACTCTAGACTTGAACAAGTTAAGATTGTAGTGATCAGGGAAACATCCTCTTGGGAGTCTGTTCCATAGGGCAGTGGTCTGCAGGAAGAAGCTGTTGAATAGAACTTACTGCTACTCATCATTCATAACTCAAACACAATTTGACCGAGAACAGTCAGCAATTTACTTGGCAATTCTACACTTCAACCATCTTCCAAAAGATACTGAAGTGAATTTTTTTAACTGTAAGGTTCACCCTGTACAAGGTCCAAGAGCCACTCAAGGTAGAGGGTTATGTTAAAGGAAAGTTTATGTGGATAAGAGGGGAAGATAACGGTTAACTCTAGACTTGAACAAGATTTTAGTGACCAAGGAAACATCCTCTTGTGAGCCTGTTCCACAGAGCAGTGGTTTGCAGGAAGAAATTTGTTTGAGTGGAACTTAATTCTCACCGATGGAATACAGAGGGGACGAGGGTGATTTGTTACAATGTAAGTGGCATGACCATTTTACCTGCGTCTTTAGTGATGGATCATAATATGAGTCCCACTTGAAGCCAGGTATGAGTTCACAGTTGTAAGTAATATGAGTAGATACCTTCAAGGATTTGCTAAAAAATGAGCATACATAAAAAAATAAAACTAAAATTTTATCATCATCATCATTGTTAAACCAAAGGATTTTGATTTTTGATTATTAAATTATATTTTTTAATTATTTTTAAAAGATTCAAAATTTTGTTTTTCTTGCATCCTTGGGTGACTATAAATTATTATTTTAGTTCTACTAATCATAAATTCAGTGACCTCAATATTTTAAAAATAATTTAATTTTTTGGTGTGTGCCAATTTTTGTAAATACGGACGTCAATACACTTATCAAAATATAAGACTAAAGACTAAAGAGCGATAACTGTAGTAAATTAAAACTAAAGTACCCAAAATTCAATAAAACATTAGATTACACAATGAATATTTTCATAAATTTTTAAGATTGGATAGTTGAAAATTATATAAAACAGGCGCTCACGTCATATTCCTTTAGAGATACCCCCCTCACCAAACTACTGTAGGAAAAAAGAGAAACTTACGGCTGTCAGTCAAGCAGTCAAACAAAACAAACACACCTACATTCTTGTTAAAAAGTTTGCATTTCTGTGATATTTAGAAACTAAAATATTTGTTTCAAATTGGATTAATTAAACTTTAAATCAGCTAATATTCCTCAAATACAGTTTCAGAAAAGTATATTTTATTTTTGAAAGATTTAATGAAAGATAATTACACTGCGCTGACAAATGGATAAAAATAAATTAAAATTACCAATTTCAAAAAAAAAAAAAAAAAATTCCAGTCAATTTAAAAATTTGTTTTAAATTAGTTTTTGAAATACAGAAAAGTATTTTGCTTATTAGAAATATTAAATTTAATCTATTAATTTGAAATTAAAACTAAAATAAAAACCTTCAAGAAAGACTTTAGTTTTTAATTTATATATAATATAAAAAAAAAAATCATTTTTAAAACCTTTTCGTATTGTGTTTCTTTGGAGTTATCGAGTTTTTAAATCTATTAGTTTTAAAATTAAGACTAAAATATTATAAAAGCTCCAAGAAAGAATTTTCGTTTTTCAAAATTCAATTTAAACCTTAGGCATCGATTTTCTATGGGAGATACTTATAACTTAATATTTATTTTACTGGGTATGATGTTTTACTCTTCTTCGACCGAATTATGACATTTTTTTAATTTTATAAATAGAGTTATCTCCCTTGATATACGAAGTTCTATCGATGTGTGCGTTATTTCATCAATGACACAACGTTTAGTCTGGTGCACTTCAAAAGACTTCTTCAATGAACCCCCTCACGGGGACCCGACAACAATTCTGTGCTGCAATCGACGTTCAACTTATATTGCAGGTATAAAATGTGATGATCTGAATTATCCGATCAATAATGCAGATTACGGCCAATTCAAAACACAATCAGAAAATAAAACGATGAAGAGAAGTAATTAATTAAAGCTCATTTAAAAAAGAAAAGAAAAATAGATATAGGAGCATATTTATAATCATTATTTCTTTACTAGCTTAAAATATCAATCGGTTTAAAGCTACCTCCCCACAAATTTACTCTGTAAACCCCGCCCTCTTTTCTCTTCACTTGCAGTAAAAAAAAACAAAAAAAAATTAAAATTAGTAAATACTTTTATAAAAAGAAATTAATACAGATGACTAATTCGTTAATCTCAAGAACAAATACGGACTGATAAAGTGATGTGACCAATGAACCAAGTGTCGGAATAAATGAATCACTTTTCCATATATTTACATGGGGAGGAGTCTTAAGGGCGTGCACTTACAAAGTAGGAAGGCCAGGCTGTCAGTCAAATGTAGACGATAAAATAATTGGCAGCGACTGCCGTGGGGATATCAACAGTGTGTTTAAAGAAAAGTACTGGAAGAAGGAAGCGGGGGCGACATTCACAGTGGCTCCCTAGTTTTTCTTTTCACTTCCACAACAGAAGCGGGCTGTTTGTTCGCTTTTTAATTTTTCTCGACACGCACTCAGATTACGACGGTCCTCTCACGGACAAGATCGGAGTTGTTACGATTGCGCTGCTTTGGGTTTAAATGCATGCATTTTTAAAGGCAGCCCCGAATTTTAGAGAAAGATAACAATAACATGTACTAACAGTTAGTACATCTAAGATCATTTAGTATTTAATTTAAAAAGATAAGTTTGTTTTTGGTTTTTGTTTTTTTAACCAGTTGCTGTCGTTTATAACTGAAGAAAAAGAACTGAAGAAACTATTTTGACAATAAGAGATTTTTTTGTGAAGTCATGGATTATCCGTGCCTCAGTGTTGTCATTTTAATCGTCTCTCTTGCTTCAGGTAAGTTACAACTTTTTCATGCATTTTTAACGGACGTATAGAAATCATTGCATGATGGAAAAAAGAAATGCAAGTTTTCTTTTTTAAAAAAAAGAAAAAAAAGTTGTTTACAAATTGGTAAAAAAAACAAACAAACTATTATTGAGTAACAATGTTGTCAATAAATTCATTCAATAGAAGAAAACTGTTTTTAAAGTAAAAAAAAAAAAAAGTATTTGCATTCCATTATGGTACTTAAATTTTCGAAAAAAAAAAAAAAAAAAAAAAAAAGGAAGGAAAAAAGGTCAAGAATTGTCAAGAATCGCAATATCTGTCCAAGCTTTTGTCTTCATTTCCTTTCATTGTACGGCTTGCTAACATTTCGTTAGTTTGGTATGGTAAGAAGAAGGTTCTAATTAGCAGTGAACAAAAATAATCGTCCTATGAGACCGCGTTACACAGTGTCTTCTTATTATTCAGAACAGTTTTTTAGTCTTCCCTGCCACAGAACTGAGGGGGGGGGGGCATCATCCAGCGACGATCGAACTCACTATTGAATTCATTCAAATTGGTAGGGTTTGTAAGATGAGTCTGTTAAGAAGTCATTGTTAATTCATTCAGTACGGCAGACACAACATAATATGCGTTTTAATTTCATTAACAAGGACAAAATAATTAAATTAGTTTATTTAAATGTCGAATTCATACCAGTACGGAGGACGATTCTTTTTTCTGATATTTTAAAAACCAAATTTAAAACAGAAGCTGAAACCGTTCGGTTTGTTATTGTTAAAATTAAAATGTTATGATTATGAATGACAAACAAATCAAAACATTTCTGTTGAAAGCTAATAATGTTATTTATTTGTATTGTTGGAATATTTACTGTTTTTATTCAGTGAATACCACTAACAATAAATAAATAATATTCCTAAAAAAAAAATAATTAAAAATAATAATAACTATCAAGTTAGAAAGTAGTTACATGTGAACATAACGATCAAAAAAATTTTTTAATTCCCAAAATTGCAGCAGTAAAATTCAATTTTTTTTTCTCAGACTATTTTTCCTCTCCGGAAATATCTTGAAAACTTAAAAAAAAAATAAAAAATAAAAAAAAAATTAACTACGTCGAACTGACGTTCAAAAACAATATAAAAAAAGAAACTTAAATAAAAACACTAATTAAACGATTTTTTCAGGTTTCACCGACTACAAACTCGGTTGAGTAGTTAGTACATAAAAGAAAACCTCATTTTTTGGAGTAAGCGCCGCCTCCTCTTGGAATAATTCTGTTAGTGCGAGTTCCACACTTGAGTATTACATCTTCTCGAGGTGGTTTCTCCACACAGTATTTGTAGACTTTTTTTTAGCATTGGTAACCAAGTTATTCTACTTCGAAATGTGCTTTCTTTTCTCTTTTTTATTTATTTATTTTTTTTAACCAATTATTGACATCACGCACGAGGATTTTTTAAAGACTTAGGTTTCGAGTTTAATTGACTTTCTGTTCATTCATTAACTAACTTATTTGATGATCACTGATTTTGAGTTGCTTTTATAACTTGGATGGATCTTCCTAATTAACACTTGTTAGTTAATTGAACACTAGTTTGTTTAGAGTTCAAAATTACCTTTTTTTAACCATAGCTGTGATCTCTAATTATAATTTAATGAATTTAACACTGATGATATTGACGATTTTTATTTTTTTAACAAAAAAAAAAAAAAAATTTGTAACTGAAATAGTGAAGTTGCATATATGCTACGAGAACCAGAGGTCAGTGTTCGAGTTTAGGTAAGTAAATAAATTTAGGATCAACTATTACGAATGCTGATAGATATTTTTTTTTTTAGGAAAGTCTTCGTTTGGAAGAAGCTTTTTTTGCTCTTAGGAAAAAAAAAAAAAAAATTATTTTTTTAACTTTCACTTACGAATATTGACCACGACTGGCGATCAGGTTATGCAATAATTCAGCTACGAGGCAGATGATACATTTTTTAGTTTTATCTTGAATAAGGTTAATAAATGGGGTGTTTTTTGTTTTATTTCTGCTTTCAACCACTAACCTTGGGGTTAACTTTTGAAAGCCAGATAAAGGTTTTGATCGTGGTTTTGGGTATTTGATATATGACAGTGATAGATTTTTTTTGTTTGATACAGAGTTGATGAAAGATTCTTTTTTTTTCTCTTTAATCCGTTAGATGCTGCTTTCTGATACAATTTATTTTGTATTCTATTCAGTTTCTGATAAAATTTAGTTGTTAGAGTTTGAATTGTTACTTTTTTTAGGGATAAGTTTGACTGAAGAGATTTTTTTCAGTCATCTGAAAAAGGCCAGAGCGTACAACGGTCTAAACGTCGTGAACATGACAAAGATGAGGACAACAGTTCGAACAATGTAAATAATGATTTTATTTTTTTTTTAGTTTTTAAAATAAAGGCTTTTTTTTTATGTAGTTTTGTTGTGAGATTTATAGTTTTCTTTTATTTTGGTATAAACAAAGTTTTTCTTTTTTACGGATAGTGTTTTTTTGAAGGAGTTCTTTTGTATTGTTTGAGTTTGTTTGCTTGATAATAATATTTTGTTCAGGTTTTTTGAATGAGATGGCAACTTATGAGAATAAGTTCGACTGTGAAAGGTACTTGATAAACTGTTAGTGTTAAGTGACTAAGTCCCATACTGTTTTTGTTTACTAAATTTCCATTTTGCGCGCATCCATAAATTTTGAGTGTGGATCACACTGTGGATGTCTTCACCTTCAGGGTGAAGAACATTTAGTGCCGCTTTTTAGCGATCAGTTTCTGTTTTAGTGTGTATCCTACCACCACATTTGTATCCTAAGGCATTGTCCAGACTTTTTTCTCGATATGTTACATTCAGAATATCTTGATTTATAATTTTTTTCAATTTTTTTTTTTTTTCTATTTTATAATCCAACAATAAATGGCATCCCTCCTTCCGTTTTTTTTTTTTTTTTTTTGCTTTTCCCCTGAAAACATTAAATGTTGTGTTAGGATACACACACTGATCGGTAGGACATACGCTAAAGTGGCACCGAAATTTGTCCTCGTAATAATCATTGCAAATATCCTAGAATCGCTGGTATTGACATCATACACAGACCAGCCATCCGAATATTTACGCTGCTTGAAATATAGGATTATTACCCAGTTTTGTATTTATTTATTTTTTTTTTTTTCAATTGGGTTCCATAGATTGGTCAAATTGTGAGGTTTTGTAGATTTGCCTTAAGAAAATTAATGTCAAAAGATTTAAATTAAGAAAAATTTAGCAATAAATAGAACGTAGCAATTTTTGTTAGATCCCAGTCCCACCCACCAAGCCAAAAAAAACTGAAGTGATGTAGTGGGAAATGTAAGTCTTCCCTCGGGGTTAGTTTTTTTTCGTGATACAATAGTTGAGTAAGCATTTTTGTGCATTTTTCGTTGAGAAAAAAGATAACGTATATTTTTGTCCGTAAAATTATGGATGTTAGCTTTTAGTCAAGTAACAACAACAACAACAAAAAAAAAGGACTTTGAAATTTGAAAATGTTTTTCCGTTGGTTGAGATTTGAGAAACTTAAGAAACTTATACTGGACTGCTAACCGGCAATTGTCCGTCATTGGGAACTCAACACAATATTGATTTTTTTAACAAATATTTCTTATTTTTTAAAGTAACAATCAGAATTTACTTTTACTAACAATAATAAATTTGCGGCGTATGTAAAACAAGTGTTTTTACTTTTACCAGACAGCGAATAATTGTTGCCATCAAATTTATTTAAATATTTTTACGCCGTTATTTTTTAAAAACTAAAGACAAATAGAAAATAATTTTAAATTAAAATTATTTTCTATTATTGTCTTTTTAGCTTTTCAAAAATAATGGCCTAAAAATATTTATTAAAATTTTTAATACCGAATTTTTTTATCTTTACGTTACTGCGAAATAAATACATTTTTAAAAATACAATACATCAAACAAAATTAAAGGCAAGGCGTTACCTAGCTCTGTCAACCATGCAAAGTGGGGTCCACGACTTGAGGCGGACATGTAAAGACCTGTCCTAAACCATTCTTGATTTTTAATCATATCACCCTATGCAAAGCAGTATAGCCACTTAGACACAAAGGGTTACCCTAAAAATAATAATAAAACATTATTAAGGAGCGAGAACAATAGAAGAATATTCAAGAAGACAATAACAATTGAATTGACATTACAAACTTTTGAAGATCAAAATTGGCCGAGAAAAGAAATTGTTAGCATAGGACAAGGTTACATGCTTGATGAATATCTTTAAAAAGCATCTAACACAATCAAAGATAAATCTCTCGTCATCAATAAAAATCTGCCATCTCATCACCAATCAATGCTATTTCACATTTTAATAACAATTTTTACAAACAAAAATTTGGATTACCAATGGGATCGCCTCTCAGTGGAGTGACAGCATGTATCTTCTTAGAATTTCTTGATTACCTAAACATTAAACAATCAACTTACTTCCGATATGCTGATGACGTTATCCCCGTGATTATAAGGGCAAGGCTAAGGAATATTTTTATATCCGACTCGATTTGCGGAACGTGAAAGTAGTTCCAGGCCATTTGTATAGGATCACGTTTTAAGTTAAAACAAAAATTGCCCCAAATGGTAGCGTGCAAACTGAGAGTGAAGAACAAACGTGTGAAATAGAGTGAACAGCAGCAACTACACAGAATAAGAATTGCCAAACGAACCAGATTGTTAGATTGGGCAAACCCTAGCAAATTGGGTTTACAACATGACTACACTTTGAATTAACCGTTTTCTCATCAGTAGCACCAACTTGTTTGAAAAAAAAAAAAAAAAAAAAATCTCAAAGTCGTTATGTGGAGAAAAAAAACAAAAAAAAACAATATTGGACTTTTAATCTGGCAAGATTGATGTGTATATGCAGCTAGAAAGAGAGAGAAAGAGAAAAGAGCCACTGCAAAAAGCAAATATGAATGAAAGACAAGATTATTTTATATTTTTATACTTAAAAAAAAAAAAACTTGACACAAGAACAATTACGAAATATAAAACTGAGAGTTGTTGCAAAGATAGTAGCAAAGAAGTTTTGGAGAGGGGAACATTCGTGTTTTACAATCTTGATGTCATGAACATTCCATTTCGTTTTTTTGAAACTGATTTGCAAATGAAAGGTTGACTCCCATAAACTTATTCAGATAAAATGAAAATACTTCATGATAGAAATATAGTCTAATTCTTTTCGTAAAAACATTAGGAACCAAAACTGTACTCTCACCCCACTTTGGTTTCATTTGCTGCAAATTTCAGTATAAGCAGCACATGCTATGTTGCACACAGTTTGTCATTTACATTCCAGACTAACAAAAAATGCATTTCCATAGAAGACAAGCTCTTTACACAGTAGCAGGTCAATCAATATTCAATATGTTTTAAACTCAATGCTGAAGACGAAAATGCGTATAAATTCCGTGTATTTGGGCACTTCGGCGTGGTGTAATAATGGTTAGCAATTTTGTCTCGCTAGATCAATTACGACTTCGTAGCGAGTCCGATCATCACTGGATGCTCCATACTTTCGGTCTTTTGCTACATTCCACATCTTAGCCACGCTTAGTAAATCGCTATAATTCCATGTATTGTGAAATCTCTAGACAATATTTTCAATGGACGTATACAAGGACGTAACAGGGGCACCTAGAGGCGGTGTAATGGTTAGCAAGCTTGTCTCGCTAGCACAATTACGAATGAATAGTGAGTTCGGTCCTCACTGGGTGCTCCATACTTTCGGCCTTGTGCCACATCTAAGCTACGCTTGGAAAATCGCTACAAGGACGTAACAGAAAATAGCGAAGGGAAGATAAACGAATATCCCGCCGCATATGTTCAGTGAATGCTGGAGAATTTGAACATTTTTTATTTCTGATTATTACTGCTTCATGTTCTAGGAATAAAACAGAGCAGTTTGAGAAGTACGATGGACATGCTTTACTTATTCTTCCACGAAATACACCTACAACTATTTTTGATATCTGCTTCAGATGCTCTCATCTCTTGTTGAATTATAAATAATATAGATTGACTAATTGCAAAATACAGACAAGGGATTTTGCAAATTAGTTACATCACTTTCGAAATGGAACCACTCCCGGCTAACGTTTTCAGCTGACATGAAGTGGAACGATTATATTGAATCAATTGCTAAATCTGCTGCTAGGAAAGTTGATTCACCGTGTTGTGCTGCTCATTTTTTTCTCTCTAGAATCTATCTTACTCATTTATAAGTCTACCATTCGCCCATGCATTGAATATTGCTGTTACATCTTGTGCTATTATTACTATGTATTTAGAGATTCTTGATAAAATACAAATAAGAATTTGCAATGTTATAGGTCCTGACCTAGCATCTCGACTTCAAACATTTTCCCACCACCATAACATAGCTTCCCTGTGACTTTTTCTATAAATATTTTCATGGTAATTGTTCTGATGAACTTCTCTGTGGTACCTAAACTTTATGAAGTGCAGTACTAGATTGGCGGCAAGGTTTGATCATTTAACAATTGAAATGGTTAGATATAACCGTTAGTTCTATGCTAAGAGTTGTTTCTTTCGCACTTCCCGCTTACGGAACTCTCTTCCAGCTTTTTGCTTTCCAGTCAACTCTGGTCTTCAAAACTTTAAATGCAATGTCAATCGTTATCTCCCGTCTTCTTAATTCCTGTTCTCTCTCCTTAATGTTTTTTTTCCCCTCATATTCTATCATACGCAGTAACCTTTTCCATCTTAGCAGCTTAATTGCCTTGATTGGGTGAAATGATTATGAAAAAAATTGTCTCGGTATTAATACCAAATGATGTTATTCACATTATTTGTAGAAAGATCCTTGCTTACGTGTATTGCATGTGACGAAACTCACAAAGAGAGACAAACATACTATTTTCCCTGTTTAAAGATGTTCTAAAACCTATTTCTACGAAATATCTACTCTTCTCCAAGTCTGGATAAAGTTGTAAAGTAATAATAACCAGAGATGGTGATTGCTGCCCAATGGAATTATTAATAAATTTCTTCACTAAGCCTTTTTTGCCATCCACCAAATGTCCTGATAGTTTTACGACTCTTTGAACGCTCTCCATATCAATCCAACGGTAATTTTTTTTTTTTTTTTTTTTTTTTTGCAATGAAATTAACACGTGAAATTGCAAAGCTACACGAGAATTGTATTGAAGCCTCATAAATAATTTTGATACTGAGAGTGAAATTATTACCAAGTTACTCAACTTTGTTCACGTTTCCTCTGCTACAATATGGCAAAAAGCATAAATATTCAGAAAGGAGGATGGATCAAGTGGAGTTTTTTGTCTATAGACAATTATAGAGGACTTCATCGAGATTTAGAAATCTAAATGTTTTACAGTCATAATAATACTGAAAGCTAACACACAAGGAAAAAAGACAAATTGTTATAAATGTACTAAAAAGATTTTGAATTCATGAAAATGACATTGTAATAATATACACGTTCACCTGGAAGCATTTGTAGTTTTATTTAATAATTTATTTTAAATTAAAATTATTTGTTGTGCCCAAATACTTTTATATTGGCATTTCATTTAGGTGTTGTTACTTAGTAGTATGAATTTATTATGGAATCCGTACGTAATAAATTCCTTTAACAAAATTACTTATAATACACTTTTGAATTGCATAAAAATATTTATGCAAGAATGCTGATAATGATATCTTATTTGTCAAAACAAAATTCATGTAATTTCCTTTTGTTCTCTTGCTTGTAAATGAACATCAAAAGTGACAGCGGCAGAAAACACTGAGTGATCTTTTGTCAGTTTTAAGCGGTTCCGATTAACAAAAAAAAAAAAAAAAACCCCGGAATTATGCGATTTTAAATCTCGTCAAGGACATCTTTCATTTTCGAATGACGCTCTCTTGAGAAATTATCAAAATGAAACGGTGTTCGTGAATAAAATACCAGTCATACATTAAAAACACATAGGGAGAGAGGATGCCAGACAAAATTCACTTAAGAACTGAAACGAAGCCTTCAAGTCGACAAGAAAATTACCGCTGTAATTATTGTACAGACGATAAGAAAAATAGCAAATTTCTCCAACGACATGGAGCAATTTTCATTTACGACACAAAAATTGAACTGACGAGATTACTTGTAATCATTTCGTACTTAAATCTATGCCAAAACAAAAAAAAAACTTCTATTTCACATTGCTGTTTTTAATGGGGGCAAGTTACGAAGTTTACTTAGATGTGTATATTTATCCTCGAAGGCTTGCGGGGGAAAAGAAATGGTCAGGTGCTAATTTATTGATTTTCTGATTCACTTAGTGGTGAAAGACTAAGGTTCGTACCTGTACGAATTTTGTTACGTTCAAGTCAAATTTTTCTTAATTTAAGGGAGTACAACATTTTATTATAGTTTTAAGAACGGACATATTAAAAAGGTATATTAAATAGTACATACAAATAATTTAAAACAGGAGGAAGAACGAGAAAAAAATTATTGAATGGTGAATCGAAAATTTTTTTAAAGTATATAAATTATAAAACAATAAAAAAATGTTTCTCACTCTGAAGAACTGAGTCGAAAGCAAAAAGATTATAAATTTGTAGACAACGACTAAAATCTAATTAAGAGAAAGAATTACGGGAAATAGCAATACAAGTCACAAAGCTAAACAATGAGACATTAACAACCACTTCTGCTTACAGAAATAAGGCTGTTTTAATTTTATACATAAGGTTTCAAGTACTTTCAAATACTAATCTGAATGTGCGTTGCTGACCACTAAGAAAATAGACTATGCACAAATGGAATTATTGCAATCTTAGACCCGGATACGTTGACAAGCGAATATAAATTATATACTTCAACGACTTTTTGGGTAGGGATACTGACAATTATTATTGAACATCCTAGAAATCTCTTGAAAATTTTCCTTGTCACAAAACAACGTAATAAAAATACCTTTTCAAAGATTATTGCTTTATTATTTAAGCTTATCTTAGCAGAACACACACACTAAAGATCAGACTTAATGGAGTGATAATCATTTTGACACTATTTACATTATTCGGACTATTGTCCTCATCTTTGTTGCCATATTTATCACAACGTTTTGGCCGTTGTACGCTCTGGCCTTCTTCGAGTGGTCGGAATGTCGAATTGAATCCTTTATTTCGCTAGCTGGGGTAAAAAAAATGTTCTAGTTCCACGTGCCATGTCTAATGGATGTCAGTTATCTCCTGTTAATTCCCCTCTTCAAGTTCTCCACCGCCTTAACCAGGTATTGAACTCACACTGAGTTCAGTCACTGGATGGCACAATGGATAAAGGCGTTTAGATCCATAATACCTCATCTCAGAAATACAGACAATCATTTTGACGCAAGCATTTTTCGATTTTATTGATTTATGAGAGAAAAATACAATGCTGTTTGCTTGTTGGTTAGTTAGTTGTAATTATTTACTATACGTAGCTTAGTACGGCGCAGGTTCAAATAAAGGAGAGATATGACATGTAAGATTAACATTCGATTTTAAACTTAACTTTAATATTGTTGCGGGTAGGAACGCAAGCGCACCACCATATACGTCTTTTATTTTAAGTTATATTTGTTGTATGAGTAAACTAAATTTTTATTTTTAATGAAAATTAATTAAAAAAAAAAAAAAAATGTAATCCTCAACGTGTGTAAAAATGTGTCCATTTTCTCATGGCTCAACCATTTTTAACAAACCTGGGAACTTCGATATGGTGTAATGGTTAGCACTTAGCAAGCTTGTTTCGCTAGATTAATTATGACTGAAAAGTGGGTTCGACTCTCACTAGGTGCCTAATATTTTCTGCCTTCTGCTACATATAAAACTACACTTAGAAAATCTCCATTTTGAACAAACTTATGTTGGACAATTGACATAACGATGATGATCTAGTTTAGTGACTTTCTTTCAACTTATATCCGGATTTTTGACATTCCGATTGGAACCATTGAAACTCGAGTTGTTATATGATTCATCTGTACAGGGTTACAACAAATGTTGACCGATGTACAAAAAGAACTTCTCTTAGAATCTGAAAATATACTTTTTATTTTTCAAATCATTTTTAATTTATTTGAAATGTAAAGCTAAAGCAACAACGCTTAGGTTGAAACTAGATTTTTCCACTGTTTTTATTACTTTTTTACCCATTACTTTTCTTTGTGGATAGCGAGTTTGGGAGTAAAAACTGTGACAGGTTAATATTTTATTGGCCTAACCCCTACCAAGGGAAGGAAGGAAAAAATGCTATGACAAGATCGAGGTTAGTGGTCGACATTTAAAAGAAAAAAAGAAAAAAGGAGGGCGTGCTTAAAAAAAAATGCGTGTAACAAGTTAACAAAAAGGTTGTATACAGACAAAAAAAAAAAAAAAAAAAAAAAAGTTTGACAACCCATTTTTCATTCTTCGGTCTTTGTCACTTCATTCTTTTTGACCCCTTATGAAACGAAAGAGGACATCAGGAATTTGGACCAAAGGCCACAAAAATAAATCAGTTATCGAAGTCACTTTTTCTTAAGAGAAAAAAAATAATAAAATATAGCGAAAGTTATGTTCACCCGAGTATAAGTCCTTCTTTTCAGACTCATTGTAATTACGGTGACCCCCCTCCCCCCAAAAAAAAAACTGAGAAAAAAAAAAAAAAAAAAAAAAATCAAAAAAGAAATATCATAAAAGTACATTTTGTATGAGTAGTGAAAACGTCAAAAAAATATTTTATTCATATTTTCTAAAATATTTTAGATTAGAATAATGAAATGTAGACGATATATATTTTACTCTCCTCATTTAATTTACACTACACAGTAACTAAAAAGTATTATTTTAATAAATTAGTTTTTATTAAAATTATATGCTTCGTTATTCAAACTGGCAGGCTCATCATTTCACTATCCGTCCCTTAACAATGTGCCTGTTATACTAGGTAAACTTCTCAGAATTTTGAACAAAAACCTTTATTCAATCCACGGGAACAGATTGTTCTTCTGCTTTCCATGCTTAGCGGGGATGGGTGGGGCAACTTCTGTCAGATAATATTAGGATTGTGGTCTTATTGGTTGATCTTGTTTAGCAGCATATCAACCTCTATGGGTTATTTATGGCTGAAATCTAAATATTTTGAACTCAATTTTATTTTATTTTTATAATGGTCTTACAAGTGTTAATTAATCCATAGCGAGGGGAGAAGAGGCGGATTTATGCCTTTACCAAGGGTATTTGGGCGGAAGTGAATAAAACGAACCCAACCGGAATTGGAACTCTGCTCTCCGATTAACAATTCCGAGCCATTATCTATTACACCACCAGCACATCCAAGCTTACAGCACCTGGTATTTCCAAGCAGTCACCCATCTAGATACTGACCAGGCTTGGCGTTGCTTAACTTCAGTGATTGTATGGGAACTAGTATTTCAACACGATGTGATCATAAGACTGTTCTTTGTTGAAATGGAGAGACTTTTACTTCACTTTTTCTATTTTGTTTTTTTTTTTAAATTTGAAAAGTTTTTTTTTTTAGTTATATTTTATATTTGCAGGAATTGAATTAAAACTTTATATCTTCTATTTGTCCTTTATCATAATTTGACAGAATTAGCAAATCTCGTTTAATACTAATCAGTTTTGTTCACCTTCATGTCCTTTGTCTGGTTCCACTGTAGCACAGTATGATCACTTTCATAATAAAATTATCAAATACAATAAGTCATTTGTTAGTCATATCAAAATTTACCAGCATTTTGTTCTGTGTTTCAAACCAAAGCAAGATGTAAGACAACTGGTTGAAAACTGTAAAAAAATTCAAACATTGGTAAAATGTATACAGAAACAAGTCTGTCACTAGAGCATGTCAAATTTTGTCTAGTTGTAAGATTTTCATCAAGAAAGTAGTAAATCAGGATTTTTTTCAACTTGATGTGAAAGGACAAATGTATATCCCCCTCTTCTGACAAGCCTAGAGGAACTTAAGCAGAGAATCACTGAGGCACTAGAGAATGTTATGCAAGACATGCTACAGAATGTTTGACAGGTGCTGGACTACAGACTTGAAATGTGTTGTGTCACAGGTGGTGTGCATATTGGACATTTGTGAAGCTTTGTAAAATCTTTTATAAAATCTACATCCCTTTGAATATCTTGTTTGAATTGTGATAAATAAATCTTTTATTGTTCAAAATGAAGCTTATTTAATTTTGTTTGCCTGGGACATGTAGTTACTCTGACGTTCACATATTAAATGATGTCATTGTTTTTTTGGACAAAACACACACACATATATAGATATATATATATATATATATATATATATATATTATTAAAGGGATTAGAATAAACATAAGTAATTCAACGAGTCTAGAAGAATCCTCAACATAATGCAGAAAGCACTGGATGGCCATTTCATCCTATTTTGGGACTAATCAGTAGTGTCCATCTACTATCAAGAATCAAATCCGGACCATTACGATATGACGCAAGCATCATACCCACTATACACCGGTCTCGGTGATGAAGAGGTAACAAACTAGACTTGATATAGCACTGCTCTTCAGATTCCGTCATGTAACTCATCCAAGTCTACTTATACCCATGCTGTGTCCCCGTAAGTCACATCTATCCCAAAGCAGCTTCACCCAGAGCATGCATATATATATATATATATATATATATATACACACACTGGACACTTCAACGTGGTGTAAAGTTTAGCAAGCCACGCTTGCTAAATCAATTACAACTGGGAAGTGAGTTTAATCCACACTGGTTGCTCCATTGTCACACAGAAAATCTCTACACACTTTTCAGGAATCACTTGATAAGAGAAGTGCCTTCAGCAAATGATGAATTTGATGTCAGGTCTGGTTTTTCATAACATAATTACCATCAACCCAGGATGACCTATCAGTATCTCAACTCAGTAAGAAAATTCTAAATCTATGCAGATGCAACTGCTACCCAATCTTGGAGCCTCTTTTCTGATTTAGTTAACCCAAATTTAGTCAAGTTGTATACCAAAATCAAATCAAACTTTACATCCTATTTTAACGGACAATATATTCATTATCCACTCACATCTCGTACATTATGTAACATTTTTCATTTTAAGATCTGTATACACACACTAATACTTTTCACAACTGAATTAATTTTTAACTTTTACTAATTTTAAGGTTATTCAAAATTAAATTCAGTTTGTGAGCTAATGCAAGACCCCTTGATGCCAGGAATATTCTGCTTGGGTTATTTTCCAGCAATATGATACAGGTATTGTTATTCAAAAATATTATTTTGGATGCATTTCTATGAATCAAATGCAATATATTGGTGGAAAAACAATATAAATCACTAATTTTGAAACATGCTACAACTACTTAGAAGCCACTATTGTTGATTTATTCTGTCACCAATTGATATTGTGTCTCACTGTACAGAGCCAGCCTGTCTAAAACAAAATATTTCAGGAATAACTTCAGATTAATTCCTTTATTTCAAGCAATCTTATTTCAATATAAATTTAATCAAAATTATGAAAGATTTCAGCTTAAATCAGCAAGAAGAGATATTTTTCATCCTTTACTTTTACACCATCATGAGTGACAAGTATCAATGTGAACCTCAAAGCCAGATTTAACGATATAAAATTTCTGTTTGTATCATCTTAACACACATGAAAGTATTAAGTTTCTACAACATTAAGTGTCTGTAGTCTGAATTACAAAAACCTATAATAGTAAAACAAAAGAAATACTCATGTGTATGTATTATATAGCACAATTTGATCACAAGGAGAGAAAATAATAAAAGATCAGGAATTAAGACAAGATAACAATTGAAATTGCATTAAAATTTTTGAAGACCAAAGTTGACTGGAAAGCCAGAGGCTGGAAGAGAGTTCCACAATTGAGAAGTGTGAGAGGAGAAACTGTTAGCATAGAACTCATGGTTACATCTAGCTATTTCAACTGTAAAATGATGAGGCCTAACAGCCAATCTAGTACTGCACTTAAATTTATAAAGTTAAGACAAAATACTATTTGAAGTCAATTCTTTCCTTATACAGTTGATCTTATTAACCAACTATTCTTTGTAACTGATGTTCTGCTTAACTGGAATCCACTAGACAAGGAAACATTTTTTTAAAAAGTGTTAATGAACATTGGCTTTTATTAGTTTTTGAAATTGGTCAGATTTGTTACGAGTAAACAATGATGAGCAGATCTCAAAACGTTGAAGTTTCTGATTTTCTGTCAAATTATGTAGCAGTTATGGATTCAAATTTGTTATAGATTTATCTTTTACAATTCTTTTCAGTTCAATTGTTGGTAACATATCAGAATTTTCCTTGATGCTCAACTTCAAGATATTTTATTTTCTCTGAAGCAAAATGTGGTTTTATTGTTTCCAATATCAAACTGAAGTTTATAAAACCAACATTTGTATTGTTTCACTCATCAACAACCCCCATTTTTTTCAAATTAATGTTGCTTTTTTTTTTTTTTCTCCCATAGTTCAGCTGCATAATGTCCAGATTTAAACCCATACAAAAAGTGTGGTTATATTTATTATGCAGACAATATATTGGAAGCGGGGATCCCACAGTTATGACAAACAGGGCATCTGAATTGGGAAATGCAACAGAATAACCAGATCTACATTATCATCACTTCCTCTTGGTAACAACGGCTCTTATACATAAGCAACATCAAGTCTCATCAGTACCTAGATGGGTGATCCTGTAACTTTGGGGTGTGCAGGTGGTGTAATGAATAATGGCACCAAATTGGAAATCAGAAAGCAGAGTTTCAGATTTGTTATCTTTACTTGTGCACAAATACCCTTGAGAAAGTTATGAAATCACCTCTTCTCCCCACCCACCCCAGCTATCGGTTACTTAGTAGGACTTGTATCAGTAAATCACTATTATCTCCTCAAAATTCTTACACTCTAAAAATATTTTCTGGCTTTAAATAAAAGCTTTTAAAAAAAAAACTAAGCTGTCAATCAAACTTGATAACACCAAGTCCTGAATTGTTATCTATCAGATCCTTCATTTAGTTGAAAGTAATAGTTCTTGCTCGCTAATATATCTCCCCCTCCCCATATTGTTTATTGCTTTTTCTTAAATTTCTTATTGTAATTGTGCTGCCTGTTCTTATTGGTGGGGTTGGAGGGGGGATATGATGTATAGCAATTCTTTGCAAACAAGTTTCCCAAGGCCAGTGACTTTTCAAAAAAAAAAAAAAAAAAAAAAAAAAAAAAAAAAAAACAACATTGCATAATGTTGTGTTATGACAAAGGTCATAAGAGTTAGGAGTCAATAATATATAAATAACATATCATAAATTATACATAATTAAATTAAATGATTATATGTATAATTAAATAAATGTATAATTAAATAAATCAGGAATAAATCCTTTGAAATCTAGGGTTGATATTTTTCAAAACAGCAAAGTGATTAAAATTTAATTTATGGAATTTTGGAAATGCAATCTTAACCCATTAATGCCTATCATCTAATATTTGGGACAGTGGGTATTGATGGGTTATAATGTTTATGAAGAACAACTTTAAAACTATATAAATTAAGATGATAAAATGAACAAATTATACAGATTCAAATTATAACAGACACATTATTAATACATTCTATTAATTAATCAGTTTCAGAAAAAATAAAAACCTCTTTACTGAAAATAATAAAATACAATATCCTGACAGAGTGCACATGAACTTAAATTTTAATTGACTTATAATTTATGGAGAAAAATAAAATTTACATTGCAATTAAAACATAAAATTTAGGCATTAAATTATTAGAAAATAAGTCAGTTTGAAGTAGCTGAGTGAGCGGAATTATAAAAAAAAAAATATCTCCCATGTCTAGTTTATTTCCAGTCATACAAAAACTGTCTTCAAAAGTAGCTCAAGACATTATTTGTAAAACACCTCAGCAATTCTGAAAATTTTATATTTGCACTTCATCTGCTTTGATCTTTTCCTTTGTTGACAAAGCCAAATCTTTAACCTTCAACAGGATTATAGGTAAAAACTTGTAATTAACATGAAGGGATTTTCTTATTGGTTGGGTATCTGTCAAAGAAGAACAGAAAAATGCAGCAGCACCAAAATCAAACACTGGATCATAAGCAGAGCATGGACAAAACTTCCACATGGGAACACCACATGTACGGGACAAACATAGCCAAGACACTGGAAACACAAACGAATCTTAAATGACACTGGGTAATATGGAGAGAAATCCTTGGTAATGCAAGGCAATCCTGTTGTGCAGTCAACATGGTATACTGCCAAGTTTTCTATCTTCCCCCCCAAAAATGTGTCTGCTTTTATGGAGCCTAAAATTTTAGCAGTTGTCTAGCAAAGGAAACATTTGCATAGCTAACACTGCTCAGCTCACCGCCCTGACTATGTCATGGAGAAGCTGGTAGACAATTTCTTCATAACCAGACATTCTGGAGTTCGCTTCAGATCTGTTCTGGCACAGCCAAGTGCTGTCTTTCTGCAGAGACAGCATACTAAATGTTGTGTCTGACCAATGGGGGCAGGTATCATTATCAGTAGTGATTGGCTGCTCCATCTGCATTTCATTTCTGCTACCTGACTTTTTTAAAGCCATAATTAATACTAGATTTACATTTTAATTTTATAATTAATAACAGATTTCATGGTGGGACTATATGGACTAATAATAATTTATCACAAAGGTTCTCACTTTCTTCTCCTGTGTACCCTTTCAGTGTGTAATGGCAATCTTACCATTAAAAAAAAAAAAAAAAAAAAAAAGAAAACAATAAATGAACATAAGATGTAGTTGGGATAAGTAAAATGTTTTTATTTCACATGAATTACAAGGTTTATTCATTTGTTTATTTTAGGGTATTGTACATCAGTGGTGGGAAACAGTTTGTTTTGGATATAACAAGGTAGTTGTCGATAAAGATATGCGGAGAAAATCAACACACATACGTAGTCAAGTTTGACTTGTGAGAGAAATATTCTACAAATTATTATAGTAGTTACTGTTGGTTTAGTCACTGGCTGAAAGCAAATTTTTATTGAAGGAAGCACTTTGGTGTTACTACTGATGGTCTGGTTAAGCTTGTCTACTGTGGGAGTCTGTTACTAATACCAGCTTAATCAGATGTGCCTTGGGAGTATGTGTGTGTGTGTGTGGGGGGGGGGTATCACCATTGGCTTTATAATGAATCAGTAGTTCAGAAATGGCAGCTTCTAAAACTACATAGACCTTTTCTGATTAGTCAGAAAAGATGTTTTATGACCCCTGGCATTTTTGGATGGTATGCCAGAAGTGGGTGCATGGAGCTGGACAAAATTAAGCTCTTTTTGTTTTTTATGGATATCAAAGTTTGAACTTCTGTTTGAGATAAAGAATTGGAGTTCCAGCAGGGTATGACAATTTTGAGCTGGGAGGGGTGCAGCAAGTAGGCAGACAGAAGCTACCGAGAGGATTGGGTGACAGAATGTTCTCAATGAAAAGAGGCCAAAGTACTGAGTGCAGGTGAGAGACTTGATTGTGTACCTCCTGAATTTATGTGTACTCCAATTTGAGAAACCCTGCCTTAAATTTGTTCACCATACTAGAAGTTGAAAGAAAAATTATTACTAGCAAACTAAGTTTTACCTTTGGTGTGTAACTGTGATGGTTTCAATCTATGCTGGGAATGAAGGCAAAATACTTTCCCCTCTCCAATTTAAAAATATACATGCTGGGATTTCTTTCTAGCCAATAAAATAGGCCACTTGTCAGTTTTGTAGGACTCAGTCCCAGTCCGTCTTGTCTTAAAGTCAGAACACTATATTCATTTATCTGAATTTGTTCGTGTGTAAACTTTTTGCCATATTACTGTTAATTTGCCTTGCATATATTCTTTGCTTGTTTTATATTACTTTTGCCCTCTTTTCCTTTTGATATTGCAAACTTTGTCAATTTTGTTTGTCAGGCAGTTCTGCCATTTATTTACATTTAACAATGGCCACTCACTCTACAAACTGACTATTGTAGTTATGACTAAGCTAAGCTTAGTAAATATTATAAGATGCCTCACATTAAATCACTAATTAGTGATTTAAGGTGAGGTGTTTCAATTTTTTTTTTTTTTTTTTTTTTTTTAGTCTTATTGGATGCCACACTTCTTTTATGTGCCATGTTCCTTCAGGATATTGATGATCATGGCTCTCCACAATTTCCTGTCCTTTACACCTCTTAATAAATTTTGTCTTGTTATCTCTCCTAAAATTTGTTTCTTTTATCTGTTCTTGCCTTCAATCTGTCCTGTAAGCATCAAATTTTCCAAGCCTTCTTATATGCCCTAGAAATTTTAACTCTTTCAGTATGTCCTTTTTGTTTTCATTGTCTATAAAACTTTGTTATTGCCTCATGTTCAGTTCATGGCATTCTCAGCATCCTTCTGTAGAAGCACAATTCTGTGGCTTCAAGTCTCTTCATCTGTGAGGAGATTGTCTAGCATTCACTGCCATTTGTATCAAAATGAAACTTGTAAGATATTAGCTTGATTACACCATTTTATTAGTGAAATCTTAGAAATGTCATTGAAGGTTATCATTTTATCATTTGTGCAATCAACCAGCCAATGGTAGTAAGCCTTAGAGAAAATTCAAAAGATAAGAAAATTCCAACCACCTGAAGAAGGCCGGAGCATATAACGGCCGAAACGTTGTGATAAATATGGCGACAAAGATGAGGACAATAGTCCGCATAATCTAAATACTGTACATAATACCTCATCTCAGAAATATAGACAGACTCCTAAGAAAATAGGTTTTAGATAATCTTACAGTAAGAAATATCAATGTTTAAGTACTGTATATACTAATGTAGAAGACAATTTCATGTATAGTGTGACCCCTGAATTTTTTGGCATTAATTTTAACACCTTCAGAAAAAAATTGCCTGTGTATAATGCAACCCCCCTATTTTTTTTTTTTCCAATAATTTGAAGGGGGGCTGAAAAGGGCTGTTTTTGTGTTCTCAATCTTATTTCAGCCTCACACACAGCAACAGTTGAAGAGGCGTTTCTCCTCAGCCGTTGAGTCCTTTGATCATCATTTTCAGCCTTGCGCGCAGAAGCATTCAGGTATGCTACATCGAGCTTCAGACTGGGTGGCTCTGATTGAAGCATTCCAATAGGCATTTTGAGACAGGCAAACTGAACATTCTGAAGGTGATCCGTTATCTCTTATTTACATGGTGGACCTGGTGGCAGCAGTTTTGTGACCTAGGCAAGTTCTTTTCATTGTCTTAGGCAAGTATGAATTGTCAATTGGGATGTGTGGGCAAATATCAGAAGAGAACACTGTAAAGCTACAGGGATCTCAAATAACTTTAGGAAAGGTTGGAAAAATAAATGCTGAGCAATAAAAAAAGCAAGATTACTTATTACTATGGTGAATGCAATGCAAAAACTGGCAGGACAATAAAAAAGTTTAAATTGGGAATGGCTATAAACGACAATGAATGCAACACCTTAAAACTGTAGTAGTAGGCTTTATGCCTGGCAAGAGAGAGATTGGTCACTTGGCCAAGAGAAGAAGAATGTGTTAGCAGGGCTGGACATACAGAAGTAGAAGTGGAATTGCAGAAGTAAGTGGTAGCAATGAGCTTAGAACTGCATAGACAATCAGTATGACATGGCAACATTGGATTAGACATGTAAAGGGGCTGCCTGCAGCCAATGGGCAACTCGAATAGGTGCCACATTCTGTAGGTCATGCATATACGTGTGCATCAGCGCGTGACATAGTGAGTGTTGCAGGGCCAACATACACATGTTACTACAAATGCTAATTATCAAGGTCAGCAGCAGGTGATGGGCAACATGTGGAGGTGTGAATCACGCCCACACAACATGAGCTAGCATTGGAAGGTTATGTGTGAAAAAGTAAGTTAAATTTTGCCTTTGATTTTTGCACAAATTGTAAAATAAACATTTTTTTCGATTTTCTACCACTCAATTTAGACTCAAAACCAGCACTGAAGAATTAACTAATAAAAAAATTTCATCGAAATCAGATGAAAACTATGAAAACACAAACAACATCCTATCACACACACATTTTGAGAATTATAGATATAGATTATACTTTGAATAAGTTTTCACAGAAATATTAATTTTCATGCTTTTATTATACTTTAAGAATTGTTCTCTAGACATTCATTTTCTGTATAAAAGATATTAGCACATTCCAACTATTCAAACATAAAACGGTTTTTAAATCTTCATCAGAAAAGTTTCATTTACAATTTTTCTCATTGGTGTCATGACTATGTTTTTTGAGTTTATCATTTTTAAATTCTCTTTTTTTTTTTTTTACCCCCCCCCCCCCATTTAGTTTCAAAAAGTAATAAGCATAAAAGTTGTTTATTAAGGATTCATATAATTTTTTTTTTTTTTTTTTTTAAAACCAAAATTTGACAAATATTTTTTTGCTTTGTTTATTAAAGCAAAATTGGTTCTTCCAATCAGATCCTAATGTTTTTTATATTTAGAAATAATAGAAATATCTAAATTTAAGTCCTCCAATCATCATTTTTCATTTGATGTTCATTCACCATTTTAAAAGGGAGTACTTAAAGTTTGTTCATTGTGTGTGTGTGGATGCCACTATTGGTGAGAAGAAAGAATTTTGGCAATATTCAACCTTCATTTCCGTAAAACACTTGTCAAAGGACAGTTATTCCCTTGAGACTGCTGCTATTACTTTTGACTCTCAGCAATTTTTATTGTTTTAAAAAGCGATGATTAAAATTTTAATAAAATCCAAACATACGAAACTGGATTTTAACATTTTCTTTATTCTTGAGAATTGACAGAGATATTAAACATTTATTAGATTGAATCAAAACTTGTTATAGTTATTTATACAATGGTAAATAATAAATATTGCATTGTAGTTGGTTTACATATTTGATAATTTTGTAATTTTTTATAAATATTTGAATAAAAATATTTTCTCAAATTTACTTCTTTATAAAATGGTAAATAATAAATCTTTAAAAATGATAATCAAACTGTACTTGGTCCACATATTTTTATAATCTTGTAAAGAAACATAGCAGAGGGAGATTTAAAAGTGTATTCAATTAGCAGTGTCTTCGTGTAATTATTTATTCTATATTAATTACATACTGTGTTATACATTATTTACAATTACAAATAACGGGGTAATTGAATTAATCTGATATTTATTACAGCTGAAAGTTCAGTCTTTTTTTTCAATAGTAAAACTTCTGTGTGGTAAAAATAGTAATACTATTACTAATAATAATAGTAATACTAATAATAATAGTGGTTTTTAATGGTAAAAACCACTAAGTGGTAAAACAATTTTTTGCATTGAGTTGGTCTTTTATTCTGCTTGAACTAATTTTCTAAATTTGTTTACCATTCTTATGATAAAAAGAAAAATTATCTGTTGAAATATAAAATGCCTTTACAGGGAAGAGACCAGAAAATAAAATCCATTAAAAAGATCCAAATTTGTTCTGTCAACAGATGAATGACGTCCTATCAAAATTAATAGTTTTAGAGAAACTGTTTACAATGCCTGGGCATTAGTCATGGGAGACTGATTTACTCAAATGCTCAGTTACCCACTCTTTTCAGGTTAATTGTTGCAGCATGTCAGTAATAAGATCTTAACATATCTGGCAATGGGAGAGAATTACATGGATAAGATAACATGCCTTCTCCAATGTAAAGGGAAAGCAAAAATTTAATTTTAGTTCACTGTATTCAATTTTTTAACTAATAATCATTACATTACTTTGCATCTGACTCCTGGTAAGATGATAAACTACATCTAGCAGAAAGGCCTTTGATCTGGAGATTGGAGGTTTTACGCTGTGTGGAACCACCTCTTAATTGCTGTTGCTCACGGGTCCATCCTGATCTGGGGTGGTAGCACCTGTCAGGATGATAGCTATGGGCAAATAGTGAACCCCCAAACAAAAACAAAATAAATTTTTATAGTAAAAATACTAGCAATACACTTTTATAGAAAAAAATTTATGAACAACACATTTTATCTGTAGTTGAAGACATAAAATTGTGTTCAAAATATTTAGATTTCGGTATTAAATGCCACTAAACAAAATCGACAACTTTACATCTGACTCCATGCTACTGCCTCTGAAAAGGCATGAAGCTTAAATTATGTGCTTATCATACTGCTAGGCATGTCAACCAAATCCCTTAAGAAAATAAATTTTTTTGTGAACAGAGAATAAAGAAAATACAGACTATTTGAAGCATGATGAACAATGTGCTTATCACCAGAAATACAGACTATTTATTTGATCAAGCTAGCCCAGACATTTATGACTATCATGTCATAACATAGCTAGCCAATGTTGGTGGTTCCTGGGAGACCAACCAGTCTTGACCCATGGTTGGGTGTCCAGAAGAGTAGATCACTCATGAGTTCTTGTTTTGCTTGCCAGCAAGTGTCCTGCAAAGCATTCTGCATAAGATTGTAGAAATATTAGTGATAGGTCAATAGAACTGTGATTTAGTTGGATGCTATTTCCAAGAGATGTTAAGTATATATTAGGTTGGTGCAAAAATAATGACGTAATAATGTCGTTTTTGATGTATTTTTTAACGTCAAAAAAAATGACATTATTACGTCATTATTTTTGCACCAACCTAATAACTCTCAGCATCTAAATGTAGGTTCCATCAAACTTAGACACTGGGGTTTTAGTTAAGTTAAATATTAATCCACCTAGAATATTTCTATTGCTTTTTATATCAACTCTCACACTATTGTTGTCTAATACTAATAGTAAAAAAAAAAAAAGAATGGCATAAGAGAACAAAAAATATGGCAATGATGGTGGATTAACAATTGACACATTTACTAGGTATATTTTAATCTGAAATTTTTACTGGATAATGCTTAATTTTCTGATCAATGAAGAAGCATTAAGTGCATTGACAAAGAAAGAAATCTAAAAAAAAATAATATTTGTTATGTAAATTAATTTTTTTATCATTAGGCAATGGATGATCTTATTACATATATGGCATATTTGAATGCCAACAGGTCTAAACTGGTAAAAAAGTGACATCATCGCTAGACAGGCTCTTAATCCTTAATAGTAATACAATTTTTTTTTTAAATTCTTTTAGAGAGATTTGGTAAACTCTTAAAACAGATTTCCTAGAATAAAGGAACCAAGTTCAAATCTCAGCAGTCTGTAATGGCCATTCAATTTATTTCTATTGAACAAAAACAACATTGTTATGAATTTAAAATATCTCAAAGAGAAATCTTAATGGAAGTAGAATTATTAGTTTATTAAATTCTCTTGGAAATAAAATGAAGCCATTTTTCACTGAGTGATTTTGTTTGGCAGACAAATTAAATGTCAATGAAAACTAATTAATATATAGATCTACAAGTTGTTGGGTGTCTGCCACAAAAGAGGGCTTAGCAAAATATTCTTGCAAATAATTGAAAGTGTACCAAGTTTAATCCATATTCTGTATATTACTTGCTCTTGTGGTCTTGTACAAGAGAAGTGATACTTAGCAAATAAAGATGCCTGCTACAGGACAATAGCTAGCAAGATCTCTGAACATTGTGCCAGACTAAGCAAAATGAAGTTCTGTTATAGAGTAATTATTAACAAGCTTTTTTCACAGACCAGTGCTTGGTTAGTTGCTTCAGTCCTTACTGAGTAACTCGACTCTTATGACTTTGTGCCATACTGTTACACTAAGTTGTTTGTTGATTCTGTTTAGCAGCATATCAGCTTCTATGGTTCATTTAATGCTGAAATTTAAATATTTTGAATACAATTTTATGCCTTCACCTACAGATATTTTGTACATAGTTTTATACATTCAGGATAAAGGTATGTTTCATAGATATATGGTTTGTACATGATCCGTTGTTGGTGTTATATGTGTTGATGTAAACCTATTTTTTTATGTTAACCTGGTATTTCTTAACTGATATACAGTTAGGCATTTTAAAGATTCCCCCCTCCAAAAAAAAAATAAAATAAAATAAAAATAAAAAGAATAAAAAATACTAAAATGCCTATCAAAATGAGATTATAGCTTAAGTTCAGATTATGGAATTCCATTAATCAACTATTTCCTACTTTAAAAAATCATTAGTCCACAAAACTCAGAGATTATATATATTTTTAGGACACAAAATCTGAAGATCAGTTTCATAAGAGTAGGTGTCTTTTACAGCCTGTCACCTGACACTTTGATTTTATCTGAAAGTTTTTGTTTTTTTTTGCATGCATTTAACCAAAAGTTGCATCACAAACAAGGAAAGTACTTGAAAATTAAATGCTTCTCATTGGTTAGTTGATTTTGTTTAATAGCATATTAACACCTCTATGGGTTATTTAATGCCAAAATCTAAATATTTTGAATGCAATTGTATGACTTCAGCTACAGATATTTCATCGATAATTTTTTTTATTTTTTTTATACACAAAATGATATTTCTGGTATTTTACTATGAAAATGTATTGTTATACTTTTCTAGTGTTGTACTGATTGTTATTTTATTATAAAAATGTACTGTTGTTTTTTGTTTGGGAGTTCACTACTTGCCCATAGCTGGGACCCTAACAGGTGCTACCACTCCAGGTCAAGGTGAACCTGGGAACAACACCAGTTAAGAGGTGTTTCCTCACTCCTCAAAACCTCCAATACCCTTGCAGCCAGGTGTAATTTATCATCATACCCAGGATGGGTTAAGCTAAGTAAATAATACATTACAATCAGGTACCTGCTTAGAAAGGTGATTATCAGTTACTATCATGAGTGGGATATGTGGGTAGCATAATGGTTATTAGTATGAAAAATTGAATAGGTGAGTCGAGTTCAAGTCACAGCTAGGTCTACTATGTTCACTTTCACACAAAATCCTTTAAGAGAAGCATGAATCCATTTCTTCACCCCACTCTAGCCCAGCTATGTGTTAAATAGCAAGGTAGACTGAACTCTTATTTTGGATCACAGACTGTCTCAGAGAAAGACTATTCTGAATTCAAAACTGGAAAAGGTAATGGGAAAGCATCTGTCTTTCACAATAAGTCATGGCAATCCCAAGTGACAAATAAAAGGAAGCTGTGGAGAGCCATGATTGCCTGTCCTGAAAAAAATAAGATGAAATTGTAATGAATGTAGACTTAACCGACTGCCCTATTATTACAGACTTTAGTTTAATAAAATAATACTAATTATTATACTAATCTCATTATTATACTAATACATACTTTAGTAAATATTAACAGGGTTTCTGCTGAAGAGTGATTGCTTGCAAGTTAGTCTCACAGACCATTGCTTATATAGTAAGTCTAATCATCTCTAGGAGCCCTATTAACTTGGCCTTGTACCAAACAAAGCTAAACTTAATAAATTTTAATCATTTCACCCAAAGCAGGGTGATAATGCCACTAAAACACAAAGGGTTACTAAGAGTGAAAGAGTGAGAAGACTTTAGTAAGTAGAAAGGACAATAAAAGAACAGACTTCAGGAAGACAAAAGATGGTCATTGATGTTGCATTTACATTTTTTGAAAATTGTACAGGGTAGGGAAGCAAGAAAATAAATTATTAGAATAGAACTAATTCAACAGTAAAATGTTGAAACCTAATAACCAATCTAGTAGTATGCTTAAATTCATGCAGTCTAGGTACTGAGGAGAAAAGCTCCTTAGGTATAATAAAAGCAAAATAGATGAATGGATTCAGTGTTTTTCACTCTCATTAGACAGTGATTTTATAATGCAAGTAGCATGAAGATCCTATTTGAAAACATCAATGGAGATGACCTACTATCAAACTAATGTTTGAGAAATTTCTTAGAAAATATGCAATTTCTAACAAATGGTAAATGTAATTAATACTGTCTAATTAAAAAACAGAGCATTTACTTAAATAAATTGTATCTCTTAAAATAACGTATAAACAGAAAATATATTAAATAATTGTCAGGCTTATCCCATTTCATATGTTGTTATTGTTTATAAAAAAAGGTACGTCTCTTGAGTAGATATGATCGTTTCAGAAAGATTGAAGATTTGTTGTTTAAAAACATTAATTTGGACTTTGCTAACCAGATGCTTCTCTATAGCTACGTGGTATAGAGTGTCAGATCAAATGACAGTTCCATATAGAACACAGGTTCAATCCCTGTTGGAGAATGCATATTCTCTACAAAATTTCAAACATTCAGGCCAGTAAATGTAATTAATACTGTTTAATTAAAAAACAGAGCATTTACTTAAATAAATTGTATCTATTAAAATAATGTATAAATAGAAAATATATTAAATAATTGTTGGACATAATTTTTCCTGTCTTTTGACACAGCTCTCAACAGATCACCAATAATTTATATATATATATATATATATATATATATATATATATATATATATATATATAGGGAAATGCTCTTAATGTAGAAATGTTTACATTAAAGATGTTAATATAAAAATAAATAAAAACAAAGAGGAACTGACTTTGATATTGAATGACCCAATAAGGGTTTAAATATCATTAAATCCCTTAACCTAACCAGGGAATCTTAGAATTTCCTGGCAAGGAAAGGAAAAGTAATAGCTTGATGCCTACTGTTTACTGTGTTTGTTATGTTATTCACTTTGTGACAAATGTAAATGCTGCTATTTTAAAGCCTCAGTGCTCTAAACTATGATAATGAAGTCATTTATCATCTTGTAATATAGTTTTTAATAAGTACACATATTTACTGTTCTATTAGTTGTTCTTTGTCTTCTTTTCTTTTTTCTCTCAGCCAATCCTAATATAAAGTATATACTACTTTCATATTAGACATATACAGACATCTTTATTCATTCCCTTCTCTATTGAAATATAAAGAAAGAGACTTTTCTATGAGAGCTGGAGTAGATTAGATTAGATAAAGAGGAGACAGAGTGCATTATAGGAAGCATAATTGAAAGCTGGTTATTTTTATCAATTGGGGTAAGCCAGTGTAATGTATGCCAAGAACAAAAGAAAGGTAAAGCAGCCGAGGTTTACTTGCAACAGGCAATATGCGTACATAATAATTGAAGTTCTGCTAAATTGTGACTAATTGCAATAGTCATTCCAAAAGGTTTACTGGTAATCAATCCAATAGTTCTTCTGATTAAAACAAGTTTTTGTTGTTATTGTTGCTATTGTAGCATCAATAGTTTTTTTTTTTAATGTAATCAAATCTTTTGTATAAAGCTCATGTGTTTAATCCCTGTTATAGTACTGCTCCTAGATGGACTGAAAGCAGTGTCAAACAAATTTTACACATATGAATGGTGGGTTGTCATTCCTTGTAGTTGATTTTGTTTAGCAGTTTATCAACCTCTATGCGTTATTTAAATAAATAAATCTAAACATTTTTAAAACAATATTATGACTTCAACTAAATATAGCTGGTAAATTTATTATAAATAAATATTGGTGATATTTTTTTTTATATATATAAAAATGTATTAACTTTCATGTATTCACTATTTTCCCATAGCTGGGATCCTAACAGGTGCTACTACCCTGGGTCAAAGTGGACCTGGGAACAACAATTAAGAGGTGGTTCCATGCTCCTCAAAACTTTCAATCTCCTGATCAGAGGCCTTGCTGCTGGATGTAGTTTATCACACCTAGGACTAGTCATTACTTGTACAGGTGAAAGGAAATGGAATAAATTTCAAGGTCATCTTTTCATGTGCTTTATAAATGGCTGATAAATGATTAATAAGAAATAAAATATATTTGTATGCATGCAAAAATAACTGAAAAGAAAGACATTAAAATCTAGCTATTAGGAATTGTGTGTGTCTGTGTGAGAGAGTTAGAGAGAGAGAGAGATCAGTCATCCAGGGAAAGTTATCCCCAAACCAGGGACAAGATCTGACTGTGTTCCTACTACCACATACTGAAAGGAAAGACAGGAACTATCCTGTTTTACAGTGCCACCTACAGTGTGTCTTGGCAAACCAAGTGAAAGTAATCCTACACTTACCTTAAAGATTGCAAAGCAAGAATTTGGAAAAAAATATCCTTAAATTATTCATATAAGCATTTTGCTATAGTATGGTTAGGAAGCTCATATCACAGACCATTGATATTATTGTTAGTTTGATCCTCACTGGGTGCCCATACTTACAGCCTTGTGCCAAACTTAGTAAATACAGGTGCATTACCACTAAGCAATGGTTATCAAACTCAATTTGCACATTATTATTTTCATGGCTATCCCATATTTGTGACCTTATGCCAGACTATACTAAATATAAATATGGGCTTTCGAGAATAACTGAACCAGAAAGTGCACACTCCTTAAAAGGGTAAATAGAACTACACTGAGCTGTGGCAGAGTGATCTAAATCATGCTGGATCAAGCGGGAGTTTCTTACTGGGGAAGGGAGATAACAGGTTCAAACACTGCCTAAAGCACATTTTCTTTTTTTCAGATTTTTCAAATGCACAGGCTGATAGATGTAATACACTGTAAAATAAAAAAAAGTGTATTTCAAACAAGGGCATCCACTAAAAAATGTTTATATATATATATATATATATATATATATATATATATAATGTGTGTGTGTGTGTGTGTGAGATAGAGGGGTACCTCCCCTAAATTTTCAATACTGAAGGTTTAAAATTAATTTTTAAAAAAGAAAAAACATTCTTGAAGTTTTCTTTTTAGCTTAAATTGAAATCTGAATGATTAAATTTACTATTTCAAGTAAGTATTCTAGTGTATTTCAAATAGAAATTATATAGATTGGTATTTCAATTTTTTGGTTGTTTTCAGAAAATTGATAAATATCAGCCATTTTTGAGACATTTGTAAACAAAAGTTAATTCTCACCCTTAAAAACCTTCCAAAAATAAAATATATTTTCCTGAAATTTTATTTCCTGGAATATTAGCTGAATTAAAGTATAATTAATTTGATTTAAAACAAATATTATTTATTTTAAGTTGAAAATAACAGAAAAATGGATTTTCAAAACAAATAGTCGCAGTGAGTTACACACTTGACATTGCCCATCAATCAAGTGCTGGAAGATGTTGACAGATTTATTTGTTGTTCTATGGAAGACTTTATCTGTTAAAACATAATTTAAGAAAATGATAGATGAATGCTTTTTTATATAATTTTTAAGTACTCAGTAATCTTAAAAATGTTGGAAAATATTCTCCATAATCTAATTTAAGAAATGTTGACTTTAAATTTACTATAGACATTGATCTTATTTTCTGATAATGTCATGTATGGGTGACTATACTTCCAAACAGAGGTACATTATGTAATATTTTATATACATAAAAAAAAATTTTTTTAATTATTTTAAAAATCTTGGTGCATAATATTTTGTATTAAGCTTTTCAATTTCCAGTTAGTAAATATAGTTTTCACTTAATAACAATATCATCTAACCAGAAGAAACTAGTGCTGAATTATAAATGATAAGTTATTATAATTAAAATTTTTAAAAAAATTGAAAACAATTCTTGTAAAAATTCATTATTCATTGAATTTTTTTTTTCTCTTTAAGTTTCCTTAATAAATCTTATAAAAGCAATTAAAAGCTTTTCTAATTAAATGTCATGGTTTTATTGCATTGTTTATTTTACAATTTGGAGCAGATTTTCAAGAAATGAGCAGTAGTTTGAGAAAAAAAAAAAAAAAAGATTTACATTTTTCAGGAAAATTTAATTTCTTGAAATTAAATATGAATAAAAGAAAAAAAAATGAATTCATTTGTGAATAAGCCCTGAAAGTTTCACAAAAATCTGATAATTATTTGATTTTTGCAAAAGTTTCCAAATCAATATTTTTTATCAGAACAAAAAGGCACTAAAACAATAATCATAAATTCTTTACATATGTGTGAAAGTACACGTGATACCCTGCCCTCATCAGCTGCCATCCAGGGGAGGTAACACAGTTTCAGTGGCTATGGTGGTACTGTTACATCTGGAGCCACCAGCAGCTTTTGTCGCCAGGCAGGGTTTCATTTTTGTATGTGTCAGTCTCTTGCGACTTCTTTTTACAACTGCAACTTTCAATGTTGTGTTAAAATACATAACACACTCGTAGCAACTGTTATTAATGACTTAGAATGGAAGGTAATCAGATGTGTTTCACATCAGAAGTAGCATTGTGTTATGAGCATGGTTTTATTTAACTTTATTTTGGATATTGACTAGATCCAACTTGAGGCCTGTTGTGCTGTGGCCTGTAGATGATGTGAAGCACACTTTAGGTTTTGGCCCACCTTCACAAGAAAGGAAACAATTGACCATCCAAGGAATCCATAGCACCTGACCTCAATAATTAGTATGACATACCCATCTCTCTTCCATGCAGTCAGATCATAGCAATTTTTCTTTCGTTCATGCACCTCTTCCCTGTTCTCCTCCCATGGAACCATTAATTCTACTAGGAGGACACACTTTAAAAAAAAAAATCAGACCATGCTACAATGTCAGGACATGTGTCTGTCTGAATGATGTGTACCAGAAATTGGAGAGGTGTTCTAAGATCAACTAACACCCTCTAATCATGGGATCCACTCCATAGCATCATGTTGGGGGTTATTTGGGTCTTTTGCACAGGGTGTACACACCTTCCTTGTGGAAATGGATCTTAGGTTCCCTGGTTGTTATAGGCTGTTTATTGGCTGCTCGCACTAAGTCCATGACCGCTTCCAACACTTTGTTATGATACTACATGTACATCTGTAGTGATTGTAGGGATGCAGAGAGCTCATGACAAAGTGACTCAATCACTTTGACATAATGTGCATACATTAATGTCAGTGCACCCCCACAGCTTGAGGTTGATTGCATTTGGTAGGAGATTGTAGGTAGATCACAAGATGATATTCCCAATGACTACATGCAATCAGGGTATTCCAAGATGGTTTCATTGGATCAGTATCACTTCATGTAGTCCAAGCACATTGTTTGAACTGAGAAACCACAGTAGCAGTTTACTGCTCTTCTTCGAATTCCTGATTTCCTCAATCACAATGTCTTGTTTACCCTTTGGACCCTGTTTGGAGAAAAACTGATTGCTTGTGCTGTCCAGGCCAGCTCGATTGGTTTGGATCACTCCCATAATCTCTCTGGTTCGCAGACTGGATTCTGCTGCCGACCATTTGGTGCCAGTTTTGATATCTGGTCATAACCTGCAAACAAACTCATCAGCCAAGTACCTCATCATCATGTGAAGGCACATATATCCGACCTTGAACTCCTCCACCAATGAGATGGGAAGTTGCAGGTTTCCAGCATTGGTATAGTCCCACCATGAAGGAAAGAGGGGGGGGGCTCCACTCTGCCACGCACACAGGTATTTGATGATACACTACTGCGTCTGCTGAATGTGAGAGAGTAATATGATACACCTGCAACGGCCACAGAAGTTAGGGCAGTGAACCATATTGGTAGCACCAGTTTGCCAGAGAGAAAGGTTCTGTCAATGGATTCAAGTCTATGTAGTGCCATTTTCCGCACTCTACCTTGGTGACGATCAGTCTGTGGAATTTCATACAGCCATCTGAAATACTTCACTGGCTTCTCTTTGATTGTAATGGATCATGTTACCCCCAATGCAGAAATGAATCTCTGTCAGAGCCTATAAGTAACGATAAGCTTCAGTTCTTCTTAGGATCATAAGCCAATGTGTTGAAGTAGTTAATGTTGGCCCCAAAAATGTAGATCTGCCACTGTCAGGAACTAAATGCCAGCATTATAGGCATTTGCTTCTTAACTACATCCTAGCCATTTTTGGAATGCTACATTTCAAATTCAAATATGCACATATCATATAGGGGATTTCAATTGTAAAATAGTTTGACCAAGTTTGACAACACTGGAAATGAGTAGATTAAATGTTCTTTGTATTATGATCCTTCTTTATGCCATTAGACTCCCCTTGTGGAGTGTAGGGCCACAGCCTCACTACACAAGGTGTTGCTGCTGTGGTTTCCATAGCAAATGGGTTTTACAGGGTGAAGTTGTTAGCCCCATGCCAAAGCAGTGTTTACTTCTAAAATGGTTGCCAACCAATACTAGAAAGATCAGTTTGTGGACGGAGGAAAAGAGGTGGATTCATACCTTTTCCCTTGAGTATTTGTACAGAAGTGAATGCAATGAACTTTGCCAAATTTTAATCTATTTCAATTCCAACTGGACATTAGAAAAATTATTAGAAATGTTGAAAGGATAAAAAAAAACTTTCACTAGTTTTTAATGAAACTCACAAACACAAAATCTTTGTTTCTATTGTTACGTACATGTTCCATATACTTACATATGATTTCTCATGTGTTTGTACATATACATACTAAATACAAATCTCTATCATTAAGGTTATCTTTCTACAAATGCACAAAGTTCTAACTTCAAGACAAAACAGACTGGGGCAAAGTCAGACGACACTGAGATCCTGCCTATTATATGGCTACGAAGAAATACAAGCATTTTGTGTGCTTCTGCCTATTAATTGGATAGGTGGGGTGTTTTGCAATCATTCCCAGGATAGATTGGAACCAACAAAAAGACAGAGGGGAAAGCACATCACATTGATGAGAAAGTGACTGGAGTAGAGATGCTAGGTCAGGATTGATTACATTGCATTTGCCAAAAAGTTCCCCTGATAAGTAGTTTTCATAATTTTGACTGACTTGTCATGATAATCTTCTCGGCACAAAGAAATCATCAAGCATGAATCAATAAGTCTGTAGCTTCTCACATGGCTATGAACTGAATTTTCATTAATTTTCACTGTGTAGTACTTGATTAGTGTGATTAATATTCACAAAATTAAGTGCATTGAAAAGGAAGGAGATTATGTTGAAAAATCTTATGCAAAATACATGTTTTTCTTTTCATAATTAGGCTATAAACTTGATTTATCTACAAGTACTTCACTACTGCACTAAAAGCAAAAGGTCAAAACATTACCTAATGCCTGCAGTTAATTTGCTCTGGGTATTTCTTTTTTAGGCATGCTTTCATTGAGAAGGCCTTGTGTGCCATTCTAAACCACATAGGAAATATACAAGTCAAAAACTCTAAGGTTTACAGTTTCTGTGCATGTGCAGCTGACATTTTTTTCCCTTGTGCCATAAATAGTTTTGTACAAATCCACATACATTTTCAAAAAAAAAAATAAAAAAAATTTGAAAATGGCTTCCTGCTTGATGATAAACTGTAAATGGGTTTTCATAACTTTTTTGTAAGCTTTAAAAGATTAATTATAAACTGTGTCAAGGCTGATGAAGGAGGTAACAGCACTGAACTGATACTGCCTGGGCCAGTGTTTTTCAACGTATTTAAGCAACAGCATACCTAGAAGCAAATGAAAATATCACAGCACACTTAGCAAAATTTTTAAAGGGTATACATTTAAATGTCATGAAATAAAACCCTAAATAAAAAAAACAATTATGAACTTACTTTATTTCAATGCTTCTATTCAACTATTTTTGCCCCTTATTTAGTGTGAAATCTGTGCCTGGTCTTTTGGGGGGGGGGGCGATTTCTTCAATGTTTGGTCAAATGTGCAATAAGCAGACCCTCATTTCAGACGTTCTCATTTTTTTTTTTTTTTTTTTATATTCTTGATGTTATTTAGGATCAAGAAGCACAATTCATATAAATATGAAATTTTGCAACAAAACTGATAAAGCCTTTTTAACAAATGTAGTATAATTTTTTGTATTGAAGTTCAAAATGTTTTATTTTGGGCCCTCAATTAATAGAAATGGTTTTTAAAAAGTTAAATTAAAAAATAAAAATACTTTTAAAAATAATATTAAAAGAAATTATTTAAAATAACATAATTGAAGAATAGTGAAAACATTTTTAATATTTATTCATTTAATTAAATACTAATGGTGTACCATTACTACTTCCACACACACACGTGTTTTTATATATATTATATATATATATGTATATGTGTGTGTGCCAATATTTCATGGCACACTAGTGCACAGCAGTTGAGAAACACTGGCCTGAGCATATGAGGCAGTTATTTTTTTTTTTTTTTATTCAAGAAAAGGTTTATTGTATTTACTAAGATTGTAGACCTAGTCTTAAAAATGCAACCCAATTTTACTTGAAAAGATTTAAGAAAAGAAAAAAATCATACAGCCTGGAAGTTTAATTTGAAAGATTAGATGAAAAAAATTATATATATATATATATATATATATACACACACACGTGCGTGCGTGTGCGCACACACACACACACACACTGTTTTTTCCAAATCGGAGAATGGTGTTTTATACTTTATTTGAAATATTAAGCTGTAATTTTTTATTTTTTTATTTTATTCATTTTTTATTAAGTTAAAAAATGATTTGATTAGTTTGAGATTTACTGAACTGGCAGCAAATGTCTAAACTGAAATATTTTGTTTCTAATTTGAAATTTAAGCTTTAAAAAGAATTAATGTAGTCAAGATGTAACAAAATTGGAGCCACATTGTCGGATAAGGCCCCACTAAGAGACACACTTGCAAAAGCACGTCATAAACAGGACAATTCTCAAGAACTTGAACAGCTTCATCTTGTCAGTGATAACTGTGTATGGTTTAAGCACAGATTTAGTAGTCCTAATATAGTTAAAATATATTTGCATATCTTTGTAATGCAACTTAACTGAAAATCATTTTTTTTTTTGTTTAAGACTAGAAATCATTATGAATGTAAGTGCATTTGAAATGTTTCTGGTAATTAGCCCATCTTAAAAAAATATATTTGATGCAAATTATATTTGGAATTTTTTACAAAATTACAATTTTAAAAAAGAAATTAAACCATCACTGACTATATTTGATAGTGTATAAGACCCCCGCCACCTACAAAAGAAAATAGAGTTCTGTCTGTTGCACTTAGAACCTGACAGTGTAGATATTTCTACATAGTAAATGTTCACTTTATTACTTATGACAAAGTGAATTTTTGTTAAACTTCAAAATAAAATACCCACAGAAAATGAATTCAGGTAAAAATGTCAATTGGAAGAAGTGGAAAAAAATAATTTCATAAGTAATTTTTCAGCATAAAATCTTCTTTTTTTTTTTTTTTTAAAACACCAAAAAGAAAAAAAAATATCAGATAAGATTTTATTGAATTTTCAGATATTGTTCAGTAACAAATAAAATAATTTAAAAAAATATTTTTTTGTCTGTTATTGAATTAAAGTATACATGTGCACATGCAAACATACATATACACATACTCAATTTGAATGAAATTGAAATCAACCTCTGTATCACAAGGATTAATTTCCCTACCTAAAAAACAAACCCTGCAGAACAGGAAAGGGGTACAAGCTAAAATATGTGACCCTTTCAAGTCACTTTTATGATTCCTTCTGTATTTAAACTGAATATATTTTCTAATAAATGTAGTTATTTAAATGGACAAAATTTAAATTTGATCACGTTTACATCAGCAAAGTGATAGATACCAGTCTAGTTACATTTAATATTACAATATTATGAAGTTAAACATACAAATTCTGGTCATCTAGTGACATAAAAAAAAAAAAAAAAAAAAAAAAAAAAATTAAACAGTACATAAGAAAAAATAAAAATGATATAATTTCATAATAAAAAAAATCCTTTGGTTTTTCCTCTTTATAATAAAGGTTTTGCTGATAAAACTTTGTTTTTATTAAGCTTGGGGTATTTTTAGTAAATCTATGGAGGTACCTATATGTTAACAAACAATGAAAAATAGTTACTTTACAATAACATGAAATGCAAATGATTGTATAGCTGGTAAAATGAATCACCATTTCTATATGCCATGTCCCTTCAGGGTGATCATAGCTATCTACAACTTATTCTTTGTACCTATTTGCAAAGTTTGTCTTTTCACAACCTCTCCTGGTCCATGTTCTATCATCCATTTGTCACAAGTAATTTTTGTAGATTACTTGCTACTTTCCTCTGTCCCACTTGTCTCCAATATGTCTTGTGAGTGTCAAATTCTCCAAGCCTTATTTACTCATAATGCATCCTAAAAATTTCAACTATTTCTGATTGTAAGTATACATATCCTTTTTCTTTCTATTTTCCTTAAAACTTCTACATTACATGTTCAGCATTCACTGCCATATAGGAATACAAACATTGCATAACAGTTGAGCACTTTCCTTTGTTTCTAATGAATCTTTCCAGTTTTACTTTGTTTAGCTTTGGAAGACATTTTACTATTCCAGTGTACCTTCAGGTTTTGGCGTCTCATTTTCTGTCATATGTGAAAAGACTTCCCAAATCATTAGCTTCATGTACATGTTCGATTTTGATATCTCCAATTTGTAGCTCACACATTGGGTTGTTCCTCTCGCTGACAACTATACATACTCATATCAAAACTGGCCATCAGCCAAAAATAGCGATACTGTATATATGGTGAAATTGAAAAGAGTCCTCTACTATAAGCTATGTCTGGTGTATGAAATGATTGATTTGCACAAATACTACGCCTAATTAGACCAATAAAAGGCTGCAATCAACGAAAAGCATCTAGAATTAAGTGAAAGAGGAAAAAATATTCAGGATAACCCTAGATTAAATAAATTTTGGTTACCGAGGTTAAAAAAAAAAAAAAAAAACACAAAAAAACCCTGCCATTTTTGTCTGAGAAATATTCACTCCTCAACAATATACGCTGATTGGATATGGTTGGCGGACATTCAACAATAACCACTACATATTACACTATTAGATTATCATTTATTCAGGTATTTATAAAATCTTGATACTAAAATAATTTTAATTCCTCAAAGTCTGCAAAGATCACTTAGAGTAGTAGCTGAAAAAGATAAAAGTTTTGGGAGGATTGCCCTGGGAGGATTGCCCTATGAAATTGCCTGGGGGAAAAATAGTGAACTTGTTCAATAATGTTAATAAAAATAAAAATTTTCTTTTATTTATATTAAATTTCAAAAAATTTTGTCTATAGAATTTTAACTGATTACACCCTACAACTAACTAACCAGTGTGACGCACCTCTAGTCTACATTGAGGTTACCAACCAAGTCCTACTTTTTACCTCAAGGAGTGTTAGCCTCCTCATTTATGAAAAACAAGAGCATTGTGTCCTAGAATAATCAAAGAAGCAGCCACAAAATACTAATTACTGCCAAGTTATAAATGGACTGTTGTCTTCCCTGACAATCAATCTGAAAAAAAAAAAAAAAAAAAAAAAAAAAGTGTTAATTCTCAGGAGAAACTTCAAATCTTGGCTGGTTGTAGTAATAGTTACAATTTGATTCTGTTTATCTCTAATTTGACATGAAAAACTACTGATGTCAAAGCACAAAAAGCTTTTGTTTTATAAAAGATAACACTATGAGAAAATATAAACAGCCTCATACATATTTTAAAAATATGAAACTTTTTTCAGTTAATATACCATAATTAATAGACACATGCATAGTTATTCTAGTATAGATTAGATTTGGTACAAAGCCACAAATGTGGAGCCCTTAGTGAGGATCAAACTCACTACTCAGTAACTGAGCTACAAGACTAGCTTCATAACCACTATGAGTCAAAGTGTTGCCAAATATTCACAAATGTATAGTTCTTCACATCATTTAATGATTTAATTTTTTTAATATAGACATTTTGTAGATAGATAAGAGTAAGGAAGATTTTTATTTACAGGTAGAATGTTCCAAAGAGTAAAATGGTTCACAGGTAAAAATATCCACTAAAGCCATTTTTTTTATTTTTTTAAAAATGTTCACACAATACAAGGTCCGAGAGCCACTCAAGGTAGGGTGTTACTGTGTGGGGTTGTATTAGCATAAGAAAGAGCAAGTAGTAAAGTTCTTGTGGCTATGCAGGAAATATAGTTAACTATACTTGAAGAGGTCAAGATTTAATTAGGGAATAAAATTCAGAGTTTAAGTACAGATGTTAGAAGTATAGACTTGAAGTAGACTTTAAAGGGAACTGGAAACCCAATCCTAAACAAGAAGCAAGATAAACTTCTACTCCTGTTCAAAAGACTGGGAGACATGTGAACCAGGCAATAAGCAATCCTATCTATTTCTACTGGGAGAGAGAAAAAAATAATTACAGAATAAAATTTCAGAGTCTTAGATATATTCTAGCCTTTGTCAAGGTTACAAATTGTATTTTACTTATAAAATATCAAAAACATTGTCAGATATTTCTTCATTTTATGGCCCAAATATTAAACTAAATTAATAACATTCTATTCAACATTGAATATTTATTTGTACATCACAAAAAATTTCTACATAAGAATTCACTACATAGAGATGGACATTTCACTTTCCTTCTGATAATGAAGTGTTTACACCCTAGATTGATATCTATAGATACACAATGCATTTTATATATTTGGATTATAGTTTTTTGTTAAACAGAGTCTAGCTTGAAGCCACACTAGTATGGCTCTTGTTAGAATCACTCATTATAATAACTTAATATATTATAGTAAATGCCCTTATATCTTCCTTACAAGTCTGTATTGACTAGCTTTAGTCTGGCACAGAACCCAAATGGATGATGATAAAAGATTATATATTCATTTTCCAAACAGAGGGACCCTGATTTTCTTGAAAATCAGGATTCAAAACTGTCTTAACTGGGCTTCAACTCTGCTCTCTGATACTGGTTGGTGAGAATTATACTCTGCTATTAAGAGGTCCCAAGACTGATGGATATTTCATGACATTGGTCAAGATTAAAATGTGGGAATTCATATACTGAAGATTCTTCACACTTGGAAAGTTGGCACAATACAATCTTCCATTTTCCTTCTCTTTGGTCTTGTGCCAGACTTAGCTAATATCAATACCCATCTTTATGATGTTTTGCTTTATGAAAATATTTGTCTATTTCTCACTAGTTCCAGTGATTGAGGTTCAAGCCAAGGTAACAGCCAGAGTTTTGAATGCTGATTCGAAAGGTAGGCAAGTTTTTTTGTATTTATGATATTGGTGTGACAATCTTAAATATTTCATATTTTCATATCTTTTTTCAATGAAAAGCACATTGCTTTAGAAATTCTTGCAAAAATCAGCTAATTTTCAGATTTTAATGAAACTTTCAGGACTCATTCTCAAATGAATTAAATTATTTAAAAAAAAATTTTTTTTTTTTTTTTTTTTTTAAGAAAATCTTGTTAAAATATATTTTTTACAACTACTACCCCCTCAACACACACTTTTATGAAATTTCAAGAAATTACTTTCTGTACCAGTTAATGTTTATATTATAAGCACAAGTTCTTGAATTTAAAACATTTTTTTTTGTCAAACAGGATCCTCTGTTACAGTAAATATGCTCTGAATCAGAAAATAAAAAATGCAATAAAAGATATTTAATTAGAAAAGAATTTAATTGCTTTTATAAATAAGATATGGACACTATTCTCTTAAGAAAAGGATTTTTTTTCAATATATAATGAACTAGCAGTAGAGCCCGGCGTTGCCCAGGGATGTAACAGTAAGATAGATCAAGTATCGACCATCATAAAGACTGAAAAATAAAATTGACAAAGATTATCGTTTAAGGTTGACGGACATGCATGTCTTAATTATTAGGTTGGTGCAAAAATAATGACGTAATAATGTTGTTTTTTGACGTATTTTTTAACACAAAAAAATGACATTATTACGTCATTATTTTTGCACCAACCTAATAGTTTTTTTTTGTTTTTTTACGAATTGATCAAACCCAAACAAAAACATTGTTTTCAATCGTTATGAGTTTACTGATTGAATAGAATTTTATTATAAACAATTGTCTTGTAAATGGAATTTTTAAAGCATTCTGAATGTAAAAATAAAGAAAAAAGTGTGCAAGACAATAAGAAACACTATCTGCAAAAAAAAAAAAAAAAAAAAAAAAAAAAGTGAAGTTTTGTTGAAATCGGTTGAAAAATGTAGGAAATCCGATCCCATAAACGAACACACACAAACAACCTGGGTTTTTATAAGTATAACTCGATATGAGTTGTCCCCTTTTCATTCTCGCGATGCCTTTATAGTGTTTTTCCAATTTTTGGTGCTGTCAGAACCACCGCAAGGTAATTTTACATAATCCTGTGAAGTTTTGTTGAAATCAGTTGAAAAATGTAGGAAATCCGATCCAAAAAACGTACAGACATACACACAAACACAACCTGGGTTTTATAATAAGTATGATTTTTACAAGAGTTTTATGATTCAAAGCATATTTTAGGTAATGGGGTCCTGTTTTACAAAAAAAGAAAAAAAAAAAAAAAGAAAAAAAGAAAATGATTTAAATAATAAATTTCTCCATAGAGTTCTGTTTTTTTAACTAAGTCAAAGTGGCTCAAAATTTAGTAAGTGGTGAAAAAAAAAAAAAAAAAAAAAAAAAAATTAAAATTAAAAAATGTTTTTACCAAGATTTTCTAAAATAAAACATTTCTAAAAATACAACAATTATTTGATTTTTGCAAGAATTTCCAAATGTTTTTTCACCTCAAAAAAAAAAAAAAAAAAAAAAAAAAAAAAAAAAGGCACTAAAATTTCCTATACTGACGCAAGGGAAAGTTTAACCGAAATTTCAAACGTTCTCTGAAAAGGATAAAAAAATGAAAAAGATACAATTCCTTCTCCGACTCTTAAGCGTAGGGGAAACTAAGGGATAAAAAAATGACCTAAAGTAAAAGTAAATTATGTAGTACCAATTTCAGCCATTTTTAGTTTGTTTGAAAACTAAACGTTTCAAAAGAAAACTTGACTTTTTCAGAGATTGTAGATTAATTCGACCAAAAGAACGTATTTATTTGGAAAAGATTAAAAGAGAAAAGTTAAAACTAAGAGTCAGGTCACCATCGACAAACACAATGTAAATTTTACGTTTGCCTGTATTTCCCTTTTTTTTAAATTTTGTTCTAAGAATTATCTCAAGGAAAACTAAACTATTTAAAATTCAAAAATTTAAAATTTAAAAACATTCTATAATTATTTTCCTATGAATTGTAAGCTTCTGTTAAAAAATTTAAAAAACACATGCCATTTTGCGGTTTCCCGGGTTTAAGAGTTGTTTTAAGATTGAATTGAACTTTTTTTTTTATTATTTCTCTTTTAGTCTTTTATTAATTCGAAGGCAGATTCGGTTAGGAGAAATGTTATTTTTGTAGGGAAATATTTTCTGTATTTCCATGTGTTTTCAAGGAGCATAACCTTTTGAAAGAAATTTTTTTTTAAATTTTTTAAGGAGAGATGTGGTTGTAAGAGTAGAAAAAATATCTTAGGAAAAAACTAAAAAGGGAAATGCTCTGATTTTTCTCGACATGATCTTATTCTTCTTTCATTTTCAATAAATTCAACAAATAAAGAAAAGGGTTCACTGATTTTAAAATTTTTAACAAAAAATAAAAGACATGCATATTATAAAAAATTGTGATAAATTTTCATTTCAACACTCGAGCGTCATTCACTGCTGAACTATTTTCTTTTAGAAATTAGTACGCGCTTCCGTAAAGCGATTTTTTTTTGTACTTAATTTAAGAAAGTTAACTTTCAAATATATATGTAAACATCGACAAATAAAAGAATAACAAAAGAAAAAAAAACACCTAACCCTAATTTGAAAGTTAACTTTCTTCTTAAAAAAAAAGTTACTTTAATCTTTTATTCGTCGATGTTTATATTTGAAAGTTAACTTTCTTCTTAAATTAAATACAAAAAAAATAAAAAATTGCGAACTAATTTCTAATAGGAAATAGTGTGAAGGAAGTAAATAGGCCCAAATACGTCCACCAACAAAATTCAGCACTGGATTACTTATCAATAAGCCGGTAATGGCTGACGAAAGATCAGGAAAAAGTCAAATTATTTTCGGTCGTTAACAATAACATCCAAAAAGGTAGGTTTCTTCAATATCTAATTGTTGATTTGAGTTCAGCATATACATTTGCACGGAAATAAGACTATTTTGGAAAAATTTGAATGGATATTATTAGCGCTCGGGTGTTAAAATAAAAATTTACCCAAATTGTTCCATATGTCATTTAACAACCATAAAATTTTACTCACATTTGGTATTGTTTAGTTTAAGGCTTTTTTAAAATTTAAAAAAAAAGAGACAAATTTTCTTAGAACATTTTTTCAAATTTAAAACTTCTTTACTTTTTTCTTCTTCACATTGATTTTTTATAAAAGTTGTTTCTCTTTAATTCTTTTTTTTTATTTAAAATTTTTTTATAACTTTCTTTTTAATTCTTTTTCTTGCCTTATTATTATTAATAATAATTTTCATTGCTTCTTGCTTATTTTTATACTGCAAACGAACAATAAACAATTTCTAATCTAGGATTGTAATAATTTAATTTAATCAGAAATTACTGAGTTACTATCATTTAAAAATAATAAAATCATTTATATTGAATGACTTTTTTTAGTATTATTTTGTAATGTTAGCTTTCTGGGTTAAATCAATTTTACAACTTTTCTTTTCAACCTAAGGAACAACTTTATTTCTTCCAATATTGAATATAGTCACTTAGTCATTTGTCCTTTTTAGACTAATTTAGAAAGAAATCACTTTAGGTCGTAAAATGAAACAATTTGATGTCCTTTTTAGGTTTTATTTTCGTCAACAAATCTTACAAGTTAAAACTTAAAAGTAAAATAGATAACTTTTCTCAAGTTACATTTAAACTTAGTTTCGGAATTTTTCCAAAAGAAATACTGCTTCCTTCAAAAATAATGCTCTCAAATGACAAGGGCAAACCGCAAAATATTAGGTTGGTACAAAAATAATGACGTAATAATGTCGTTTTTGACGTTAAAAAATACGTCAAAAAACGACATTATTACGTCACTATTTTTGCACCAACCTAATACAAAACTTTTTTTATTCGTTAAAATTTCAAAATAAATACAATTATACCCCAAAATCTTATTATAAATTAGGTTAGTAGTAGTTACTTCAACGAAGATGGAAAAAAAAAGGCAACTAATTAACATCAAAATTTAAAACGTAAAAAGTTAAATTAATTTGTTTTTCTTTGATGTTGTAATATTGGTTTTAAAATTGCAAAATAATGGTTTTAAAAAGCAATAAATATTGGTTGATGAGAGTGAACGAATTAGTTTCCTCGTAAAAAATGAATAAATAATTTACAATTATGTACAATTTAGTAGCAACAACATTTTGTCTAAGCAAACTAAATGGAAAAAAAACAACAAAAAATAGTATTAATATTAATAATGAAGGTGTAAGAAGTGTCAGTCTTTTATCGTCCATAGGTTTGTGTGAAATTCCTATAAAAGATTATTAAGACACTTACATAAGAAGAATCCTTTGTTGGCCTGGCATAATTATGCTTGTGCGTAATCAAATGAGCTCGGGGCATTATATTATCAATGAGGCGAAAAGGTCGTCAGTGAGATTCAAAACACATCTTAATCTTAAGTCAACTTGAGTCAAAAAAAAACCAGAAGCGTTTCGCGCCCTTTTAATATAGCGCTTTGGTAAGGCCATCTAGCGTTTGTTAGAAGTTCTCCAGCAGACAAGCGGAGTAATCCCACAGTTCTCGCTTCTACAATTCAAAATTCAAATTGGTCTTTTCACACCCAGTTATGATTTGTTTCAAAAATGTTTGGTTTCGTAAATTATATCGTTAAATTTGATTATTAAAGTCAGGAAGAGACAACTGAAAATTACTAAGGCACATAATGGGGAAGGAGGGCTTAGAAAATCTAATACTCACAGGACAGATTGCAAGCAAGAGGGACAGAGGAAAACAATGTTATACTTGAACTTGATGAGCTTTAGTAAATGGATGGTGGAACAGGGTTTAGGAGAAATAACACAAAGATAAATTTTATTAAGAGCTACAAAAGACAGAAAATTGTGGAGAGCCATGAGTGCCTCCATCCTGAAGAAGAAAATGAAATAAAACCAATAGATAAAGTAATAATAACAAATAAAAAAATATTAATTAATTTTCCCATGATGCAAGTTATAAAAAAAACTTCTAGCAGTTGACTACTACTTCTATGCGCTGCTGGCAAATCTTATGTGTTGTTCTTGTCCTAAGTATTATCGTTCATTACCAACATTCGTTTGATTATTCTATTCAGTAACCTTCATTAGGTTACAGCACATATATTACTCACATATCATGCGACTTTTGAAGACCTAATTTTGAAGCTAATTTTAAGGGGGTCACATCATACACAAGATATAACATTAGAGTGTATGTACTGTTGGCCCTGGCTATATATGTATTGATTGTAGTCAAAAAGTACAGCTGTATTTAAAATAACCATGATTTTGATAAAACTGATATTTTACTTAACTGTATCCTATAATAATGTTTAGTAAACCTCATTTCAATTTCAAACATTTTCTTGAATTTCATTGGTTGTTAAATAAAAAATAAGCTTCGAGAAATTTCCATAACAAAACAGTCAAAATTTGTGCAAAAATAGGCTCAACTGATATAAAGAAATCTTTCTCAAATTCATCCCTAATTTAAATGTTTCAAGAAATCCTATAAAAAATAAAAAATACAACATTAGTCCATGCAGTTCTCAGAAAAATTCACAACAGCTATCAAGCCTCGCTGGAGCTGATTTCATTGTTAAGAAAACTATAAATAGAAACAGCAAATGAATTTTCATTGCATTTGAAACTCACACACGTTAAAAATACACACAGGAAATATGTGCCGCCAAAGAAGCAAACTTCCTTTATGAGAGATTAGAAAAATTTACACAACAAACTTTTTCACTCAATATCTTTCATAGAAAATCTTTTGTCTAAGTTAAATTCAACCTTTTTAATCAAAGGCAGACAACTTTTTAGACATTGAACATTTCTGAAACAGCAAAGAACTTTTTCTCTAAAATATACCTTGCACACAAACAAAGAAATTGTAAATTGTATATATAAAATTTAATCTGTCTATATTTCTGAGATGAGGTATTATGTACACTATTTACATTATACGTACTATTGTCCTCATCTTTGTTGCCATATTTATTACGTTTCGGCTGAAGTGTACAATGGCCGAAATGTTGTAATAAATATGGCAACAAAGATGAGGACAATAGTATGAATAATGTAAATTTAATCTGTTGTTTCAAACATGTATTTTTTTGTTGTGATTGAATATTGTTACCATTTGGCCATTTCTTATAATTTATGTTTGTGGATATTGCATATTTTATTTGCAGCACAATCTTAAATATTCATGCAACCTTCTTAGATCCACTACAAATGCATGTAATATTCACACATTAGTATTGTCTTATAAAATACAAATATAGTGAATATACATCTTTTCCATTGCTTATGTTGCAGTTGTTTATGGCTGTATGCATTTATGCAACAAGTATAGTATTACTAATGATACTTTTATCATTCTCTTTTACTTCCTTAACTTATAGAAGATGGGATAAAGAGATAGAGAAAGAGGGGTTAGTTGATTGTAATTTGGTCTCTCAAAAAAGAACTCAAAAAAGATATGAGATACATGATAAAATCATTTTTATAAGTGAAAATTTGGGGGTTGCATGATACACAAGATTGTGCATTACACGAGTATATACAATAAATATTTCTTAAAATTACTTTCATTCATATTAAATAAATAATGTAAGAAGAACTTTAAAAAATAAAATAAAATTTCAATTTTCCATTTAAAAATACATAAATTTTTAAAACTTCAAATTTCTCAATTATTAACACAAAACATTATTATTACTTAATGTTTTAGAATGGGAAAGATCCAAGTCCAGTAATAATTTTAGTGAGCATATATCAATATGTGTTAAAAATCAAATGCATTTATGGCACTTTAGGTGGGGCTAGGTGTCTCCAAACCATCTCTCTACTCTTTGCTGGAAATGAAAACTAAAGAAGACTAATTGAAAATGTGTCTTTTTGCCCTATATAGCAATGCTATTGAGCGGAAACATAACATTTGTCTAAAATCATTACTCCCAATAATTTTAGAAAATAAATCAGAAAATTTCATCTTTTAGTGCTTTTTTTTTTCCCAAAAAAATAAATCTAAAACTTTTAAAGTCTTCTGTGCAGGAAAAGTATAGGTCTCATTCCAGAAAATAAGCATGCATAAAAAGCAAAAGGAAGAAAAAACAAACAAATAGTCGAGAAGGATAATATAGCTAAAAAAACAGTCTTTTTTTTATGATCCAATAAAAAATGTAGACTCAAGAAGAATCTTCAAAAATTAATATCTGATTTAGCCCTCCCCCGAATTTTTGTTTGGTGTCACTTTGCTTGAGATGTAAACATAATAAAATTTGAAACTGAAAACCAATTTAAAAGTAAAATTGAACTATTTAAAAATATAGTAGAAAAGTAAAATTTATGAGGTAAACAGAACCTTAAGAAAGCTATTTGCTTGCCAAGTGACAGTCTACAAAGTATAATAGTTAAGATTTTAGTAAACTTTGAAAATTAAAAAAGATACAAGTTGAAGAATAATTTTAAGAAAATTTGAGAATGTAGAGAAGTAAAGATTAAATTCACTTACATGCAAATACATTTGAGAAAAGTATGAATCTATCTCTTCTTTCTCCAGCTATGAGTTGAATAAAAAGACAGACTGGGTCCTATAGCCTTGGTTGGCAACCAGTCTATGGCAGAGAGAAATAGCAATCTACTGTAGAAAAATTTTCTGCCTTGTCAGTCATGAATCGAAAGAGACATGATTGCCCAGGTGTGTATTATGTATGCAACTTAAATGACTGACTGAGAGTAGCCAATTAGAATATAGCAAGCCAAAAATGATTAAGACTATAAATTAGGTTTTATAGGAAATTAAAATTTGTTTTTTTCAATTTTATCAAGAGAGGCACATAAGAAAAACCTTTTAGAAGATAATTTTCCAGTTTTCAAAAACAAGTTTTTGTCTTTCCATGTTCTATAATATTTTAATATAAAAATATATATTTTTACTGCCAGCAGTCTCTTTATTTCTGCTACCAGTTAGTCCTGGGTATGACAATAAATTACATTCAGCAGCAACATTGGGAGACTGGATGTTTTGAGGAACATGGAACCACCTCTAAATTGGTATTGTTCCCAGGTGCACCCTGACCCTGGGTGGAAGCACCTGTTAGGGTCCCATCTATGTGCAAATAGTGAATACGCAAACAAAAACAAAACACTATAAAAGTATAGAAATACATTTTTATTGTAAAAATACCAGCAGGCACGGTAGAGTAATGGATAGTGGCTCAGCTTGAGGAATCTGAGAGCCAAGTTCAAATTCCGGTCAGATCCATTGCATTCACTTACATGCTAATACCCTTGGGAAAGGTATGAATCCTCTTCTTCCTCCCCCCAGCTATGGGTAAATAGCAGGACAGACCAGGTTCTATAGCCTTGGATGGCAACTGGTCTACCACAGAAAAAATGGCAACCTACCGTGAGAAAAAATCTGCCTTGTCAGTCATGTATCGAAAGATACATGATTGCCTAACCGTGTACCATGCATAGCACATAACTTTTTATTTAAAAAAGTTACCAACAATACCTGTTTATAGTAAAATGATCAGTAATACATTTTACCTGCAGCTGAAGGCATGCAATTGTGTTAAAAATACATCTAGTTGAAGCTATAAAATTGTGTTCAAAATATTTAAATTTCAGCATTAAATAACCCATAGAGGTGTTGATATGCTGCTAAATAAAATCAACCAACCAATATCTGCTACCAGTTCTCACTGCTAATAGATGAAAGAAAAATGGTTTATTTTACTTGCATATATAATATACTAAAACCAGTTTTTATTTTAAAGAACATTACAAAGTCTTAACTCACTACATATATCCCCATGTAATAAAGAATTTTAAACATTAAAGATATTTAATAAGTTAGTTACATAAATGAAAATAAATTTTTTCAAGAATGATTTTTCAGCAGATATAATATACTAAAACCAGTTTTTATTTTAAAGAACATTACAAAGTCTTAACTCACTACATATATCCCCATGTAATAAAGAATTTTAAACATTAAAGATATTTAATAAGTTAGTTACATAAATGAAAATAAATTTTTTCAAGAATGATTTTTCAGCAGATATAATATACTAAAACCAGTTTTTATTTTAAAGAACATTACAAAGTCTTAACTCACTACATATATCCCCATGTAATAAAGAATTTTAAACATTAAAGATATTTAATAAGTTAGTTACATAAATGAAAATAAATTTTTTCAAGAATGATTTTTCAGCAGATATTTGTTTCTTTTACCACGCAAAAGTCTACTGTATATTATTATTATTATTTCCTTTGATTTCTGTTGATTGTTCATTTCCTTCTGGGTCCCAACCAGAGACCTAAGGTCAGAAATTGCATCATGGCATTTTCTACTGTATGTTTTTGTAAAGAAAAGAAAAATAAAACAACCTAATATCAAACACATTTTACTTAGATGAGGTGAGCTGTAATTGTGAGAACAATTTTTTGTATTTCTTTAAGGCTTTCTCCTATCTTCCCTATTTTTTCCTTTCTCTCCTTTTCACCTATTTTGTACCCCCTTTTTGCCCCACTTCCTCCTTTTCCTCTCTCTTATTCTTTCTCTCTTTTCCTCTTGAAACAATCAATTTTCCCACATAATTTTTGATAATTGATAGTTGTCAAAAACACCAGGATCCACCTTAGAGGTTTATAAATCCATCCTAAATCCATGCTTTTAATATTGCTGCCATATCTGGCTTGGTGTATCTACCAGAACCCTTTCCAATCAAACCCAGGGCCCCAACCACTACTTTGATTGTTGATTTCTTCTTCTTCTTCTTCCTTCTCCTCAAATGATGATGGTGATGAATAATATATATTTTTTTTTTTTTGCAGTATTCTTCCCTCAAACCAGTGCATATTTTCATCATATACAAAATTTTCTATTAAAATTTTAAAAATTATTTAATAAAATTTTAACTGAATTGTCTTTAAGAAATGTAAATATTATAAAAATTTCATATAATAAAATAAAACAATTTGATTCAATTCAAAAGAATCTTGTAAATAATATAACAACCAAATAGTGTGTAATATTTTTGTTGTTATTAAAATTGTAAAAATAGCTTTTTAAAACAATAAACATTGCTGAGGAAGTATATAAACTACCACTTAATGTAAACCTCTACCTTGAGTGGCCCCCAGGTCTTGTACAGGGTGAACCTTATAGTAAAAAAGAAAAAAGTATAATCCTATATACCAAGTGATGTAATGGAATAACCAGTCACCCCTATGAGTGACTACACTATAGATAGTAACAACCTATAAGTCAACAGACTACAGAGCCTTGCTGCGACCTGTTCCAGCTAAACAGTCAAACTCTTTGCCTTCGGGCAGAGAGAAACCTGGATAGGCCCCCTGTCGAAGAGCAGAGTCTCGTTCGGGGAGGTAGACTGCCCCTGAACCCATTTATACGGGTTCAAAAAAAGGAATATTTTTGGCCGAACCTACAGGCTCGGGGAACCCACATTAAACCGGCCTTGTGCCACATGCAACCCTCGTGGTGGGGGTAGCTAAATATACCAACTGCAACCTGTTCCAGCTAGATGGTCAAACTCTCTGCCTTTGGGCAGAGAGGAACCCGGACAAGGCTCTGCCGAAGGGCAGAGTCTCTTTTGGGGAGTAGACTGCCCCTGAACCCATTTATACAGGTTCGAAAAGGAATATTTTTGGCCGAGCCTATAGGCTCGGAGAACCCACGTTAAACCAGCCTTGTGCTACATGCACCCCTCGTGGGGGGTAGCTAAATATACTAGCTGGGATCTTTTGAGTACAACTCAGACTTACGCGAGAAATACTGACCTTCCAATAGTAGCGCTCACTACTGGATTGACTTGTGACAACCTTGTGCATAACTGTTACCTTTATTCTTATTGTACTGGTTTTGTACAATAAACCTTTACTTATTTTATCCACCTTGTTTTTCAAGTATATATTCCTATTAGCATGGAATATAACACCAATCCATTACAAATTCATTCAATATCTAAGATAACTGATAAATCTTAATCCAGGGATGAAATTTCCATTAATCATCAAAAAGGTTGATATTGCCAATTACTAATTATCAATTGATTAATCAATGTAACCTTACTTTTAATACTATCTAACAACAACCACAGAACAAGCTTTTCAGCAAACAAAATACATCTTAGGACAGAGTTTCTCAACCTTTTTAAGCAACAGCACACCTAGGAGGAAATGAAAATATTATGACACACTTAGCAACATTTTTAAAGGGCATACATTTAAAGGTTATGAAATAAAACCATAGATTTAAAATAAATACAGACACAAATATGAAGTTACTTTATTTCAATGTTTCTATTCAGCTATTTGTGCAGCTTATTTAATGTGAAACCTGTGTTTTTTTGCAATTTCTTCAATGTTTAGTCAAATGTGCAATAAGCCGACACTCATTTCTTCTTTAGTTGAGCATAGTCTTTCTTGAATCTTATTTTTGATGTTATTTAGAGTTGAGAAGCCTAATTTACATAAATAAGAAGTAAAAAATTGCAATAAAACCAATAATGTCTTTTATGTGGGATAAAAAGTTTAATATTTATTTATTCAAGTACTAATGCTGTACCATTACTACTTCCGCACACACACATTTATATGTATGCCATGACAATATTTTGCAGCACACTTAAGAAGATCATGTGGCATGCTAGTGTGCTGCAGCATGGCAGTTGAGAATCAATGTCTTAGAATATACAATGTATATATTTCCTTTGTATGATAGAGGGAATACATCTGTTCAGATTCAAGGCTGAAAGAACGTCTTTGTTAAACATTTCCAGGCATAAGAGAAGCAGAGAAAATCTATTACATTCTAGAAATAATATTACATTCTAGAAATAATATTACATTCTAGAAATAATATTACATTCTGCACATTAATCTTTTTATCCTGGTGTTTTTCAGTCAATATATTCTTTAACCTTTAAATCAAATTGCATTAATATAGAACACCGAAGTAACTTTAGATGATATTTCAACACAACTATTTCATGCCACAACACCGATATCATCTTGGTGTTGATTTTTAAAAATTCAGTTAACACTACCCTTTGAAGTATTAAATGTCAGTGTGTTTGTATTGGCCTTGGAAATTAAATTGCAGTAAGCAAGATGGCTATAGTGTGTGTGTGCGTGGGGGGGGGGCAAATAGCAAAAACTAAGTCATATTTGTTTGTTTTCAATTTTTATTTTTTTAGCAATTAACATTTTAAAAAGTAAGAATAATAAAAAGAAAACATTTTCCTAATATTGTCTAATTTTATTCTTGGATTCTTTTAAACTAATTTTTTGTCAAATCCTGTTTTTGTTTTTCCTGGAAGAGATTAACTTTAATCTGAGATTCTAAAACCAAAAAATTTTTTTTTAAATTTTCTTTTAGAGAAACTGTTGGGATTTAGATAATAAATATTAATGTATATAAAATATAAATGAAAACAAAAACAACAACAACAGCAGTAGCAACAACAACAATATTGTGTACTTGAATACAAGCTGACCAGATCAATCTGTATTCTCGAGTGCAATTTAGTTTTCTTAGCAGACAAAAAAATATTTCTGCTTATGAATCTGACATTGAATTGAACTTTCTCAGAGTGTGTGTGTGTGTGTGTGTATATATATATATATATATATATATATATATATATATTACACATATACCTACGTTTACAGTACAACTCAGTTTTGCTCATATATATGGTTGATCATATCTCTTTATTTAGATCATTTTTACATCTCTCTCTCTCTCTCTCTCTCTCTCTATATATATATATATATATATATATATATATATATAATGCCACTTGTTAATTGGTAGTGATAATTTCAAGGTGGGCATTAATTCAAAGAGAGCATAATATAAGTAACAGAGCAATATAATAATAATAAGTAAAGACAATCCTTCAAAATCCATTTTGGTTATAATTTATTTCATGAATATATTCCTCTGCTCAAACCAAAGGTTTTTTTAGATTTCTAAAAAACTTTCAATCTGAAGAGATGAATATTTAAATATATTCATGAAATAAATTATAACCAAAATGGATTTTGAAGGATTGTCTTTACTTACTATATATATAATAGTGGCTGTGAACTCACAAACATGTCCAGTTCATCAGTGAAACTCCCCCCCACAAAACTGCATTTATTTGTTGTGTGAATGGCAGTGGCTCATAAAGCCAGCCATTGATCTGCATTTCTTATTACATATATAACATGTCAAATCATCTCCGGGTGGTGGAAGTTGATCATTATCACTTCCAATATGTCTTTTTCGTCAGGCCCGACCTGGACTTGCATGCCATTATGAAATCATCATATGCAATAGACTGTTGGTGTTGGTGTGATTTCTAGTTACTGAGCAGACCTGCACTGGACATAAATATCCGATTGCATTGGCCACATGGCAAGGTTGGCACCTCATAGCAATTCAGGGATCCCTTCCAAACACCTCTCTTCAGTTCTGTATATTTTTGTGATGCCTCATGGAAGATCTTGACGCCATCAGCAATACCAGCTCTCTAAGAAACCCAGTCTTTAGCTAGAGTCTCCCAGTTATCCAGACCAATATTGCACTTGTATAGTGACTCTTTAAGTCAATCTTTGTGACAAAGTTTTGGCTTGTGCTGCAGTCTTTTTCCCATTTCCAATTCTCCATACATTAATTGTTTTGGCATTCTGTCATCTGCTGTACAAATAACATGGCCTGTCCATCACAACCTGTATTTGTGTTTAATTGCTTCCACAGAGAGTGAATTAGCCTTTTGTAGAACAGCAGTATCAGGGGTGTGAGACATCCAGTGGATTTTAAGCACAGATCGAAGACATCATTGATGAAAATGTTCCAGTATCTTCAGATGTCTGCAATAGACTACCCATGTCTCACATGAATATAGCAGAGATGAAATAATGCAGGCATTACATATTTTAATTTTTGTGTTTTTTATGCCCTTCTGACTCCAGACACGGAACTTGAGTGCTGCAAATGCATTGGAGGCCTTCTTAATCTGTAATGCTATCTCATCATCAAGGGAGCAGTGGCGGTTGAGGGTGCTACCAATTTATACAAATTTGTCTACTACCCCAAGTTGGCTACCATCAACACAAATTGATGGCTCTATATACTGAATTCCTCAGGCATTTGAGTCCTGCAAGAGTCATGCAGTTCTTCTCATATTGGCGATATGTCAATCTTCCTGCTGCAGCTTGCCTTGCTGGATGATGGCTATGGAAATGTCGTGTAAGTCTACTGGCTGAGTGACACACTTTATGGCAGATTGGACATGTATGATCATCAAAGTGATGATATTTAAAATGTATGAAAAAAAAATTTAAGAAAGTGATGGTCTTACTCAATCAGGAGTTGATCTCCACCATATGTGGAAAAAATCCTATGTTGTACATTTTGTTCTTTGAAAGGACTTCTTCAGACTACATAATTTTCATATCAATGAACTCATACATATATATAGATAATATTAGTGATCAAAATATATATAAATTTCCAAGAAGATAGAATCCAGGTAGAGCTCAATGTCCAGGACAGAACAAGAATATAATATAAAAGGCTCAAACACTAATATTCCATGGTTATAATTTATTACATTGGAATCGTAATCACAATCCAATTATAGATAGATAGATAGATGGATGTAATGAATAATGAAATACAACAAACATTGGTTATAATTCTACATTGAGAGAATGCTTAAGATACAGGGTCACTTAAGAGTGGGAGGTATAGATAACAGATAGAACAAGAAGAGACAGTTAACTCCACTGCTGTTTTTCTGAGTACTTTTGTGACTCACTTAACCTTCTTTCACCCAGTTCTTATATGTTCTTTGCATCTGTGTATAGAACTGATATAGGACTGGTACATGAAAACAGTTGCCTTCTCTACATACACAACTCTACTAATGTTGCTTGTTCATAATTTATCCTAAGAAATGAAGGAATGAAAAATTTTAAAAATTATCATAAGTTAAAGATGTTATTAAATTTTATCAGTAATTAGTTTTTTATAACACAAAAGTTATTTATCATGAAAAAATATCTGCAGTGCATATATTCCATACATAGACCCATCAATACATAAAGATCATGAAAAGAAAAATTAAAACATAACATTTTAACTTTGCAAATCAACCAGTCTGTCATTTTTGAGAAACAAAGATTAACAAGTTTTATGATTTGTACTGTGATATATTATGTTTATATTAGAATATAAATATTATATTTATATTTGTACTGTGATATATTATGTTTATATTAGAATATTGCCAGTGCGGATATTGGGTTGTAGGTAGGATTTTCTTTACTGGGAAACTTCGGAATAAAACAAACTGATTCAAGGGTTTAAAATAAATAATATATTTTAATTTATTTTCTTTAGGGTGATGAGTGAGTCCTTTGGTATTTGGTGTAGCAAAAAGTTTATTAATAAGGTGGATATTGGTAGCCCTCTGGAGAAATGTTCCTTAGTGGTCTTTTAGAAGTAAGACCATGATAAGAGTAGTAGTAATGTGAGAAATTAGGTCAGGGTCAATCTGCTGTGTTCTTTTCATCTCTGAAACAGGGCGGAAATATCAGTAGCCAATGACCTTAACTGGTCCTTCACATGTCATGCATGGCTGGTTTCTACATGGTAATGTTCTTTTGTTTCGTTCTCTTTGTATCCCATCTGCCCTTTTAGCCTCAAGGTATCAGGTTTTTATCCTTTTGAATAGGTCCTGGAATTTGGTATACACATAGTTTCAGCTAACTCAAAGTCTCTTTTTGTCAATTTTTTGATTGGCCAAATTATTTTATTTTTTTGCCATTTCTTTCTTTTTACTTTTTTTACAATAGAAGGTATGCATGGTACCTTCCTGATTTTGGGGTTTTTTTTAGTCATGAATAAGTAAGCATTGCACCTGCAAACTTCCAGTGTTTTTGGCTGGATTCAGTCTTTTCTTCTTCCTCTTTTTTTTGAGGGTTACCTTCTTGTAGTTTGAGAGAAGTATAGAAAGAGAAGTTTAGAGAGAGAGAGAAAGATAAGGGTTTCAAAGGAAAGTGCAAGTGCCTTATCTTAATATTAATTCTTTTTATTTTTGTTTATATATTTTACTTTTATATTTTATTTTTATCGCGCCCACTACAGTACCATTTATGATAAATCAGAAAAGTAATAATTAAAAATTTTTCTTTTTTTTTTTTTAATTCTTATCGAAACTTCTGTGATTAAAAGCTCAAGAGATCATTTTTTTAAGGAAGCGGTTCCTGGCACACATTGATATCTCTGTCTTTGGATGTAAATATATATTTTTATGGAGTTTTTTAATTTAATCCTAATCATGGCTAATTGACTGAAATTTAGTAATATTAAATTATCATTGGTATGGTTCCACTAAATATTAGGAGAGGTACTAAGTTTTAAATAAAGTAAGTTATGGTTACAAGAACAATATTACATGAAAGCTATTCCTCATTACTAATTAGGTCACCCCATAATATCCACATGCTTCTTCAGCAGGGTCTACCATGATGATATTTAGCTCTTATGTTGTCTCCACCCCTGAGTCCTTTAGCAGTGTTTCTATGAATGTGAGTTTTTTCTTCCTGTTCTTATTCTTTCCTAATTTAGCTGACAGAGTTCTAATTTGCTGATATTATTCTAATTTGCTGATATTATTCTAAATTGCTGATATTATTATACCTGATACAATCTCCTGCTGAACCTTTGATATTGCCCTTGCTAGATTTACCATGTGGGACACATTAAGGGTTATCATGAGCATTTTCAGGTAACACCCACCTAGCTGTTACTTCAGAGATTTTGGTCATAGTTCACATCAATATTTAAGAGATAAAAAAAAGAGGAAAAAAGAGAAACAAAGCAAAAGAAGACAAAAGACAGGAGAAAAAAGAGGGAAAAAAGAAAAATTATGATGATTTCTGTTAAATTGTATCAGTTTGCTTCATATTCTCTGTTGGTAGATACGTGTCCTGGTTTGATTTACTGTATGTGTTTCTAAGTTCAAATTTGTCTGTATTTTGATCTAGTTCAGTCTGTCTGTATCAATATCTTGTTTGTTTATTTTTTTTTGTATCCTGGTTTAGTTCTGTCTGTGTTCTAATCAGGTTCTCTCTGTCACTGTACCAATCAGGTTCTGTCTGTCTGTGTTTTTTTGTATCCTAGTTTTGTTCTGTCTGTGTTCCAATCAGGTTCTCTCTGCTTGTAATCTAATCTAGTCTTCTGACTTTATAAATTTAAGTAGCTAGATCTCATCAATTTACAGTTGAAATGGTTAGACATAACTGTAAGTTCTATGCTAACAGTTTCTTTTCTCACACTTCTCACATGTGGAAATCTCTTTTGGGTTCTTGTTTTCCAGTCAACTTTGATCTTAAAAATTGAAATAAAATGTTAATCATTATCTTCTGTCTTCTTAATTCCTGCTTTTTTCTTATTCTCTTTCCTTAATAATGACTTCTTGTATCTTAGTGGCTTTATTGTCTTACTTGGGGTGAAATGATTTTAAAAAATTCAAAAGAGAAACAAGATATTGTAAAATTCTTGGTTGATCAGAACTCAAGAGTGGAAAATGTGCAAAAAAGGCAAAAAACAATCAGAAAAGAAATTGAAAGCATTAATAAGATAAGAACAAAAAACATGGCTTTAAGAATGTCAAAAGAGATTTGAAAAATATACAAAAATAAGAAAAAATGGATTGACCAACAAGAAAATATTTGAAGACTCTGGCATTGCAAATGTGATGAAAGAGAAATGATGCCAAGAATTTAAGAAAACATTGTACCTATTTGCATTTGTTAAGCAGAAGAGATATGAAGTGTATAGTAAACTAAGAGACAAGCAAGAAGTTGACTACTGATCACGTGTCATAGAACAACACAATACAACAATATGGCATTGCCAATAGGATGTTTAAGTCACTTGGATGAAACAGAATTTGTTGAGACTTGGATCCAGGCTAGGGCTAAAAAATAGAAAGACAAAGTAGTAATTCCTGAGAGAACTAATTTCATCATGCCATTATAACAAAGAAAGGAAAAAGCCTAATGGCCCATTCTGACCAATTAAGGCCCAGAATTGAAGAGGAAGATGTCATGATGGAAGGAGACAGAGAAGAAAGGATGATTTTTTTTCAGATCAGGATAATGCAATAGAAGACGAGATTATGGATGATAGAAGGAATGACTCACATGGAAGAAGATTAAATGAGACCAAGATCTCCAGTAAAAAGAACAGGACATAAACCTCAGGGGAGAGAGGAGGTTGTAGAAGAATTTCAAGAACAAACCAAAGCATTAAACCTCTTCAGTTCAGGGAGGTGTAGTGGATTGGTAAATAGGATTGTACCTATTTGCATATGTTAAGCAGAAGAGATATAAAGTGTATAGTAAACTAAGAGACAAACAAGAAGTTGACTACTGATCACTTATAGAATAATACAATAAAACAACATTACAAAGTCAACTGGATAAAGAAGTATATGAAAACTGATTTCTCATTGGTGATTTTTTAGTGATGAATGTAAAGTTACATTGGATGGACTTAATAGTTTGGATAAGTGTTATGTCCTTCAGGGAAATAGTCAACCAATGCAACTTAATTCATTTATTAATTTGGCATTTTAAGTGAGACTGTGTTATGCCAAAAGAAGAGAATTTGACAGTTAGGAAAATTAGCTTTGGAAATTCTGGTTTTTATCTTAGCTTGAAAATTGGTAGGGAACCATGTATTTCCATGTATAAGGGAACCTTTAAATCTTAAAAATTAGCCCCCAAAATAGTGGGGTTGTCTAATAAAACAGTTATTAAAAGCTAATCTTAAATCCTGTGGTATATTGGCACTAGTAAGTAGTCATGGATCACAGTAGGCTAACAATTGCCTCGGTATGGTAACTACTGATGTAAATATTTCTAGTTGAAATAATTCACATTATAATGCTATACTACAGTTATAAATGTAATAAAACTAATTTTACTTCTTGATTTCACATTAAAATGCAACATTCAAGAGATGATTACACAACAATTTGCAAAAGTTCCACTGAGAAACACGCACAAGTAACAAGTAATATAAACAAATAGAAACAAGTAATATAAACAAATTTTTTATTCTTAATTTGTAGAGTTATGGGTGTGTTCACACCAATCATCATTTCTTGTTGTATGGTGGAGTAATGGATAGCAGCTCAGATTGAGGAATTGGAGAGCCGATTTCGAATTTCAGTCAAATCCATTACATTCACTTACATACTAATACCCTTGGGAAAGGTATGAATCCTCTTTTTCTCTCCCCCAGCTATGGGTAAATAGCAGGACAGACCGGGTTTTATAGCCTTGGATGGCAACTGGTCTACCACAGAAAGAAATGGCAACCTACTGTGGGAAAAAAATCAGCCTCGTCAGTCATATATTGAACGATACATGATCACCTAAGCATGTATTATGCATGGCACATAACTGAGTGATAAATAACAACATTTAGGATAACATACAAACTATATTTCTAATTAAAATTCATTATCATTGTGGTATTAAATAACAACAACATTGAGTATAATATGCAAACTTTATTTTTTAATAATATACTTTATACAATATTTTTTGCAGTGTTAAGTAGTAAAACATTTAAGATACCAAAAAATCTTTATTTCTCATACAGAATAAAAAAAACATAAGACACCTACATACAAAATTAAAACCCCCAAAATTACTATAATCATCACTAACTGGTGCAAAGAGCTCATCATAAATGTCTTCATTTACAGTTTCGTCATATGTGTTTCAGTCAGTCATCTTATACCATGGATATCAAAGATCACAAAAATTTACCTAGATTTTGGGTCTTGTCTTATCTATAAATCACCTTATACATGGAAATATACAATAACTATTTTGTCCATGCAACAAATTATGTCTCTTTTATTCATGAGCCATCTCCATAAATATACATTCAAGCAGGATGTAAGTATCTCTCTTCAACATAAGTTTACCAGATAAATATCTGAGGCCTTAAATTCAGGCCTTAAATTGGACCACATTCCTGTGTTCAGAAAACCTTGAGAGGCTTCAGATAACAATCATAATTGTTAACATGTGCTGGACACTTTTGCAATGTTATGCCTTTTTATTTTATTTTCCTTTCTTTCAAAATATGATACACAAGATGCATTTACAATATGTTCTTTAGGTTCGTACATAAATATACATTCAACCACACCCTTTCTATAGAAAAAACTCAGTAGAATCACTTATAATAAAATAATAAAAAATGCTAGCTATTAATACTAGCAAATAATATATATAAAATCATATAATTTAATGTCTACCAAATTTAACAGAATTTCTGCTAATGAAATGCTCAATATTAGACTAGAATGATGATTTTTTTTTATCATTTAACTCCAGGGAAGGCAATAAAGCCACAAAGACTCAAGGGGGTTAGTGAGAGTGAAAGAATATAAGAAAAGGAAAAACAATATTAAGGAGAGAGAACAATAAAAAAACAGGAATTAAGAAGACAGATGATAATGATTGACATTGCATTTAAATTTTTGAAGATCAAAGTTGATTCGAAAGCTAGAAGCCAGAAGAGAGTTCCATAAGTAAAAGCTGCAAGTGAAGAAACTGTCAGGATAGAACTTATAGTTGCATCTAGCCACTCCAACTGTAAATTGATGAGATCTTGCCACCAATTTAGTACTGCACTTAAATTCATAGTCTAGGTACAATAGCACCTCATTCATCAGCACAATTAAATCAGAAGTAAAAACATTAAATATTTATCAAAGGTCAACTCAGAGTTTCATAATTTTTAATTACTCATCAGAACTCTTGACAAGAATGATTGTATTGTTCACAGAAAATCTATTTTATAAACATATACTTATATAATACGTTTACGTTCAATAAGGAAGTTACTTGAAAATTGAGACTCACCTGAAAGTTGAGCTGATTGTATAATGCTCCTCATGCCAGTGACACTTCCATTGAGCTGCTCTGTAATATATGATTTCATTGAATTTACATTTAAATTATTTTGGGGTCATCAGGAGAGAATGAACAACATTTCGAGGCCTGCCTCTCAATAGTTTCACGTGCACAACACCCTCCTCACTGATGTGACACCTCATTATAATGATATACTAGTATATCTAGTGTATCATAGATATACTAGTTCAAATATCCAAGGGTGAAATTAGATTTATGAAAAATGGCAAACATTGCTTGCGTTCTGAGAATACAACATGAATTTCATCATGCATTCACGATCAGGTCATGTTCGCTGAAATGCTTCACAGAATATTTATTTTTTTCCCATATCAACGTAGAACTATTTTCAGTTACCTCTGTTTTATACTTTTGGTCCTATTACACCCTTTGATTCCAATTTGGCCCAGAAATTGGTACAGGATACCTGCAATGAAACCACTTGCTCCAATTTCTACTGCTCTAATAATTACATTATACCCTTCCTTTACTAGCTCTGTTTTTAGATTTTCATATTCATTAGTTTTATATTCTTGGCTTTGTACCATCTGACTTTCATATGGTATTGTTAATTCTATGAAGATGATTTTATAGTTCACCCTTGATAGAAGAACAATATCTGATCGCAGACCCTTACTTGATATTATTTTGGGGTAATCATTATGCCAACCAGGAAGGCCTGCAGATATCTCCCTGTTATATTCCATGCTAATAGGAATATATACTTGAAAAACAAGGTGGATAAAATAAGTAAAGGTTTATTATACAAAACCAGTACAATAAGAATAAAGGTAACAGTTATGTACAAGGTCGTCGCAAGTCAATCCAGTAGTGAGTGCTACTATTGGAAAGTCAGTAGTTCTCGCATAAGTCTGAGTCATACTCAACAGATCCCAGCTAGTCGGTATTTCCTACCCCCCCCCACCACGAGGGTAGGTGTGGCACAAGGCCGGTTTAACGTGGGTTGTCCAAGCCCGTAAGCGCAGCCAAAAATATTCCCTTTTGAACCCATATAGACAGGTTCAGGGGCAGTCTACCTCCCCAAACAAGACTCTGTCCTTTGGTAGAGCCTCGTCCAGGTTCCTCTCTGCTTGAAGGCAGAGGGTTCAACTGTTTACCTGGAACAGGTCGGAGCTAGTCTCTGTAGTCCATTGACTTACAGATACTTACAGGTAGTTACTAACTATAGTGTAGTCACTCATGGGAGTGACAGGTTATTCCACTATATCACTCCCAAATGTCACCAAAACTAAGGAGATTTTGTTCAGGTATATCTAGATATTTGCTTGTTTGCTTTGAGCCAATGTATATTAATATTCAAGATTTATATTAAAATTCTACAGTTCAATCTCACAACCTCCTCACAACAACTAAAAAGTCAAATAATCATGTTACATTTGTAACTTTAAATTTAATTTAAACTTTAAATTTAAAATTTAAATATTTAATCACACAAGCTCTCCACAATAACTAATCCATGATCTTTTGCTCTTTTATAATACATATGTATGCATTTGTATATTGCTATAAAGAAAATGACTGATATTCAAAGTCTCTTATAAATAGTTTTACATTGACCAACTCCTATACAAAGCCCAAGAGCCACTCTAGGTAGAGAATTACAAAGAAAAAGGAATAGTTTATGGGTGTATGTGGGGAAGGTATTGTTTGGCCCTAAACTTGATCAGGTTAACATTGTAGTGATTGGGGAAGCATCCTCTTGCGTGTCAGTCCTACAAAGCAGTGACTCATATATAGCTATATCAATAAGCATCCAGACAAATGATGAAAAGGTATTTATTCTACATGACAAATATTTATTTTTCAACATAGACTCTTTCTTTGTCAATGCATTTAATTCATTATTAATCATACAGATCAAATATGTTTAAATACAAATAGATATAAAAAAAATTTGATTTGCTTTTTATAGCTTATCAACCCTTTATTTAAAGACAAAACATATTCTTTTTTAGACATATTTTTTTGTACAGAGCAAATATGTTTAAATACAAATCTATATAAAAAAAATAGTTTCATTAATTGTTTTCATTTATGACATAAGGACATTAATTGATAGTTTATCAATCCATTATGGGTTATTTAAAGCTGAAACATGTTTCTTTAGCACAAGCGCAAGAAAAAGAATCAGGTCTTATCTATACTTAATTTTATTATTACTTTAATATTAAAAATTAATATTGTACAGAGTAACATATTTTTTCCATACATTTATCTATACTTAATTTTATTATTACTTTAATATTAAAAATTAATATTGTACAGAGTAACATATTTTTTCCATACATTTATCTATACTTAATTTTATTATTACTTTAATATTAAAAATTAATATTGTACAGAGTAACATATTTTTTCCATACATTTATCTATACTTAATTTTATTATTACTTTAATATTAAAAATTAATATTGTACAGAGTAACATATTTTTTCCATACATTTATCTATACTTAATTTTATTATTACTTTAATATTAAAAATTAATATTGTACAGAGTAACATATTTTTTTATACATTTATCTATACTTAATTTTATTATTACTTTAATATTAAAAATTAATATTGTACAGAGTAACATATTTTTTTATACATTTATCTATACTTAATTTTATTATTACTTTAATATTAAAAATTAATATTGTACAGAGTAACATATTTTTTTATACATTTATCTATACTTAATTTTATTATTACTTTAATATTAAAAATTAATATTGTACAGAGTAACATATTTTTTTATACATTTATCTATACTTAATTTTATTATTACTTTAATATTAAAAATTAATATTGTACAGAGTAACATATTTTTTTATACATTTATCTATACTTAATTTTATTATTACTTTAATATTAAAAATTAATATTGTACAGAGTAACATATTTTTTCCATACATTTATCTATACTTAATTTTATTATTACTTTAATATTAAAAATTAATATTGTACAGAGTAACATATTTTTTTATACATTTATCTATACTTAATTTTATTATTACTTTAATATTAAAAATTAATATTGTACAGAGTAACATATTTTTTCCATACATTTATCTATACTTAATTTTATTATTACTTTAATATTAAAAATTAATATTGTACAGAGTAACATATTTTTTTATACATTTATCTATACTTAATTTTATTATTACTTTAATATTAAAAATTAATATTGTACAGAGTAACATATTTTTTCCATACATTTATCTATACTTAATTTTATTATTACTTTAATATTAAAAATTAATATTGTACAGAGTAACATATTTTTTCCATACATTTATCTATACTTAATTTTATTATTACTTTAATATTAAAAATTAATATTGTACAGAGTAACATATTTTTTCCATACATTTATCTATACTTAATTTTATTATTACTTTAATATTAAAAATTAATATTGTACAGAGTAACATATTTTTTCCATACATTTATCTATACTTAATTTTATTATTACTTTAATATTAAAAATTAATATTGTACAGAGTAACATATTTTTTCCATACATTTATCTATACTTAATTTTATTATTACTTTAATATTAAAAATTAATATTGTACAGAGTAACATATTTTTTTATACATTTATCTATACTTAATTTTATTATTACTTTAATATTAAAAATTAATATTGTACAGAGTAACATATTTTTTTATACATTTATCTATACTTAATTTTATTATTACTTTAATATTAAAAATTAATATTGTACAGAGTAACATATTTTTTTATACATTTATCTATACTTAATTTTATTATTACTTTAATATTAAAAATTAATATTGTACAGAGTAACATATTTTTTTATACATTTATCTATACTTAATTTTATTATTACTTTAATATTAAAAATTAATATTGTACAGAGTAACATATTTTTTTATACATTTATCTATACTTAATTTTATTATTACTTTAATATTAAAAATTAATATTGTACAGAGTAACATATTTTTTCCATACATTTATCTATACTTAATTTTATTATTACTTTAATATTAAAAATTAATATTGTACAGAGTAACATATTTTTTTATACATTTATCTATACTTAATTTTATTATTACTTTAATATTAAAAATTAATATTGTACAGAGTAACATATTTTTTCCATACATTTATCTATACTTAATTTTATTATTACTTTAATATTAAAAATTAATATTGTACAGAGTAACATATTTTTTTATACATTTATCTATACTTAATTTTATTATTACTTTAATATTAAAAATTAATATTGTACAGAGTAACATATTTTTTCCATACATTTATCTATACTTAATTTTATTATTACTTTAATATTAAAAATTAATATTGTACAGAGTAACATATTTTTTCCATACATTTATCTATACTTAATTTTATTATTACTTTAATATTAAAAATTAATATTGTACAGAGTAACATATTTTTTCCATACATTTATCTATACTTAATTTTATTATTACTTTAATATTAAAAATTAATATTGTACAGAGTAACATATTTTTTCCATACATTTATCTATACTTAATTTTATTATTACTTTAATATTAAAAATTAATATTGTACAGAGTAACATATTTTTTTATACATTTATCTATACTTAATTTTATTATTACTTTAATATTAAAAATTAATATTGTACAGAGTAACATATTTTTTTATACATTTATCTATACTTAATTTTATTATTACTTTAATATTAAAAATTAATATTGTACAGAGTAACATATTTTTTTATACATTTATCTATACTTAATTTTATTATTACTTTAATATTAAAAATTAATATTGTACAGAGTAACATATTTTTTTATACATTTATCTATACTTAATTTTATTATTACTTTAATATTAAAAATTAATATTGTACAGAGTAACATATTTTTTTATACATTTATCTATACTTAATTTTATTATTACTTTAATATTAAAAATTAATATTGTACAGAGTAACATATTTTTTCCATACATTTATCTATACTTAATTTTATTATTACTTTAATATTAAAAATTAATATTGTACAGAGTAACATATTTTTTTATACATTTATCTATACTTAATTTTATTATTACTTTAATATTAAAAATTAATATTGTACAGAGTAACATATTTTTTCCATACATTTATCTATACTTAATTTTATTATTACTTTAATATTAAAAATTAATATTGTACAGAGTAACATATTTTTTTATACATTTATCTATACTTAATTTTATTATTACTTTAATATTAAAAATTAATATTGTACAGAGTAACATATTTTTTCCATACATTTATCTATACTTAATTTTATTATTACTTTAATATTAAAAATTAATATTGTACAGAGTAACATATTTTTTTATACATTTATCTATACTTAATTTTATTATTACTTTAATATTAAAAATTAATATTGTACAGAGTAACATATTTTTTCCATACATTTATCTATACTTAATTTTATTATTACTTTAATATTAAAAATTAATATTGTACAGAGTAACATATTTTTTCCATACATTTATCTATACTTAATTTTATTATTACTTTAATATTAAAAATTAATATTGTACAGAGTAACATATTTTTTTATACATTTATCTATACTTAATTTTATTATTACTTTAATATTAAAAATTAATATTGTACAGAGTAACATATTTTTTCCATACATTTATCTATACTTAATTTTATTATTACTTTAATATTAAAAATTAATATTGTACAGAGTAACATATTTTTTTATACATTTATCTATACTGAATTTTATTATTACTTTAATATTAAAAATTAATATTGTACAGAGTAACATATTTTTTCCATACATTTATCTATACTTAATTTTATTATTACTTTAATATTAAAAATTAATATTGTACAGAGTAACATATTTTTTCCATACATTTATCTATACTTAATTTTATTATTACTTTAATATTAAAAATTAATATTGTACAGAGTAACATATTTTTTCCATACATTTATCTATACTTAATTTTATTATTACTTTAATATTAAAAATTAATATTGTACAGAGTAACATATTTTTTCCATACATTTATCTATACTTAATTTTATTATTACTTTAATATTAAAAATGACTATTGTACAGAGTAACATATTTTTTCCATACATTTATCTATACTTAATTTTATTATTACTTTAATATTAAAAATTAATATTGTACAGAGTAACATATTTTTTTATACATTTATCTATACTTAATTTTATTATTACTTTAATATTAAAAATTAATATTGTACAGAGTAACATATTTTTTTATACATTTATCTATACTTAATTTTATTATTACTTTAATATTAAAAATTAATATTGTACAGAGTAACATATTTTTTTATACATTTATCTATACTTAATTTTATTATTACTTTAATATTAAAAATTAATATTGTACAGAGTAACATATTTTTTTATACATTTATCTATACTTAATTTTATTATTACTTTAATATTAAAAATTAATATTGTACAGAGTAACATATTTTTTCCATACATTTATCTATACTTAATTTTATTATTACTTTAATATTAAAAATTAATATTGTACAGAGTAACATATTTTTTCCATACATTTATCTATACTTAATTTTATTATTACTTTAATATTAAAAATTAATATTGTACAGAGTAACATATTTTTTTATACATTTATCTATACTTAATTTTATTATTACTTTAATATTAAAAATTAATATTGTACAGAGTAACATATTTTTTTATACATTTATCTATACTTAATTTTATTATTACTTTAATATTAAAAATTAATATTGTACAGAGTAACATATTTTTTCCATACATTTATCTATACTTAATTTTATTATTACTTTAATATTAAAAATTAATATTGTACAGAGTAACATATTTTTTCCATACATTTATCTATACTTAATTTTATTATTACTTTAATATTAAAAATTAATATTGTACAGTTACATATTTTTTTCTATAGAAGGACAATGAAATTTTAAAATCAAATAGGCCATCATTCTTTTGATACCACAGTTAAGCTAATATGAAATCAAAAAGTTGATCATTTAATACTTATGTATTTAATATGAATAAATGCTTTGATATATATTGATACTTGTATATTAATATAGATGTATCAATACTTACATATCATTGGACATGTGGCTGAGTGGTTAGAACGTTTGCTTTCTGTCCATGAGACCTGGGTTTGAATCTCACCATGGTTGATTTGTTTGGAAAATGACTTCTTGACCCAAGCCTTGTGAGTGAAATTGAGTAGACAGAACCCTTGGAGGCTGTTGATGTTTGTGCTAGCACAAAGTCACAAGTCATTGTGACCGAGGGTTTGAGGGTGCTGGTCTTGTTCAGATTGTGGATCATGCTAGATAACACACTTCTTGCCCAGAAACTGTAAGTTCTGCTCAACATATTTGCAGTATAAACTACAGGTGGGCTCTGTTGGTATTGAACAAACACAAAATGCACCTGAGCAAGCATCTGCAATAGGGATTAGCTAGCTTCCCTAGTAAACGGGTATCCTCGAATACAAGTGACCAGCCATTAATTTATGTATTAATTTTTATAACATTACATATGCATTAATATATATATATATATATATATATATATATATATATATATATATATATATCAATACTTATGGTTTGGTTCCGTTTGGTTCGTTTAACAGTATATCAACTCTTTTTGGGTCATTTAATGTTGAAATTTAATTTTGTGGGGAGCTTTGGTAATTTTTTTTCAAAAATGTATTGCTGGTAATTTTTCTCTTTGTTTTCCAATAATGTATTGTTGATAATTTTTTTAACTATGAAAATGTATTTCTGGTGGGAAAATGTATTACTGGTGGGAAAATGTATTTCTGGTATTCTTACTACAGAAATGTATTTTTATACTTTAATAATGTTTTGATTCCAGTTTAGTAGTTCACTATTTGCCCATAGCTTTGACCCTATCCAGTACTACCACCCCAGTTCAGGGTGGACCTGGTACAACAGCAATTAAGAGGTGCTTCCACACTCCTCAAAACCTCCCAACCGGAGGCTTTGCTGCCAGATTATTGTCATACACAGGATATCAATACTTATGTATTGATATATATTTATTAATACATATACCTCTGATGGTCGCTCTGATTTTCTTTCAACACCAACCAACTCTTGCAAAGCCAAGCAGCAATAAGGAATGTTTGAAGGGAACAGGTTTTGGTGAAACTGGAAGCTTCTAGTCCTGGATATATATCAATAGTTAAACATCAATGCTTATGTGTGGAGGTGGAGGTGGTGTAATGAGTAGCAGTTTAAAATGAGGAATCAGATAGCTAAGTTCAAATTCCAGTTGGGTTTGTTATGTTCACTTACACACCAATAAGCTTGGGAAAGGTATGAATCCATCTGTTCCCTCCCCAGCTATGGGTTGAATTGTTTGACTTGTATCGGGTAAAATCATTGTCCTTCTCAAAAAATTATTAATGCAATATTCACTTACAAAGAAAACTATATTTCCAGATCAAAATATATTTTGGCTTTAAATGACCTCAAAGGGTTGATAAGCAGTAAAAATGAAATCAAATCAAAACTTGTGTATATTCTGCTAGAAAAAACTTAGGTGAATTAGTAACTGTAGAGATATGTAATATTGAATGAATATTTTTTTGTTCCTGCTCCACTCTTAAAAACAGAAAAAGGCTACTAATAAATACATAGTATTTATTACCATATGTAAAGTAGTTATATAATTAAGGTGACAGCTCTTTGGTCAACCAATTTGAACATGTTTTGTATTCTGCCTTCCAATTATCCAATCTAGCCAAAGTTGGATCAAGAGATTTTATTTAAAATCAATATTTCTAATTATATTGTGGTGGACTTCCACCACATTTATTTAATTTTGTTTAGGAAGCCAAACTGATGTGAAGAAAGGACAAACAAACAGGACTGATATATATATATATATATATATATATATATATATAAAAACAAATATATGTATTAAACAAAACAATTACAAAGTATATAGACAGTTATCATTGTGTTTGTGTGAGTGTGGGAACATTCGTATTTTGGTGAATTTTTGTGGTGAATGTTCGTATGTACGTGTATGTTGGCAATGTTCTTTAATGTCTGACCGCAAGGTCAAGATGACAATTCTCTGGGACTACATTTTGCAGCAAGAATAGAGAAGAGAGAGAAAGAGGCAAACTCATGTTTGTTTTTATAGATACGTAATCATGTGACAGGATCAGAGTGCTTTGGCGGGAAACTTGACTTAGTCACGTGCTGGAAAAATATATTGTGCGTGGTTGGATTGCAACGCCCCACTTGTGTGTTTATTGACCAATTAGAAGCTGATATTTCCTGAAAAATATTTACTAAGCTAAGAAGGCTCTTGGGATCAGATTCTCCCAAAAGTGCACAAAATCTACTATACAAAAATATAGCGATTTCAAAATTGTCGCATAAGAAAGTAGCGTTGATTTCTATCCAATGAATGATAGTTATTGAAATTAGAAATTGTTTAGGTATATATGTATGTGCGTGATGACAATAATCATCACAATATCAATCCATGTTACTCAAAGACATATTACTCATAGACATATTACTCATAGACATATTACTCATAGACATATTACTCAGAGACATATTACTCAGAGACTTACTACTTGGAGACATATTATTCAGACACATGGTAGTTGTATAATGTGATTTAGAAAACTAAAGCAGAGTTTAATCAAACAGCACTAAATACAGATGTGCATCATCTATAATATTCTATAAGACATCCTGAAAGAGTTTAAAAATTTTATTCTATTTTTGTAAATTACACTTAGAATTTAAAAAAATAATAAGTAAGGTATTAAAATAGAATTAAGAATAAGGCCAATGTCTGGTTGCCATTAAGTTTTAGTGGCCATGATTTTAGAAGAATTACATGATACAAGTTCAAGTTTTATTTGAAGCTATTTCTTTGTTTCCTATTTTTGTTTCTTTGTTTCTTATTTCTGTTTCTTTGTTTAGTATTTCTGTTTCTTTCTTTCCTAATTCTGTTCACAGTATTCAACTTGAAAGACAAAAGCTCTGTTCACCAAAATTTACAATAATTCAAAACAAAATAAAAAAAGAAAGTAATTTTTTATATATGCCACATGGTTAAAAATATAGGAAAAAGGAAGTTGAAAATACAACTGGAATCGGTAAGAATAATTATTTAGATTAATTTCACCGATTTCGCAGATTTATGATTTTTTGCACCAAAAATTTCATCATTATCAATTTTTTGTGTAAAAATTACTATTACTACATGATCATAATCAACCAATCAGATTGTAATTTAAATGCATAGCAATCAGTGCCACTTTTTTTTTGCATAAAACCGAAAGAATTTTCCAACTCCAGTTAGATGCAAGACATATCATGGCATAGCCATACTTCTTTCCATCTCAATTTAACTTTTGGAAATCATAAAATTGGGAAACTAGTTACACTAAATACACTAAATAAATATTCTTAAAGACAATAATTTCATTTTCAACTTCTTTTTCCTATATATCTATACCAGATAGAATCATATCAAATTCTCCAATTTATAAATGTTGAATAAATAAAATCTATCAATTATTAGGCTTTCCTGTATTTTAAATTTAAATTTTTTTTTTTTAGTTTTTCTTTCAATCCATTTGTCTTGATTTCACACTTAGTAGTCTATAAGTTATCGGAATTTTTAAGATGAAATCTTGTCAATTACACTGATGATAAATAAAATTACAACACCTTGAAAGACAATGCTGATTTTGACCTGGTTACAATATATTCATACTATGTGTGTTTGCACTTTAGATGGTGATGCATGCTGCTATAAAGCCCCAAGAGCCATTCAAGTTAGAGTGTAACTGAAGGATTCTGATAATATGTATGTATTGAGGATATGTAAGATAGATAATGGTTGTCTCAAGACTTGAAGAGGTTAAGATTGTAGTGATTAGGGAAGCATTCTCTTGGGAGTTTATTACACAAAGTATCAGTTCTGGAGAAAAACCTATCTGAATGGAACTCCCTTCTTACTAATAGAATACAAAAGGAATAAGGATGATTCAACCATGTGAACATGGCATGGTAGATTGAAAAAGTCCAGTGTTGGCAGTTGCCATACCATGGAGATGCACATGGCCCTTTTGTTTAATTAGAACCATTTGAAAAGAGTCAGACTGAAGGCCAAGAGGCTGGTCATTTTGGAGAATTGCTGTGAATATTAGACATGACATATTGATTTTGATAACAGTTATCAAATTAGCATCCATGCACCCATAGACCAGGTTCTGGATGTCCACATAGTACAGACAGTCCACCCATAGACCAGGTTCTGGGTGTCCACATAGTACAGACAGTCCATCCATAGACTAGGTTCTGGTGTCTACATAGTACAGACAGTCCACCCATAGACCAGGTTCTGGGTGTCCACATAGTACAGACAGTCCATCTATAGACCAGGTTCTGGATGTCCACATAGTACAGACAGTCCACCCATAGACCAGGTTTTGGATGTCCACATAGTCCAGACAGTCCACCTATAGACCAAGTTCTGGATGTCTACATAGTACAGACAGTTGTCAAGATAAACATGTAAGGGAAGCAGTAGTAGACCAAATGGGGTCAACAATGTAAATTAGTGCAAATGTGGCTCCAGGAATGTCAACACAGATTTTTTGAATTGTTTACTTGATTTTTCCTTATGTTGCAACATCATTGTGAATGTCTCCAGTAGGGATGCAAGATGATGATATATGCGATCAAATGACACTTTATAGTGTTCAGCAGTGGGTACTTCAACATGGTGTAATAGTTAGCAAGCTTGTCTTGCAAGATCAATTATGACTAAGTAGTGAGTTTGAGCCTCACTAGGTGCTCCCTACTTTCGACCATGTATCACATCTAAGATACAGAAATTGCTATTGGGCACTTTGATGTGTTGTAATGGTTAGCAAGCTTGTCATGCTAGATCAATCACAACTGTGTTGTCAGCTTGATCCTCATTTGGTGCTCCCTACTTTCGGCCTTATGCCACATCTGATGATCATTCACATGTATGATATAGAATTGGGGAGCAACAATCTTCCAGGGTATATTTTCCAATGGCTCACAGGATCCTGCTCTTGGCATCATGGGCTTACAGACACACTACATTGAAACTCCGATTCCTGTAAGATCACCAAAGTTAAGCAACATCAAGCCTGGTCAGTACCTAGATGGATGACTGACTGGGAATACCAGGTGCAGTAAGCTTGGATGTATCATATTCATTTATGTGCAAATACCCTTGGGAAAACTGTGAATCCCCTTTTCTCCCTCCAGCTATGGGTTAATTAGTAAGTCTTGTATCACTGAAACCATTATTATCTAAAAAAGATTGCATGCACAATATTTAGATCTTGGCAATAAATAACTTAATCTTAGGTAAAATGAAATGGCTTAGTAATTGTGTTGAAATTTTATTTTTTGTCAATGTATTATTCATTTTTTCATGTGTCTTTCTTTCATCTTGCATTTCTGTTGCTTTTTATCACAACTCTCAGCTAAGTAAGCAGCATAGATCAGATATATGAAATAATCCTCTGGAAAGATTTGAGCTTACATCTCTTATCTTTGTGATCTTATCTTTCCATAACAACACTATTACTAGTTTGGCTACAAAGACTTTGCTGGTTGGTGTTACAAAAGCTATAAAGATATATTTCTTATTTCTTCAATTATTATTTATTTCCAAGCTATTTTGCTTATGCAACAGTTGTAAAATAATGATTGGAGAGGTTCGTTAAAAAGTAGTAGAAATAAGATAAAAATTCAAAACAGTTGTGTAGAGGATGTAGGAGTTGCTTAGATATGAGTTACTATCATCTAGTTGTCATTAGTTCAATCCCAGGATCAGTTAGTAAAACACTGGTTCAGCAGAAATGAACAAACACTGACATCACAGAGATAAAATAATCAACAGTTACACCATATCAGTCAAATAATGGACACCTGATGATGTCCAGAGGGTACTTGGTTGAAACGTGTCTATAACAACATCTATAGCCATCAAAATGAGAACAATAGTTAAAAATAATTAAAGTATAACGACAATTACTCATCTTAAAAATTGAAATACAAAAATATATAAATTTAGATAAAAATTGTTAATGACAAAGCTTTATCTAATAAATTCATAGACTATTATATCTAATACTACAAGTGGGAAAATAATAACAATGACAATGCTTGACTTATGAAATTTCTGGACAGTTATATATAAACTCAATAACATTTTTAAAATACTTTCATGTTGATACCTATGCTCTGTACTTATATTCTTCTATTTCTGATTACAGGTGTGCTTGGTGTTGAACACCTGCCAAAGAATGACCAATTTGATTCATCTTTCAATCAATTTCTTAGCACTTCTGAGCACCAAGGTGCTGCAGTTGGAATGATGCATCATGGAAAACTTGTTTATGCCCAAGGTTATGGAAGAACTGCTGATGATAAAAAAGTAACACCTGAGACCTTATTCCAACCCAGTAGCATTTCAAAATCCCTGACTGCTGTGGCCATCTTGAAACTAGCTGAGGAGAAAAAACTGAGTCTCACTGATAAGGTGTTTGGTAAATATGGCATTCTGAATCATTTAAGCCCCTGGAGTGCACACCGGCCTGACAAGAGACTCTATGATATCACTGTTGATGACTTGCTTCGCCATGCTGCAGGCTGGAATTCTAACAAACCTCCACTGTTTGATCCACTTCTTAATGATCTTTACCTGTCCAAAGGCTACCGAGTACCAAATATTATGAACATCATGAAGTTGAAAAAGAAGGCGGAACCAAAAGATATATTAAAATATGTAATGTCTTTGCCTCTCCATTTTCAACCAGGTACACAATCAGTTTACTCAAACCTTGGCTATTTTGTGCTTTCAAAAATCATTGAAAAAGTTCAAGATTATGATTACCAAACCTTTGTGAGAAGAGTCATTCTTGAACCTTGTGGAATGTGGCATACTAAGATGGACATTCATAATCTCCTGGAACCAAATGCAACACATAACAAGCATAATGCTGTTGAATTCACCAAGACAGACCCAGTCTACATGGAATCTGTTGCAGCTTCGTCCATACTAGGTTGGTTCACAAATGTCTATGATATCATGCGCTTTGTCCGATGTCTGGATCATTCAGGCAATCACCATCTTCTCACAGAGCATTCAGTGAAGTTAATTATGGAGAAACCCAGCCGTATAATTGGAGATGTTGAAACTTGGATGGGGGCTGGTTTCAGTGTGAATAAAAATGGGTTCATTTGGCAAGAAAATGACATGAAAACTGATGATCTGCTCTTGTTTCATAAAAATATTTTAAAATCGATCCATGGCAGACATAACGATACAGATCAGTCAGCCGATTCTATGGTGATGCTGCTTGTTGGTAGGAAAACCAACCGACTCTATGCAAATGAGTTCATGAATTATGTGAAGGACTGGTCCTCTTCCCAGCCAGATTACTTCAACTATGACTTGGCTGACATCAGGGTTGGTGTCAGTGGTAAAGATGAAAAGATTATAAAATATCATTTGTCAGAGCATCATATTTCTGCTTACATTACCGCCATTAAAGATCAGCAATATAAACTTGAATGGGTCAGTGCTTTTGAGTTAAAAAGGCAATCATTTTTTACAGTGATTGCAAGAATCAACCCTGGCCAGAAATCAAATGATTATTACTTCCAACATGGCCTTGATGAGAAACGGTTGCTTCATTACAAGAATGTTTATTACAAGAAACATGCTTATCTCAACCTGCTTCAAAGCTATATTAGTTTCTCACATGTTGACCGTCAAAAATACATGGCACTGTTTAACAAAGAAGAAGGTAAACCTGTTGATATCAAATATGGAATTGAGCAGTTCTCACAGCCATATAAACTCTTTGTCCACGTCTATTTGGAAAAGGGTTATGTACCACGAGTTCAAAGTTTTGTCCATATTAACCAGGAACCAATTGTGTGCTTTATCTTGGAGAAGAAACCAATCAAAGATTTCAAAGAATACATGGATCTTAATCTTAAAGAGTTGGTTCACAATGTAAAGTCAAATGCTGATAATGGTAGAGTTATGACATATTTGGATTCATCGACTAGATACAGAAAGCCCAGATTTTCAGCCATTTTCAGGAAGGATGACACAAAGCAAGGTCTTTTTAAGTATAATCTTAATGAAAATGATCTTGAAGAAATTATCTTAAAAGAATATAAAGCTTCTCATTACTATCCCAAGTTCTTGATTGGCTATGCCAACAAAAAACAGATCCTACAGTTTGCCATTTATTTTGAGAAAACAATTGCTCTAGACAAGAAATCTGAGTGATTAAACTAACACTGATTTCAATTTAAAAAAAAAACATTTTTATCTTTGGCAGAAGTTTAAGAAATAAAAAGGTGGATATAAAAGAAAAGAAAAAATATATATAGGCTTGGTTTTTCATTTTAAAATATCTAGATTGTTTCCAAGCTGTAAATTAAAATCTCAAAAGAAAAAAAAACTATTGGAACATTCCACTTTGCAAATATTTTAAATGACATTGTAGTTGTAGAATCATTTGTATTGTTATTTGAATTTCTCTATTTGCATTTATCAAAACTGTTGCTAAGCTTTTATATAGGGAGGAGTGATGCAACAGTTTCTTGTGAGGAGAAAAAACATTTTTAAAAATTCAGTTCTGAATTTATCTGAAAAAACTTTCACATTTTTTGAGCAAAAAACAAGGTTATTTCCTTCAAAAGCTAGAAAACATTGTTTATCTTACATTTTTTCATCATGCATTTACTAACCATTTATCTTACTTTTTATTTTCAAGTATTCAAATTTCATCAACAACTAAAATCTTTAAATGCATTCAACGCTATAGGCAATTTGTTAATTAAATTTATAACAAGAGGTTAACATTTAATTGATGTCATAGCGTGAAGAGATCTTTTAAAAACTTCTGACTATGAATAGATTTTTTTTTAAATTTTTATCGTTGTATACCTTCTACACATGCAGTTAGGGACAAATTATTCAATTGTGATTAATTCCAATATCTTATATTTATGAAAAGTATCAGCTATACTGTCAATCAACTTTAATTGAACCAATTCATCCTCAATAGTAAAATCTTGAGTTTCAAGTTTCTCAGATTCACAGAGCCTGCTAGCTTCTCTTAATCTGTGAATATATTGCATAATTGATTCATTTTGTTCCTGTTTAATTGACAGAAATTTGGTTCTTCCCACTATGACAAGTTTCTTTTTAGGTTGTAAATTTCTTTTTATTATTTCTGAAATTTTGATGAAACTCACATTTTCCAGTTGCCATAACAGAAATTTTCATTCTAGCTTCACAACCTCCCAAAGCTAGAAGAGGTTAGTTATTTCATCCCCTCCCCTGCCTTGCCTGGTTGTCTTTCAATATTTTAGCCCTAGCTTGGGCTGAAAAACACCAGATCCAAGTCTCAACAAATTCTGGTTCAGCCAACCAACTACAAGTAGTAAACTTCTTACCTGTCTCTTAGTTTACTACACACTTTATATCTCTTCTACTTAACATATACAAGTAGGTACAATCATATTTACCAATACACTACATTTATTAAAATACCAATTTCCATTTGATCACCTAAGTTAAGAAAAATTCTACCTGGCCAGTATCAAAAAGGTGACCATCTGAGAATTTCAGGTATTTTAGGTTAGTTCCTCATTAAAATATTGTGGTTACAATTTTTATAGATAGACAAATTGCAAGCATCTAATTAACACCTATTTATATATCCTAATTAGATCTTGTATTTATGTGAACATTTACAAGGAGATAAGAGCCGTTTTTCAAAGTAAGGATTTTATATGCAAGGATTAAAAACAGAATAAAAAGTCCTTGATCAATGTACAATAAAGCAACAGTAAGATATACATAGAATAAAATGTTTACAAAGGTGTCACATAAAAACATTTATAAACAGGTGTACAAGTGGAGAGTCAGATGTATATGTGACATTCGTTTTCTTTTCTTATTTTTCACAGTAGAAATTGAAAAGTTTTATTAGTAAAACAGAGAGTTATTAAAAATGTCTGTAAAATGGACACAGGTGAGAAAAATATTTTTTTAAACCCTTTCATTGTATGGCATTAATTAAATGTTAACCTCCAAAATCAATAAAAATAAATCCAAACTGGTGTTTCTACATTTACCCAAAAATAATTTTTATGCACCAATTTCTAAATCTTAGTTATATATATATATATATATATATATATATATATATATATATAATTATTATCTTTGTTACACATGTCATGTATATATGATTAATAAAATTACTTACATTTACAATATATTCATTGTTATTCTTTTAATTATTGCCTTTTTTTATTTAAAATATTTGTAAATCTCACCTTCTGATTTTGATTGATTTCCAATCATCAATTAAAAATACATTTAGCATTGCTCATTTCAATGATTTACCTTTTAGAAAAAGAAGGTCAATTTGGTGTATGTTTGGGTAAATATTAATTGCCATTATGTTGTGAGAATCAACACTTTGTAGAGTAAATATTTATGGACACCTGGAAAATGAATCCCACAAACAATATTGGTGGACTCAATGTGAGTTCAAGTAAAAAATGAATAATGCAGAACAATAAATCTAAAACAAATGACAATGTATGTATTAACAAAAGAATTAGATGTTACAAAAAGGAAAAAGCATGAAACTGGTTATAATAAGAATGTGTGTGTGCATGTGTGTTTGTAACAAGCATGTGCGAGAGAGCACAAGTCAAGAGAGAAAACCATGAAAATGAACCTACCCCAGTGGGGGACATTTTACCTATGTACAACTACATTTTAAAACGAGAGTTGAAAAGCTGTAAAAGAGATACTAGGAAGAGAAATGTATGCCTTTTTATAGGCTTAAGAAGCGCCACTTAGTGAAACAAAGTCAAGTGGGATAACCAACAAATTAACCCTTTTGAGATCCCAGGACATAGATTATCCTGAAGGTCTCTATGAGTTCCAGGATAATCTGTTTTGTAGAACTATTTTTAAGAGTCTACTGTGTATATATATATATATATATGTGTGTCATGAAAAATAAAATAAATATTATTTTCAAAACTTTGAAATGTGTAGACATTATAATAATCATAATAAATGTAATAATAATAGTTTTTTTATTAATGCAGATAATGACATAATATTCACTGTAAAGAAAGAGTCAAAATTCTAGAAGCCTTTGTATTTCATGGGGTTATTTCTTAAACAAAAGAAAACAAAGTGTGACAAAAGGATGGTTATTCCCTTGACACCACTATTACTGTATACACTTTTGATTCCCCTTGGTGTCATAAATGCGTATATGGTAGCGTGAGTGAACAAATGAAACAAGAAGTACTGTGGTTGAGGTGATAAGAAAAGAAGACAATTATTGTAAAGATAAAATTCTTTGTATTGCTGATACAGCAGATATAAGCGGAATGTCTTTGTGGGCAAGGGAAACATCTTGGAAGAAGGGGAGAGTTGGTAGGGTGTGGAATTGGTGTGTCTGTCAGGTCAGCTGACTAAGGTCACTAGTGATGAAGTTGACAGCTTGCTTGTTTGCTGTGACTGTCTTTACAGGATCATGAGCAGTGATCTCAAATATAGATAACGTGGATCATGACTGATCATTTTTTTTCAGGTTTTTGCTTTTGCAGTAACATTCATGGTTGATTCCTTTTAAATTGTATTTTATATTTTTTCTTGAGGTAATTTGTTTTGTGAACCAGATGCAATGCTTGAAGCACTTGTACAGAGGACATTTTTATTTTTAGTTAATCAGAAAGAGATCTAATTTGAAGCAGAATCTAATATTAGCAATGTTTATTTACGAGATTATAAAAATATGTGAACCAAGTAAAATGCAATATTTCTTATTTATCTTTTATAAAGATTGATATTTGAAAAGAAATTTTTTATTCAAAAATTTATAAAAATTACAAAATTATCAACATTGATTCTCTCAACATATTTTAGTGAATTTATGTGACAAGAGCAAATGAAAGAAATTAATTTTTTCAAAATTTATAATTAGTTACTCATTGTTATATGTTTATTTAAATTTTTTTGTTCAGACATTTTTATAAATTTATGAATAAAAAATTATATTTCATATTTACTTCTTTGTAAAATGGTAGATAATATATATTTCATTTTCCCACCAACATAAGGTTACCTCCTTGTGCTTTTTCTTTAAATACTTTCATGGTAATTGTTCAGATGAGCTCTTCACTAGAGTGCCTAGACTTTTGAACTTAAGTGCAATACTAGACTGGCGTTGAGATCTCATCCATTTACACTTGAATTGGTTAGATGTAGCTGTAAGTTCTAAGCTAACAGTTTCTTTTCTTGCACTTCTTGCTTGTGGAACTCCCTCTGACTCCATGCTTTCTAGTCAACTTTAATCAGTAAAAATTTAAATGCAATGTCATTTGTTATCTACTGTCCACCTAATTGCTCTTTTCTCTTTCTACTTATTACTAATATTTCTGTTCCTAATTCCTCCACATCCTGTAACTCCTTGTGTGTTAGTGGATGTGCGGCCTTGCTTGGTGAAATTAAAAAAAAAATTATGGTTGGTTCACATATTTTTATAATTTAGTGAATATAAAATTATTCTGGTAAAAAGCAATATAATACATAAATAGTGTTTAACATCTTTGTTCACAATTATCTAGAATAAAGAAAATGTATAAATCTATTTTCATATGTTTGAGTTTTATTAAAATTCTAATCATCACTTTTTAAATTAATAAACATTGCCATAATGTTTTTCCTCATAGGAAATGCTATGTTGAAGTGTATATAAAATATTTAATATATGTATATATTGAGGTTGGTGGAGGTTATTTTATGTCAAAATTGTTTCCTACCATATATCTATTATAGCTTTGTATAAGGATTGAAAGAAAATACATAGTGTTAATATATACAAAATGATTTTTTATATCCCACAATATATAATATATATATATATATATATATATATATATATATATATATATATATATATACACACAAGGATAGAGTGAATGTTGGAGGGTTAAGAGTTCAAATATCAATGTCTACCTTTTACTAATGCAGGTAATAACATAATTATAATAAAAAATAATAATAATGATAAACTCTTTTATTAATGCAGATAATGACATAATCATTTCATATCATAATTATAATAACCGTAATAATAATAATGTCTTTTACTAATGCAGATAATGACATAATCATATCATAATAATAACATAATCATAATGATAACGTAATCATAATATGAAGCAAATGTAGAAATTTATTCACAAGATATGAATGAGTAGAAAAGATGTGCAAATTTAATGATCTCCTAATTTTTCATCTTAAACCCGTAGGAAAGTCTGACTAATTTTAAAATTATTACAGATTTAAAATTGATTTCTGAGTTTCTGGGATGAGAAGTTATCATTATTTACACTATTGATATTTGGACTATTGTGGCATTGACTTAGTGCAGGGGTTGGCAGTCTTTTACTATGTCCTGTTTTAGGGTTTTAAAATCATTCAGTGTGCAAACAGCATATGTATTTTTATACAAGTCAAGGTCAATATACCTGTTCTACAATATATTTTATATAGTAATATATAGTATAGTATATATACTTTAGTATATATTGAAATTGAAACAGCTAAATATCTTCTTTGCATTGTAGTAGTTATTGGTTCAGACTTTGTGATGCCATTTGCAGCTGTGTGCCATTGGAAATTGCTTGGCATGCCATGTGTGGTACGCATGCTATAGGTTGCTGACTCCTGACCTAGTGGATTAAAGCACTGGTTTGTGCATTCACTGACATAGTGAATGTCAGTTCAATCCCTGGACCAGGCAGTGTGCATACTTGGATTCATTGCAAACAGGCAAGTGATAACTGTAACAGCCAATGAAAATAAGAACTAGATGAGATATCCCTAGACATGGGTAGTGGAATGAGAACAGTCTTATCTCATAAATTGAATAAAGAGTTCATTTCAGAATTGCCTATAGGTCATCCAGATTGATATACACCTGAAGAAAGCTGCAGAGTATAATGGCTGAAATGTGAAAACACTAAAAATGATGAGGACAATAATCTGAATATAATAATAAAAATTCAAATTGATTGTTATATGTAAATGTATAAAGTAAGAAAACATAATTTTTAATTTTATTTCTGTGTTTCATTTCAGCATCTGGGGCAACTTTGTCCAAGGAGAAACTTTAAATGGAAACATATTGTCTCAATAGTCCAGTGGTTCCCAAACTTTTTTCTTTGGGCAACATATTCAGAATGAAAATTTGCTTGCCCCTCACCAAATTTTATGTGATAAAAAGTACATTTAAAAATAAAACACAGAGAGAGGGTTAATGGGACATAACTGGGGATTTGAAGTGAAAACATTATCATTGATAACTCTCTCCTCCAGTTTGCAGATCCTCATTACTATATTCTTAATACTTGATATAATGCAAAAATATCACAATGATAAAATCAGTCAATAATTATTTATAACTATTCATACTGGGACTCATGCATGGAATTACAAGTAATCCATAATAATATTTTAAATTTTGAAACCATATAAATTTATGGCATATGAATTTTTTGAAAGTATTTCTAAATCTTTGATTGTGTTTCAATCATTCTGCCTCAACCTGCTATCCTCTTCTGCCACACCTATGAGGCCCACCACACCATTTGGGAACCAATGCAATAGTCTTTATTTTATATTGTCTTCATCTTAAAAGGGTTAATGAAATGAGAAAAAGGCTCAAGATTTCAAAAATTCCTTACGGGTACTTTTACAAGAACAAGAGCTTTGCAGGTAAACACATTACTGATTTTACACAGCCATTTGTATTGTGACATTTAATCCCTATGCAAATTCCTTTCTTTAAGGCTATGGTCAAATCATATTGAAAACATTAATTCTCATTTGATCATTGGGGTTAAGCTGTGACAAGTCTGGTCATTACTTAGATGGTGGACTGCTTGGGAACACCAGGTACTGTTAGCACCATCTCCACAATCAAAAATACGTTTTGGCTTTAAATAACTTAGAGATGTAAAAGACAATTTAATCAATCAATCTCTTTCTTAAAAATTTGTTGAGAAATTCTTTAACATTAAAAGTATCAAGCACTTTATAAAGATACACTCTAAACATTATTAATAAAATTATTTCCACCTCTTATTTGTTAACTATTTATCTACAAACATAATTTGTACTTAATGAGTAGATTGTTCTAATATAAAGCAAGCGAATATAATACTATGGCCACTGAAATAAGAAAGGGAAAAGGTGGTTTTATCTGGATCTCAAGTGTTTCTGTTTCAAGCAGATGGTCTCTTTTGAAGTTCATTCTTCTAAGTGGCATCCACTTTAACCAAAGGGAAATGGGAAGTAAAGAGATGGATGGGGGATTTTGGGGGATCAGGTGGCAAGAAAACCTGGAAATATTAATGAAGGGAGAGTGATTTTTCCAGAGTATTTGTAATGATAGAATAATAAATAAATAAAAATAAACAAATAACAAGAGACCAAAATTTCATCATCTCTAAAAATAGTTGTATATTCAGAATCATTAGGTGATGAAGTCATATTTCAAACAACCAATCAGAAACTGTTCAGACCAGGATGTAAATACATAGTCTAGCAAGCAAATCAAAAACAAGAACTGCTCCCAACCAGGATATAAAATCACTAATTGTAAGCCAATGAGAAGCAAAGTGGCACTTCCACAGTGGATATCTAGATATATACATAACAAGATGGGAAATCAATCTAAATCAGAATCAATGAATTTTATCCATTCTCCAATGCTACAGTTGTCACATATTTTCTTCACCTACATTTTTAAGTAGATGGCTGCTACATTTGAATACATAGATACATATACATGTGTACATTCTCCCAGATGTGCGCTCCCTCTCTCTCTCTTGCTCTCTCTTGCTCTCTTATATGCATCAGGTATATTTAGCTGGCCTCCTCACCAAAGCTAGATGTGACACAAAGTCATTTTAATGTAGGGAGTACCATACGCATACTTATGCATATAGGGCAAGGACAAAAATTGATTTTTGCCCATCCCCCTGTGCCTACCGTCATGCTAGCATCAGTATTACACTGATCCAACATCTTTAGTGCAATGAGGAAGGTGCTGGCGCAGGGTTGGAATCCCCAGGGCTGAGCAACTTCTACCATCTAAAATAAGGAGAATTATAGCTCCATTTACAGTATAGGGACATTAACCATGACTCAGTAAACCCTCATTGGCTAATAATTAATAATTGCCAGGTAGGTAGGCACCAGGGCATGGATATTTGAACTCTTAACCTCCAACATTCACTCTATCCTTGTGTATATATATATATATATATATATATATATATATATGTTGTGGGATATAAAAATTTATTTTGTATATATTAACACTATGTATTTTCTTTCAATCCTTATACAAAGCTATAATAGATATATGGTAGGAAACAATTTTGACATAAAATAACCTCCACCAACCTCAATATATACATATATTAAATATTTTATATACACTTCAACATACCATTTCCTATGAGGAAAAACATTATGGCAATGTTTATTAATTTAAAAAGTGATGATTAGAATTTTAATAAAACTCAAACATATGAAAATAGATTTATACATTTTCTTTATTCTAGATAATTGTGAACAAAGATGTTAAACACTATTTATGTATTATATTGCTTTTTACCAGAATAATTTTATATTCACTAAATTATAAAAATATGTGAACCAACCATAATTTTTTTTTAATTTCACCAAGCAAGGCCACACATCCACTAACACACAAGGAGTTACAGGATGTGGAGGAATTAGGAACAGAAATATTAGTAATAAGTAGAAAGAGAAAAGAGCAATTAGGTGGACAGTAGATAACAAATGACATTGCATTTAAATTTTTACTGATTAAAGTTGACTGGAAAGCATGGAGTCAGAGGGAGTTCCACAAGCAAGAAGTGCAAGAAAAGAAACTGTTAGCTTAGAACTTGCAGCTACATCTAACCAATTCAAGTGTAAATGGATGAGATCTCAACGCCAGTCTAGTATTGCACTTAAGTTCAAAAGTCTAGGCACTCTAGTGAAGAGCTCATCTGAACAATTACCATGAAAGTATTTAAAGAAAAAGCACAAGGAGGTAACCTTATGTTGGTGGGAAAATGAAATATATATTATCTACCATTTTACAAAGAAGTAAATATGAAATATAATTTTTTATTCATGAATTTATAAAAATGTCTGAACAAAAAAATTTAAATAAACATATAACAATGAGTAACTAATTATAAATTTTGAAAAAATTAATTTCTTTCATTTGCTCTTGTCACATAAATTCACTAAAATATGTTGAGAGAATCAATGTTGATAATTTTGTAATTTTTATAAATTTTTGAATAAAAAATTTCTTTTCAAATATCAATCTTTATAAAAGATAAATAAGAAATATTGCATTTTACTTGGTTCACATATTTTTATAATCTTGTAAATAAACATTGCTAATATTAGATTCTGCTTCAAATTAGATCTCTTTCTGATTAACTAAAAATAAAAATGTCCTCTGTACAAGTGCTTCAAGCATTGCATCTGGTTCACAAAACAAATTACCTCAAGAAAAAATATAAAATACAATTTAAAAGGAATCAACCATGAATGTTACTGCAAAAGCAAAAACCTGAAAAAAAATGATCAGTCATGATCCACGTTATCTATATTTGAGATCACTGCTCATGATCCTGTAAAGACAGTCACAGCAAACAAGCAAGCTGTCAACTTCATCACTAGTGACCTTAGTCAGCTGACCTGACAGACACACCAATTCCACACCCTACCAACTCTCCCCTTCTTCCAAGATGTTTCCCTTGCCCACAAAGACATTCCGCTTATATCTGCTGTATCAGCAATACAAAGAATTTTATCTTTACAATAATTGTCTTCTTTTCTTATCACCTCAACCACAGTACTTCTTGTTTCATTTGTTCACTCACGCTACCATATACGCATTTATGACACCAAGGGGAATCAAAAGTGTATACAGTAATAGTGGTGTCAAGGGAATAACCATCCTTTTGTCACACTTTGTTTTCTTTTGTTTAAGAAATAAACCCATCAAATACAATGGCTTCTAGAATTTTGACTCTTTCTTTACAGTAAGTACTATATGGTATTTTGGTATTATCTACTAATATTTATTTTATGTTCATAATTTTATTTAAATACTTCTTTCTTTTTTCATGTATTGCAGCCATTGTTCTTAACCCTTTGAGCTCTAACCACTGCTTTACCGGTGGTAGAGAAAAATGACATAATGTCTAGCCACCGGTTGAACAATGGTAGAGAAAAATAACTTAATGTCCAGCAACCAGCTGAACAGTGGGTAAACACTAGTAACTATTTTTACATCTACCATGAAACATTACATACTAATTATTTGCAAATTTTGACTCATGAGCTCAGGCAGAAGGGTCAAAATTGTTCAGGAATGCAGGGCCGAAAGGGTTACTGTCCATATTTTCTTATTTCAAATGAGCAGTTTTAAATTTTCAACACATTTCAGTGAACACTATTTACATTATTCAGACTATTGTCCTTATCTTTGTTGCCATATTTATTACAATATTTCGGCCATTGTATGCTCCGCCCTTCTTCAGGCAATTGGAATGTCGAACTGAGACTTTTATTTCGTTTGCTGGGGTAGACTGTTCTAGTTTCACGTGCCATGTCTAATGGATGTCAGATATTAGTTATCTCCTCTCCAAGTTCTCCACTGCCATAACCAGGTTTTGAACTCACAACTCTGTGGGTCCTATCACTGAATCTAACCAACACCTTTATCTACAGGAGATATCTGACATCCATTAGACATGGCACGTGGAACTAGAACAGTCTACCCCAGCGAATAAAATAAAGGGTTCCGTTCAACATTCCAACCACCTGAAGAAGGCCAGAGCATACAATGCCCAAAATGTTGTGATAAATATGGCAACAAAGATGAGAACAATAGTCTGAATAATGTAAATAGTGTATATAATAACTTATCTCAGAAATATAGACAGATATATTTCAGTGAAATGTTCACTTTCCAAAAGTATACTTCATAATTATAGTTTAGATGCATGGAAAAAAGAAAATGCCTGTTTAAATTGATCCTCAAAGGACATGGGCTAATCATATGAATCAATTAAGATAGAATGAAAATATAAGATCAATATTCAGGTAATAACTATGTAACTTAATTATGCATATTTTAGCTGATTAAAAATTATATATAAAATATGCATATTTTAATCGATTATAGTTTATATATAATTATAGTTACATGAACTCATAAAATTAGTAGTTCATATTATAATTTAATCCAGTAAACTTGTCCTAGTTTGACTGTTGAGTAAAATTTTGAATTAAAGTTTTTTGCTGAAAGAATAGAGAAAAAATTTCAAAGAAAATGCTTCAAAAAGATTATATGACTCAGCCATAACTCTGTCAGCCATGACAAATGCTTTATTTTCTTTAGCAAAATGTTCTCCATCTGTTTGCCATTCAGTGACTTTCAGGTAAACAAATTTTCAGCTTGTTGTTGATGCTAGCAGTCAAATGATGACTTTCCTTCTCAAGCACACTCGTCCCTCCTTCCCATGTCATCAAGTTTTATGTTTTTCTACTTTTGCTTATAGTCCACATCAGTAACATCAATCTCCACCCCTGACAAACAATTTATTTAGTTAAGACCTTGAAATTCATTTTCCTTTCAATCATTTCAAGAAAAGCAATAAAGCCACTAAGACACAAGGAGTTACTGAGTGTGAAAGAATCAGATTAAAACAGAGAAGAAAAAAGAGAGAAGACAATCAATGAACAGGATTAAAAAAGACGGATGATGATGATTGATATCATATTTAAATTATTGAAGATCATAGTTGACATGAAAGCGCAAGAGCAGAAACCATTAGCATAGAACTTATGGTTACATTTAAGAATTTCAAGAGTAAATGATGAGACCTAACTGCCAATTTAGCAATCTAGTAGTTTTGTACTACTTGAACCTCTGAAGATGATCTTGGTAGATAGAAAGTACTTGGGAAATTAAAATAAAAGAAATTTAAACAGCTATAGCACATTTCCCTCATCCTTTAACATCAATACACGGAAGGTTATTCGTGAGTATGAACGGATTTTATTAAAAATTAGCAGACATAATGTCTTTAATTTATTCAATCACACGTTTATATATATATATATATATATATATATATATATATATATATATGTGCAGGAGAGTTTTATATATATATATATATATATATATATATATATATATATATATAATGCCTCCAGCTTATAAGATACATTTAAGAAAAAAAGGCCTGGGTTACCAGTTACTGGACCCAGTCTTGGATGTAAACAACAAACTGAATAAAACATGAAATAAGTTTAATTGTCTAAAATAGTGTTGTAATCTAATCACAATTTTTTGATAAGTGTACCTCAGTTTCATTGATCACTATAATCAAACTATTGTTACTATTTTATCTACTGTTAATTGTAATTAGGTTGAATACAATTGCTCATATAATTGGATCTAGCACAATAATAGGCAAGGTTATCTTATTTAATTTATTAGTTGTTATTCTTAGATTTTCTTTAAATTCATTCTTGGCCTCCATAATTATCAGCACTGTACGTGTGTTCATCAATTCCATTTAATCAACTGTTTTATTCAAATTGTTATTTTCCCCGAGAACTATGGGTCTAGTAAATGGTACTCAAAGCAAAAAAGTATCTAAATATTACACTTTATTTTATCATGTAAATGAGGACCAGCACAAATTTATTTTTATTTTTCATTTTATTAAGTAAAATATTATTTGAAATAAAGGAAAAAGACAAAAAAATTCTCCAATCTTAAAAATATTCAGTCAAATGTGTTTTGAATTAAACGTATGAATTGGCCAAACCCAGCAATGTTGAATAAAATTATCCACATGCTGAGTCAAAAAAAGTAACACTTTTATGATGAATGAATAAAAAAATTCTATTAATGATTGAGGATAAGTTGTAGTGATCTGATATAAAAAAAGAATTTATTTCAGAAAGTAAATCCTATGTTTTACATTTGTTTTATTTTCTGTGAGGATCTGTCAACTATTGCTCTATACTTTCATATGATAAAAAGGAGGCTGTGATATTGTTTGATACATATGGTTTCCATTATCTATGACACATTTTTATTTGGGGCCCATTCTCCATAACAAGACAAAACTCTGTTCCAGTAAACAGTAGTCCAATCATATTTCTTGTAAAAATAAACATTTGATTAAAAATGTTCTTCAGTCATGGATGGATTAATATTTTGGAGAAAATATATATATTAAGTATTAATAGTCTGATATTAATGTGAAGAAATTTTCCAATGAACAGTCCTATTCTGAAAAGTTGAGGTGACGAAAATTTGACCTTGTTCAAATATTCAACAGTGGAGGGGGAGTCACAAAGAAAAAAGAAAAGAAGAAAGTAGATATACAAATATAAACTTTATATTCCAGAATTGTTGAGGTGTTTATTATTTTTGTTGTTGATTCTCGAGAACAAAAAAAAAATGTATAAATTCACTTTCATATGTGTGGATAAGAGTGTTCACATCGGGAGGTCACCAGTATGGTTATAGGTGTTGTAGATATTCTTAGTAATGTTTATTGGGAACACAGGACATATAACAAAGTGGAGCAAGTGTATATGCAAATATAATATATTTTTATTTATTTGCTTTAGAGTGATTAGTGAGTCCTTTGGTATTTGAAGTAGCAAAATGTCCGTTAATAAAGTGGATATTTGTAGTAGTCTGGAGAAATGTCCATTTTGGCCTGGTACTCAAGAGTTTGCAAGTCAGTATTTGATAGTAGTCATAGTCATCTTAGAAATAGGTAAGCATCTATCTGCTGTATTTTTCTCAGTTCTAAGCAGGACAGAAATATTAACAGATGACCTCTTAACTACTTCTTCATGTGTCATGCATGGATGGTTTCTACATGGTAGGATTCTTTTGGTCCATCCTCCCCTGCCATCATCCGTTTTTTGTGGGCACGAAGGTTCAAGATTGCCAAAATTTCAAATAATAACTATAACTAAAAGCTGAAACTTTGCAGATTAATAATTTAAATTTGTTGTGAGTGTTCTGGTGATGTGTTGACCTTGTCTGAATGTAATTTTTTATATATGTATTTTGGGGGCAGGGGTAAAAGGCATTATTAGCCCACAACAGTTATAAAATTACAAGCAAAATCATATATGACATATAACTAAATAAACATAGACAAAACGCTTTAGTACACAATTCAGAGAAATGATTGTATATTTTAAAGAACATATATGTATACAGAAATAAAAAAAGTTTTGATTATCTGTTAGTGACAACATCTTTTATCAGAGAACTGTCCAGGACATCTGCCTCCATTGAAAAATGAAGAGAGAGAAAGTGTAGATTCTTATTTCAATTGGCAGTAAGACACTTGTTCTGATGCATCATGGGAGTATTCTGTATTTTATTCAACTATTTTTTATAATCTAACTTTTACTTTTTTTTATTGTCAATTAACATTCTTATCTGTATTTTAAAGTATTTATATTGCTTAACTTTTAATTTTTCTTTTATTATTAATTATTTTGGCTCCAAACCACTACATAGTCTAGTACTAAGGTTTAGAGGTTATTTAGTAATTTATTTGTTGCTATCATTACATATGTTTTACTTATATCAAATTATTAACCTATAAAGTTTCTGCTTTTAGGCATATATAGTTATTAGACTCTTCAATTTAAATGCTGTGTAAATTTTATGTTTCTCTGTAAAATCTATATTGATTAAATTTTATATTGATTCAGTAGGAATATTTTATTAACAGTTTTCATTAAAAAGAGGTTTTTATTATATTGGTTGATTAATCAAATATGTTCTAATAATGGGTCCACTACATGAAGTTCTATATTGGTATAGTACACCAGAGTCCACTATAATTTAAATCTGTATTTGTTGATTTTACCAAATTTTTTTTTTATCAATTTTTAATTTATACAGATTTTTAAAATTTTTCACAGCAATCGCATAAATATCTCCAGATGCAAATTGTTTTAACAACAGGAGAATTTTCATATATAGATGTGGTCATATATAGATATTGTCATATATAGATATTGTCATATATAGATATTGTCATATACAGATACTTTAATGCACTGTAAATTTGTGCTTTATTCTAAATTACTTACATATTGTATTTAACCTATTGTTCTGAAAATTGAGTTTTATATTCCTTTTTTTGTGCTTATTACATATAATAAAACTGGCATCATATGGACACATTTTGAGAAATGGATAAAAATATTAAAAATTGATGGGTGTACGAATAATTTCATTGTTGACTTTATATATGTGTATGTGTGTGTTTGTGTGTGTGCATGTCGGGATATATATATATATATATATATATATATATATATATATATATATATATATATATATATATATATATATGTGTGTGAAAATATAAAGAAAATAGGAAAGAACTGGTTAGGTAAATAATCCAAAGTTCTTTAGTATTTTTGTTATTATTTTAAAAAAATAGTGCTCGATACAAAAGTAGAGCATAAATATAATTATTTATTTAAAAATATGATTCCAACTCGCTACATGAGAGGTCTCATGCTTCAAAACAAGAGCCAAAAACTTCAATATAATTATTTGAATTAAATTGAGTTAAAGTAAGCTCTGTTCCGTCTTCAGGCGAAATTTTTTTTGGAATAACTTATTTCTGAAATTTACGTGTTTTTCAGAAATAAGTTATTCCAAAAAAAAATTTCGCTTGAAGATGGAACAGAGCTTACTTTAACTCAATTTAATTCAAATAATTATATTGAAGTTTTTGGCTCTTGTTTTGAAACATGAGACCTGTCATGTAGCGTGTTGGAATCATTTTAAAATAAATAATTATATATATATATATATATATATATATATATATCCTGTCATCATTACAGTAATGATCACCTCCCTGATCGTAAAGGTTGCCTGAAGGAAGTAGAAGTGATTTCCGCCTCTTTTCCTGTTTGTTCATGTTTGCTTTCCTTTCCTGTTTTCACCTTTTTCCTTCTTGGAAAAACACAGACATTGCCTTTCCTTCTCTTCTCTGCTTACCCACTCTCTCAGGAAGATGCAGTGAATCTAATTTTCCTTTCCTTTTTTTTGCCATCGCCCCAGATTTGACGGTGGAAAATATCCTGTTCATTTCCGCTGAGCAACCCAGTCCTCTGCTTTGTTTGAATTCTTTCTTGTTGCCTTGTTAATTTATTTATTGTCTTTTTAAATCTTTTAACATTCGTTAACATATCCTTTCATCAAGGAACATAACACACCAATATTTCCAAAGACTTACCAATTGCATGTGGTTAAAATGCTCATTTTTCTGGATTACTAATTTAAACCACATTTGCATATCTACACACTCACTCTTTGGAACATTTTTACATGTGCTTTTAATATTTCATCTCCTTACTTGGTATTGATTCCTTTCAGTACTAACAAATCAACAAATGTACATATTTGTAATAAAGTTGTTGGTTGTTTGCCAATAATAAAACTTTGGCCTTTTTATTAAGAACTCTGCCTTTGTTGTGACTCAGTTTTTGGTGTCAATATTTTTTTGTATATTCTTTATATTAGGATTCCTAATAAAAGAGTAACCCATATGTAGGCCACTACAAAGTGTGAACACATTAAAATATGGTCCGAAACCCTAAAAAAGAATTCAAGAAAACTTCAAATTTATTTCTTGCAGAGAGTTGCTGATATCTATCTTTAATAAAATATACTGTATATTATTTGTTTCTGCAGGAAAAAAAAATTCTGATGCATATTTGTTTGTGAATAATTGATATGTATTTTTACAACATGATTTTAAAACACTATTATTAATAAAATGATTGTTGCTGCTAAAGTGGATATAAAATACGGATTTGTTTGAAAAATATAAAATTTAATACTATTTTCGAATGTGAATATTTTTTTTTAAATAATTTCATTTATTTTTCTTTTATTTTTTGTATTCTATGGAAGATAAAAAAATAAAATTTCTGTGTTTAGTTGACATAAAAAAAAAAATAATGATCCCATTCAGGACCACCAACAAAATTATTGAAAGTTTTGGCTAATCTATTAATGCTGATAGTATTTTTTTCATCTAATAAAGTTTTTGCTGTTGTCATTATAATAATGCTAGAAATACAGCGAAGAAATCGTTTGATTAAGGAGCTGTAACTGACCTGAAAAATATTGCTACAACAAAGTTTTCTAATCGTTAGGCTTCCATATATGGCACGAATAAATTCGTAAATGATAAATATTGCATTAGTTTTGCAATTGTATTAGTTTTTAGAATGTTGTAAATATAAAATTATTCTTGTGAATAAACAATCTAATAAATTTAGTTTAATTAATATTTTTGTTGTAAATTCTCAAGCAAGAACAAAAAAATATAAATTTGCTTCCATCATATGTTTTCAATTTAAGTTTTACATAGTTCTCTAATCATAAGTAAGAGCAGGATTGTAAGATTACAAAAGTGTTTGTTGTTAGTTTGAATGTGTTTTTTAGTCTAAGTTTACTGTTGCAAGTGAAGAAGACATATCCTTCAGCAGGGAAAATATATTTTTTGCAAGAAGCAAATAATATTTTTACAAAATCTAATTAATTACTCCTGTTGCTATTTTTCTTGGAAACAGACGTTTTGGAAGAGATATTGGATTTTTAAGAGGTTTCTAAAGTGTTTTTTTAATTTCTCTTTTGTCGGCGTACATCAAATTTGCAAATCGAACTGAACAAAAAAAAAGTGAGTTTGTTTTTTTTTTACTTTGTTTTACAAATGTCAAAATTGAAAAATCTTTCTTTAAGGACGCAAGATGATTTTTACGGATTATCTTTCAAATAAAAAACCAAATAACTTCTAAGAAGATAAATCATTTGAAAGACGTTTGGCGTTTTCTACGGTTTTCAGCTCTTTTTATTTTTTTTAGGAAGTCCATGGAGGTTGGAGGTCCCTACTTTCCTTACTCTGAAAATAGGGAAAAAGACATTCGATTCCAGACAATTTAAAGGCTATTTTCCATCAGAAATAATTTTTCCATTAAGTTTTTGTTTTTAATCAAATTTGATCACTACCGAACTCTTAGTCTTACTTCTTAATCTTTTTAACTAAAGAAAAATAACTCCACTCCATAAAACTAAAAACTCAATTTTTTAAAAGTCTTTTTTAGTGAAATTGAAGTCGAAGATATTTTTAAATGCGAATTATACTTTGACCCAACCCTGAAATAAATGGCTAAAAAATTATCAACACGGCGATACAAAAAAGGGAACATTTTTTTATTTTTATAATGAATGAAAGTCGGAGCAGAGTGCAACAGCGTCTAAAAATGGCGGAATTAGACACTGAGAGCGTCTTTCTTAGCTCTTTCAGAAAAGAAAGAATTATGCATTCAAAATGTCTGTTGTCAACTAAGTTGATTTAACTAAGGGACCAGATTTAGACTGGAAAAGGAAGTAAAAAAAAAAACAGAAAGAAACGTGGATGTGTTAACGAAGTTATAAATAACCATAAGAAGACGGTGGGGGTAGAAAAAGAAAAGACATTTCTTGTGAAATGGGATAACAATGTTTGTATTTGCCCGCACCTGGAGACTTGAGGGGCTTTCAATATCACAAGGCTTCTATTGTTACGTTGTAAACAGGAATCTAACATGTTTTCAGACTTTCCAACCCTGCTGTTTTTTTTTTGTTTTGTAATGAAAGAGTCCCGAGGATTTTTTTTTTTTGATTCTACAAAAATCCAAGTTTACTCACGTAATTGGAACCCTCGTGAAATTAAATAAAATTTTCTAAATAAGACTGTATCTATGTTTGGTGCAAAAAAAACAAAACAAAAAAAACATCTGTGTGCCGTGTCTCTCAGGACGTGGACGATTACGGCTCTCCACAATTTCATATCCTTCGTAGATCTTAGCACTGTTTGGATTTTTACCATCCCCCTGTTCCCTATTAGTATTCTGTCATCCATTTCACACACTTTTGTTAGGTTACTCATTCTTTCCCTCTATCCCACTTGCTTTCAATATATCCTGTGAGTGTTAAATTTACCAAGTCTCGTTTCTGCATTGTCTCCTAGAAATTTTAACTTTCTGGTTATAAGTTTAAGTGACTGTTTTGTTTCGATTTTCCTTAAAACTTCCTTGCTACTCACATATTCAGTCCATGGTATTCTCAGCATCCTTCTGCAAAGCCACGTCTCTGTTGTCTCAAGTTTTCTCTTCATCTACAAGGAAATTGTCCAGCATTCACTGCTATAGAGAAGGATTAATATTGCATAGCAGTTCAGCACTTTTTTTTATTGTTTCTAATGAAATTTTTCTGTTTCTTAATACTTTGCTTAGCTTTTGGAAGGCACATTTTGCTATTCCAATGCACCTTCAGATTTTTGTGCTATTTTTAAAAACATTTCCCAGGTATTTGAATTTCTGTACTTGTTTGATTTTGACATCTCCAATTTGTAATTCACATCTTGGGCTTTTTCCCCTGCTGACAACCATACATTTTGCCCTCTTAAAATTGAAGACTAGTCTCTTCTCCTTTTCTTTTATTACCTTGTCTAGGAGGTCCTGTAGTTTTCCTATATTTTGTCTGCCATCAACATGGTCAACTGTATATCTTATATTAAGATTGCGCTCACTAATAATTCCTTGTAAGGTCTCCAGCTCCCTTAGGAGAGCCTTTCTGTAAAAATTGAAGAAGTCTGGTGAGAAGGCTCATCCTTGTCTTATGTTCTTTTCTATTTTTGTATATTTACTGAATTCATTTTCTATCTGTATGCAGGCATTTTTTGTTTTACTCTTGTTCTATGTAAGGTTCAAGAGCCACTCAGAAGCCATTTTTGCACAATCATCAGTTAAGCAATGTCGAGCCTAGTCAGTACCTATATGGGTGACTGTTGGGAATGTCAGATGCTGTAAGCTTGGATATGCAGGTGGTGATAATGGTAAGGGATTTTTAATTGGAAAGCCAAGTTGTAATTCCAGTTGGATTTGTTATATACACTTGTACAAAGTACCCTTGGGAAAGGTATGAATTCACCACTACCCCCACAATCTATGGGTTTATTAGTAAGTGTCCAAAATATTTGGATTTCAGTATGAAATAACCTACAGAGGTTGATATGCCACTAAACAAAAACAATCAACCAAAAAGTTACTGAATTAGATTGTTGTAAGAAAGAAGTGTACATTATGAGGATATACAGGAGTGACATTGATTAACCCTAGATTTTTTTTTTTTTACAGTAAGCTTCTCCATTTACAGGTCTCGAGGGCCACTCAAGGTAGAGGGTTATGTTAGGATGCAATTTGTGCAGATAGGAGGGGAAGATTAATGTTTAACTCTAGCTTTGAACATGTTAAGATTGTAGTGATTGGGGAAACATCCTCCTGGGAGTTTATTTCACAGGGCAGTTGTTCATGGGAAGAAGTTATCTGAGTGGAACTTACTTCTCACCGATGGAATATGGAGGAAATGTGGGTGGTTTGCTACTATGTAAGTGGCATGGCATATCCTAGTCATGAAGGTTTGAATTGGTGGGACCAGAGAATGTAGTTCATCCAAGTACTTTCCATGGAAACAGCAATAGAGCAGCAAGAGGCTTGACACATCCCACCTGTGGGAGACAGGTTGGAGGGTGGAGAATAATTTGTCATCCATAATGGCTTGGAGCCACTTTTGGACCCTATCAATGCAGGAGAGTGAAGTCTAGACAACTCCTGCCCAAATATGATAGCATTACTTCATTTTGGGCCTGATCTGGTGCTTGTAAAAGTAGAGGATAACATGAGGAGTCAGGTACTTACTGGAGCAGTACAGAAAGCCAACCATTTTATCTGCTTCCTTTGCAATGTATCATATTGTTGTAGTGATCGAAGAAGCATCATCTCAGGAGTATGTTTCACGAAATGACAGTTCTGGGAAAGGAGCTGTGTGAGTGAACTTCCTCCTTATCAATGGAATATGAAAACATCCTTCTCTAATGGACCAAACTTTCCTAACCGTTTCTTAAAATCCTATATTTTAATGTTGATAAAAAAAATGTTATTTTTATATTTAATAAATCATTATTATTTTAAAAGCAAATACAAGACATGGATATTAATGAAGATTAGGTTTATTGTTGTTGTTGATGGTGTTTTTTAATTATCTTTTACACAACTTAAAAATTAATTCAAATCTTGTGTTAGAAAGATTCCCGATCTCTAAAAGTATGGAAAACCAGGAAAGCATGCCCGAAAAAAAACTGTGTCAAAAGCACAGTTTTTCCTTTGACTCTGCTATTATTTTAACTACCTTCACTCCTTGGCAATGTCTGTTGTTTTAAAAAGCACTCATTAGAATTGTAATAAAACCTAAACATATGAAATTGAACTTATACATTCGCTTTGTTGAGAATTTACAACAAAAATAATAAACATTATTTATTACATTGCTTATTGGAATGGTTGGCAAAACATCCACTAATAGTCAATCAATTTGAACTTTATAGAATAGTAAATGAGGATTTCCTTAGAGTTGATTCACATATTTTAATTTAGTAAATGTTTGTAAATTTATGAATATAAAATGTTTTTTGTATTTCTTTATAAATTGGTATAAATGATAAATATTCCATTAGTTTTACAATTGTATTAGTTTTTAGAATGTTGTAAATATAAAATTATTCTTGTAAATAAACAATCTAATAAATAGATAGTTTAATATTTTTGTTGTAAATTCTCAAGAACAAAAAAAAAAAAAAATGTAAATTTGATTTCATCATATGTTTAAATTTTCTTTTCTAATCATCACTTTTTAAAACAAACATTGCCGAGGAGTGAAGGTAGTTAAAATGATTGCAGTGTCAAGGGAAAACTATTCTTTTGACATAACTTTTTTTTCAGGCATGAAGGTTATAGATTGCCAAAAGTAAATGGCATTATATTTTTAATTAAAACAGTAATAATGAAATAAAATGATGGTTCCAATTCAATTATTGGAAAGATTGCAAAATACTTTCTCCCCCTCAATTTATAGGGAAAACCACAATTGCATGCTGGTATTTCTTCCTAGTCAATAAGATAGGTCACTTCTTGGTCTCATCTGACCCATCCCAGTCTGTCTTGAAGCCAGATTCCTACGTTCCTATGTTCATTTATCTGAATTTGCTCTTATGTGTCAAACCCCAATTCTTAGTCTGTGAACTTTTTACCATATTACTGTTGCTTTGCCTTATTATTGTGAATTTGCCTTGCATATTGTTTGCTTGTTTTATATTAGTTTTGGCTCCATTCTTTTCTTTTTCTTGTTACTATTAATTGCAAACTTTGTCAATTTTTTCTACAGAGGAGGGGAGGGGGCAGCATCTTTATTTTCATACTACACCACTATCGTATACACAACTTAGGAATGAGTTTTAGTATAAGTATGTTACTTTACTAAACTAAACGGAATAACTTTTCACTCATAGTAGTGGATTTCTAATCTACTCTTGCCGCCTTTTCCACTCAAGCTGTTGGACCACAAGAGAGGTTAACTTCAGAACAAAATCAAAGGGTTAATACTAACGTCAATACTAGCAGAACAGTGTAATTTGTCTGCTCTGATTTTTTCCTCTACAAAAATTTAAAAATTGTTGGGGGGCAACTAAGAAGCCAGGCAAAATTTGGGGTGGGGTATTGGGGTTTTAGTCCCCCCCCCCACCTCGGTAGAATCGCTACTGCTAACCGGTATTACAGGATACTTTTAATACCTCCTAGATTTTAAGGGGAGGTAACTGATGATTTATCAGTAGAATGTGTCTTAAAGGAAAAGTTCTCCAATCTCGCAAGGAAAAACATCTAAGTAGAAGTTTTGTTTCTGCCAGACGAAAGAATTGAACTTTTCATTTCTTGTTTTATTTTTCTTCTACACAAAATCTTTTTAACGTATCACTTAAAATGCTTCCTACCATGAATTTTTTTAACTCTCATTCATTATTCACCATTCTTGGATAAAATTCCCAATACTGAGTTAATAAAATTTCCTTGTGCTTTTTGTTCATGTTATGTGTATCACAGATGCATACACATGTGCATACACAAACAACATCAATATTTGATGGCATATTAAACTCTCATGTAAGTTTATAGCTCATTACAAACAAGTATTGCTAATCTTTGGTATTTCAATTATTAGTCTATCAAATATGTCTCAACTTCACCTATTACACCAAGGGAATATTTTTAACAATATTTTTGTGAAAAGCAGATCTGATAAAAATTATGGTGTAATTGCTACTAGGATTTAATTAAAAAGAAAAATCTCTCCATATTCTATTCTTCCTTTTCTATGTACCATGTCCCTTCAGTAGGTAGGCGATCATGGCTCTCCACAATTTCCTGTCTTTTCTAGCTCTTAAATTTTGTCTTTTTGTTATCATTCCTAAATCTTGTTTAACAGCCCATTTACTCAAACTCATTATGTGTTGTTTTCCTCTGTCCTTCTTGCCTTCAATCTGTCCCTGTGAGTATCAAATTTTTAAGCTTTCTTTCCTCATTATGTGCCTATAAATTTCAACCGTCTCTTCCTGATGTTAAGTATAAGTTTCATTTTTGTTTTCCTTTTCTTGTTGCTCATGTGTTCAGTCCATGGTATCCTCAGCATCCTTCTATAGAACCTCATTTTTGTCTCTTCTTGAGTAACATACTTTATTGAATGGTTATGGTCATTATGTGCCTATAAATTTCAACCGTCTCTTCCTGATGTTAAGTATAAGTTTCATTTTTGTTTTCCTTTTCTTGTTGCTCATGTGTTCAGTCCATGGTATCCTCAGCATCCTTCTATAGAACCTCATTTTTGTCTCTTCTTGAGTAACATACTTTATTGAATGGTTTTGCATAATCTGTCTCTGTAGTAGAATTGGAAATCTGGTTAGGAAACAAAAGCATAAAATGTCAATGTTTATGAAATTGTGAGTCAAAAAAAAAATGATCATTTATGTTATACTCTATTTCAAATTATATCTCTTTCTGATTCATTCCACGTCACCCGTCAGATTGGTGTGAATGCTACAAAAGGAAAATTGAAAATAAAAAAAGCTACTATCTGCACAGAGGCTCCAATCGTCATATCCAACTCATAAAACAAATTCCTCCAACTAAAAATATAAAATGCAATTTAAACATTAGAGCCAATCATTAATGTTGCCACTAAGCAAAAGCATGACAAAAAATGTTGTCTTGTGTATCCACTCTGACTGCTTAAAAGGATCAGTTTGCAATACTCAAGGCAGTAGGTAGGCAGTCACAGAATTCACCAGTATCCTCAGTCCAACTCACCCAACACAAGTTTCAATGCAAGATCTGTACACAACTGACTCCTCCAGCCTCCAAGTTGCTTCCCTCACCCACAAAGAGACAATCTGTGTTAATCCTTTATACTAGCAATAAAAAAAATTTTATTTTAACATATTTTGTCTCCTTTTCTTTCTTCCTCACTGGCAGTATTTTGTTGTTTTCATTTGTTCTCTTGCAACAATACAATATATATATATATATATATATATATATATATATATATATATATATATATATATATATATATATAAAAATAAAACAAAGATTGTGTCTGCATGTATGTATGTTTGTACAACAACCAAGCACACATCTTTTTAATAATAACTCCCTTTACCCACTCCTTTCAAATTCAGGCAAGCTGAAGTAAAAGACAAAACAAATTCATGAGCCTATGTGAAATTTTCTTTAGACCAATGAAAATGTATATATAAAAAAAAGATTGTGTCCGTCTGTATGTATGTATGTTTTTTTGTACAATGACTGATTGCACATCTTTTTATAAAGAAAAATTTGTGGAGAACAGTAAATGATATATTATAAAATTAATTAAAAAAAGTGATCAAAACATGATAATTTACAACAGGGCACTAATTGTTACAGAAAACAATGTCATTTCTATTCAAGGGAATGTGTTACTGATATATCAGTTGCCCAAAATTCATTGGACTGGGACTGATGCCTTACCCACAAAGGTGTTGAGCGAAACGTCCTATAATGTCAAATCTGTGTGTGCATATCTTGATGAAGATGAGTGAAGGTTGCTTCTGGACCAAAGCAGAGCTTATGATACTGTTGTTGACAGTGTTCGCTTCTCCAAAGGTGGAATGTTCCTACTTACTCCTGGAGGGACAGAAGAGACATTTGTTACTAAGCTGCTTTTGGCCAAAGTTTAACAACACAAGGATGTAGTTTTTCCAGTGGCCTAATCTGGTATTGCTGAAACTTTGCTACTTGGTGGCCAAACTGCACATTCAACTTTTAAGCTTTCATTGGACTTGACTTCATCCAATAATCCAATTTGCAGTATCAGCAAAACCTCTGAATTGGCCCAAATGCTAAAAAGGTGTAGATTCATTGTATAGGATGAGTGTTACATGGCACACAGGGCAGTTCTGGAAGCACCGGACTGAACCATGAGAGACATTAGGGATTGTCAGTCGCCTATGGGAGGTATAACACTCTTGCTAATGGGAGACTTTAGGCAAACACTGCCGATCATACCAAAAGGGACCACAGCCGATGAAGTTAGAACATGTCTTAAATCTTCGCCATTGTGACGACATATAAGAACATTGACTGTGAGCATCAATATCAGAGTACAGTTATTTGGAGATCAGCTGTCAGCTATGTTCTCCTTTACATTTTGAGACCTGGCAATGGCAACATACTTTTAGATGCCAATGAAGAGATGGCCATTAGCCTGCTCTGCAATGTTGTCAGTACTCCCGTTGAGATTAAGGCCAAGGTTTTCCCAAACCTCCAACATAATTACAAAAACTACAATTGGTTATGTGACAGAGCAATACTGGCTTCAAAGAACAAAGCAGTTGACAGAATCAATGACCAAATGTTGCAGTCCCTCCAGGAAACATATATACTGGTCGGTGGATACCATTCCACATTTGGAACAGGTGGTCAATTATCCAAGATTTTGTAATGGCATCAGACTGGTGGTTAAGCAGTTGATGCCAGATGTAATTGAGGCATCAGTTCTTACTGGGTATAGAAACGGTGAAGATGTCTTTATTTCCAGGATTCCCCTTATTATATCAGGGTTGGATATTCCATTCATGTTTAGGAAACCTCAGTTTCCAATATGAGTAAGTTTTGATATGTCTATTAACAAAGCACAAGGCCAGACTCTATCAAATACTCAACTACAGTTAAAAGAGTCCTGTTTCTCTCATGGGCAGTTGTATGTTGGTTGTTCACATGTGGGAGGTAAAACCAATTTGTTTTTTTGTGCTCCATAAGGAAAGACCAAGAATATTATCTACCAAGAAGTATTGTAATGTAAAAACTGTTTCAAATATTTTCGTGTTTGAATAAATTAATTTGAAGTTATATTATAGATTTACTTTTAACATTTTAAATCCCAGGCAATGTCAGGTAGCTCTGCTTGTGTGTGGATATAATATATATATATATAAAGGCAGGATGTATGTGTGCGTGTGTGTGTAATGCACGGTCGGAATTTTTGACAGATTTGCACCAAAATTTACATGCACATGCTCCAAGTTAGTGGGAAGGCCAAGACTGACTTTGCATTTCCCAACTCCCATCGATAGTGGAAATAATTGATTTTTTCATGCTTCTACGGCAGTTTTCATATAGTTTGCTGCCATTTTCTACTGGCCAGAGTGAGAGCCTATAGCTGGCTGCCACAAATAGACAGGAAGATTCTATTGGCCAGCGTGAGAGCCAACAGTTGACTGGCACGAATGTTAACTAGCATGCTAGCATACAAAAAACATCGATAGCTGCATTCGTCACAAGTGGGAAAAATTTAAATCTGCATGGCACTTTACTCCAATTGGCTCATTCGCTTGCTTAAATTCTACATTGATTCTGATTCCGCAAAACTGGGATGGGTGTGAAAAAGTATTTGTTGTTAACATTCATTTTTCATTTGGTTTTTCCAGTTACGAGTTCTTTTTTAAAGCTGATTGTTTTGTGTTCATTTTGTTTAGTTCTTTTTTCGTAACAGATTTAATGTTTAGTATAGAGCTTAGAAAAAATTTGCAGTGTGAGATAGGCAAGAAGTAAGGCATGTAGCAACATTAGCACAGCAAAGGGCACTCTTTTAAAGGCAAGGAAGGGCAAAAATATTTTAAGTCAAGTGATAGCAATTGCTGTATGAGTCATACGATTTTTGAATCGAGCACAGGCAACGCCGGGCCATGCTGCTAGTATATATATATAGACATGTCTTATTGAATAATTTAGACAAGTTTTGTTTAATTATTTTCAATAGGATCCTCTCATATTGAAAGACAAGTTTCTTAGTATCCTTATTAAAGGAAGAGAGAAAATTACCATGTTGATACATATTTATTTCAAGCACTTTCAACATTAGCACAATGTTATCATCAGAGTGTTGTTTTTTTCAAAGAAAAAACTGTTGTGTTCATCTGAAAGTTAAATTTTTAACTGTGAAGTGAGAAACACTATGGTTAAGTACTGTATGATATAAATTTCATGTTTAAGCTTGTCTAAATTATTCAATAAGATATGTCTTAATGAAAATATGCTGCTAAAATATGCACATTTTATATATATATATATATATATATATATATATATATATATATATATATATATATATATATAATAGGAAAGAACTGGTTAGGTAAATAATACAAAGTTCTTTAGTATTTTTGTTATTATTTTTAAAAAATAGTGCTCGATACAAAAGTAGAGCATAAATATAATTATTTATTTAAAAATATGATTCCAACACGCTACATAAGAGGTCTCAAGTTTCAAAACAAGAGCCAAAAACTTCAATATAATTATTTGAATTAAATTGAGTTAAAGTAAGCTCTGTTCCATCTTCAAGCGAAATTTGTTTTTTTTTTTTTTTTTTGGAATAATTTATTTCTGAAATTTACGTGTTTTAATAGTATATTCACAATTGAAATCAAAATTTTCATGGTAACAGCCAGGGCGAATTGTTTGAAATAGTTAGGGGTGTTGAGTGTTAATAATTTGTATCAGTATAGAGTTACTTTCATAGATGTCAAGTCAGGGTAAGGTGGGGGTGTCTAAATTTAAAACGGAAGATGTTTTCGCCTAGTCTGGTTTACGTGTCTATGGAGATTTATTTATTTTTTTATTTTATTTCTTTATGAAAGGAATTTGTGCATATAAAAACTGCTGTAACATTTGTTTTTTGACGACTTCATAAAAGGTTATCTTTTTTTGTAGGGTATTTAAACTATTTATTTGGGCTATAGATTATAAAGTTATAATTATACACCCCCACCTTACTCTGACTTGACATCTATGAAAGTAACTCTATACTGATACAAATTATTAACACTCAACATCCCTAACTATTTAAAACAATTTGCCCTGGCTGTTACCATGGAAATTTTGATTTCAATTGTGCATATACTATTAAAACATGTAAATTTCAGGAATAAGTTATTCAAAAAAAAAAAAAAAAAAATTTGCTTGAAGATGGAACAGAGCTTACTTTAACTCAATTTAATTCAAATAATTATATTGAAATTTTCAGCTCTTGTTTTGAAACATGAGACCTCTTATGTAGCATGTTGGAATCATATTTTTAAATAAATAATTATATATATATATAAGTTAAAACATGAAAATCTTTAATTATCATATGTTGGTCTGGCATTTTTGAGCATATATCATCAAATTTGAAGGTTTATACAATTGTTTGTTACTAAAGAGATGTTTTTCAGAAATTCAGCCAAGTATTAAGACATAAGAAAATATTGTTAAAAACAGTGTTAATTTTTTATATGACAGTGAAGGTTGGACAATCTTTTCACAGATGAAGAAGAGACTTTAAAAGACAGAGGTAAGATTCTACTAACATATGTTGAGAATAACATAGAACATATGAGCAATGAGGATGTCTTAAGGGAAATAGGAACTACAAGGAAACATATTTACATTCAGAAAGAGGCAGTGATGTAGTTCTGCTATTAAATGCAGAGAATAATATGGACTGAACATGTGAGCAATAAGGAAGTTTTAAGAAAATAGAACAAGGAAACTTAGACTTACAGTCAGAAAGAGACAGCTAAATTTTTTGTGACATATTGAGGTAAGAGGGCCTAGTAAATTTTGCACTCACAGGATATACTGAAGTTTAAGAGAAGCAGGGAGAGACAGCAAGTAATCTACCGTTGTGTGAATGGCTGGCAGAAGCAAGACAAAGAGGGATGGTAACAAGTTAAAATATACTTTGAGCAACATAAGACAGGAAGTTTTGGAGAACTTTGATTGCCCACATCCTGAAGTGACACAGCACATAAAATAAAAAAGAAAGTCATGAATTAGAAAAGCAATAAGAATTTATAGCAAAGGGAATTACGGTTACTAAGGGTTGGGTACCTGATTGTTTTCCTTTTTCCATTTTTATTAACACTTTCAGGCTCCTTTGATGTAATATGCAATAAAAATACCTGATTTGGTTCAGTAATAGACTTCCTCAATTGTAAATTTACAGGTGTTACAATTATTTTTTCATACCTAACCATGTTATAGTTTTCAGCAGGTATTCATGTCACATTCATTTTTCCAGGGTTGTCTTTCCAATGTGTAGATATTCAAATGTTCATTTAAGATATAGGTCATCGTGGCCCTCCACAGATTCCTTTTCTTTAAATATTTCTTCAGGACATAAGTAATCATGGCTCTTCACAGAATCCATTTCTTTAAATGTTGATTTAGGATACTGACTCCTTTTTCTTTAGTATCTGTGAATTAGTACCTCTAGAAATACAGTTGAATTGTTTCTTGTTCTCTTTTTTTCATTGTTTTATTTTTAGTGTAATCTTTCTAGATTGGCTGCCATCCAAGGCTAAAGAGCTCAGTCTATTCTACTGTTTAACCTATAGTTGGAGCATCTCATTTTGCCATTTTTTAAACTTTTTATAAACAAATAATAATTATTAAAAGTACCTCTGAGTTTCTTTTGCATGAGATAGTTTGATCTTCCCCATCAGTACAGTTTGAAGTCAATCCCAGGTAAATGAACCTTGAAATACTTAATTTATTTCTAATCTTATTTTATTCTAGTCTAAATTATATGAAATAATGATGACATTTTAATCATTATAAAATATAAATAATATTTTCCATTGTAAATAAGTATAAACTAATTCTTTGGACTTTTTTTTTTTTTTTTTGAGTTCTTCCTCACCAAGCTATATAACATTTACACTCTTCCTCACCAAGCTATATAACATTTACACTCTTCCTCACCAAGCTACACGACACACTTTCCACCCTGCCTCTTTTTTTCTCATGAAGAAATCACATTTTTTTTTCATCTTAGCAAACAATTACAAACAAGGACTGCAAGAACTTTAGCATTCATACACACTAAAAAAATGTAATTATAAAAACATGAAAATAAAAATATTTTTATATATAAACACCTTTTCTCACCTTTTTCTTTGTTGATTCAAATACACAACACATCTTTAGAAATGAACAGCAGAACAAGAATAATCTACTCTATAGATTAAATAAAGGATTCAGTTCAAGGTTCCTGAAAGGCTACCCTAGGTTGACACTTACCTGAAGAGGCTGGAGGTCATAACAGTCGAAATGTTGTGACAACAAAGATGAGAACATTTGTCTGAGTGTAAATAACAACCACAAAAATTCAGAAAAAGAAAATATCAGTTCTTACAATAACTTATTTTGGGTGTGAAATTTTTATTATTTTATTATGCAACTGATGGCTTTGTAAATTACACCTTTTTCTTCCTCTTTACTAAATTTTGTAAATTTACAAAGCCAAAGTAAAAGATACAAATAACCAGAGCAAAATATACATGGGTTGCACTGAAGGCAGTTTCAAGAAGAGATGGTATAATCACAAGTCATCATTCAAGCTAGAAAGCCTTAGGAATTCCACCAGACTAGCCAGACATGTTTGAGAATTAAAAGTAAAAAGTAACAAAGATCCAATTGTAAACTGGAAATTATTTTAAAAAAAAAAAAAAAAAAGGGATAGTAATGATATCTGCAAACTGTGCCAGGAGGAAAAGTTAATAATAATATTTCTAGACCCCAAAAATCTACTGAATGAAAGATTGAAAATAATGACATGATGCATACACACTGAAAAGTACTTTTTGAGTTCATAAAAACCAGGATGAAAGTATGTACATTTTTTTTTTAGTCACCCTCCAATACAAATTCAATGCTCTTACTTTTCTCCTCTTCATTCTATTAAAACTTCTCATTGTGCGTTTATATATAAATAATAAAATGTTAGGCAATCATTTGACCCAAATCACTTGAAGATACCAAAAGGTTGAAACCAAGGTAGAGTGATTGGCTTATCTCTTAATTTTTTTTAATTTAAAAGCTCTGCGGGTTAAATTTTTATTTCCTTTATATGTGTATTGGGCACTTTTTAATACAACTTTTTCCTGGTCTAATTCAACACTGACTAATAACTGTTATATATATATATATATATATATATCATGGAATAATTGGCCATGGTTAAGTGTAACTGGCAATAAGAAAAGAAAGGAAAAGAACAGGGTAAAATAATACTAAGCAAACATATATATATATATATATATATATATATATGCAAGTAATAAGGCAAAAGGTTCACAATGTAAGAATAGTGTCCATATGCAAAAGGGATACAGTCAAGTGGTTCTAACGTCTTGACTTCAGGCCAAAAAAGAACAAAAATAAAATGTAGAGGGATGAGACCAAGTGAAGAAATGTAGGAATTGTCTATAAATTTGTGGAGTGGATGTTCTTTGCAGTTATACCAATAGATTGGAACTAACATATTGTAAGAAAGCTATTAATTCTGCTGGCTTTAATTTGCCAATCCCTGGTCTGTTATTTTAGATTCAAATTTATATATGACAGACTCAAAATGACTTAATGTTTTCCTTAAACAAGTTTCAGCTGGGATCAAATGCTAAATTCCTCAAGAATTTCCTTGTTTCGAATCCAATATTTCTTCCTTCTGAAATTTGGTATTGAGCCACACCTACACAGTACTTGATTTCTTCCAATTTGAACTAAATATCTTTAAAGATAGTTTTGAAAAAAACAGTCCTGTCATTAGCAGTATTTTTTTAAATGTTGTAATAAGCTACCAGTTAGTTGTTTGACTTGTAATTTCAAAGCTGTTTTTGTTGCAAAAAAATTGTGGTTTCTCTTTCAACTTGTAAATGCTTAGAAAAATCTATGAAAAGCAAAGAGAAATTAGTTTTAGTGTGGTTGCCAATCACAATGGCTCCAGATTGAAAAAAATCCTTGTCAATGAGACAATTGAGTGGCACGACAAAGGCTGAGAGTAGAAAAGCTTTCAAACTTGTTTTCTTCATCATCTGTTATCACTCATTTCAAAGAAAAAAAAAGAAAGAAATGAAAGAATTGGTTTAAAAAAAATCTTATCAGTGAATTAGTTGCTAATATCAGATATATACCTGCCTATAGATGTGTTCTACACTGACAGTATGCTTGTCTCATAGACCAATTTGCTAATGAAGTAAATTTAATTTTCAAAATGTTCCACCACCGTAGTCTTTTTCA
>OZ010587.1:18879925-18942425 GCA_963932145.1 Acanthosepion lycidas | reverse complement strand
CCAAAACATTGAATATAAAATAATTAGGGTACTGACAAAAGCATCTAATAAAATAATTAGGATACTGAAAATAGCATCTACCACAATCAAAGGTAAAGCTCTCCCTACAGCTAAAATAATAAAAAAGTGCTCAATACAAATATATATATAATCTATAAAAGGCAGGATGTGTGTGTGTGTAACGAATGCATGGCAGCAATTTTCGACGGATTTGCACCAAAATTTACATGCACATGCTCTAAGTTAGTGGGAAGGCCAAGACTGACTTTGCATTTCCCAACTCCCATCGATAGTGGAAATAATCGATTTTTTTCATGCTTCTACAGCAGTTTTCATGTAGTTTGCAGCTATTTTCTACTGGCCAGAGTGTGAGCCTATAGCTGGCTGCCATGAATAGACAGGAAGATTCTATTGGCCAGCATGAGAGCCAATAGCTGACTGCCATGAATGTTAACTAGCATGCTAGCATGCAAAAAAATCGATAGCTGCATTCGTCACAAGTGGGAAAAATTTAAATCTGCATGGCACTTTACTCCAATTGGCTCATTTGCTTGCTTAAACTCAACGTTGATTCTGATTCCGCAGAACTGGGTTGGGTGTGAAAAAGTATTTGTTGTTAACATTCTTTTTTCATTCGTTTTTTTCCAGTTACGAGTCCAATTTTTAAAGCTGATCGTTTTGTGTTCATTTTGTTTAGTTCTTTTTTCGTAACAGATTTAATGTTTAGTATATAGCTTAGAAAAAATTTGCAGTGTGAGATAGGAAAGAAGTAAGGCATGTAGCAACATCAGCATGGCAAAGGGCACTCCTTTAAAGGCAAGGATGGGCAAAAATATTTTAAGTCAAGTGATAGCAATTGCTGTATGAGTCGTACGATTTTTGAATCGAGCATGAGCAACGCCGGGCCATGCTGCTAGCATATATATATATATATATATATATATAGACATGATAGATATATATATATTTGCTTAATCTTAACAACTCAAAAATTTTTAAGATTGTCCGCACTTTTAAATTAAGTAAACAATCTTGACAATAGAATGAAACTCTGGACTTTAAGTTTAATTTTTATAATTAAATTTACAATTTTAGTTTCAGTTTTGAAGTATAAAAATTTCTGTATTGCAATGGAATCTTTTTTTTAAAAAAAAAGAAAATAATAATATATAGATGCATTTTATATATATATATATATATATATATATATATATATACACACACACACACACACACACACACACACACACACACACACACACACAGAAAAAGAGATGTATTATATATATGTATATAGATAGTTGTATTATATATATATATATATGCACAGATAGTTGTATGTATTAACATATACGCATTTTTATATATTAATAATATATATATAGATAGTTGTGCATAATAATATAATAAATATATATAGACAGGTATATATTTCCCAGTGATACTATGAAGTCCAGGTTTTAACTCAGGCACACAGAAAGCAAGAATTTCAGATCCCGATAACAATTTTTTTAATGTCAATTTCACATAAATCTACATCTGGTATTGTACTGGAATAAGCTAAACAAACAAAATACCTCTGGCCAGTTTTGCCTTGTAAATATTTCTGCATAATTTTTGTAAAAGGTCTGGATAGTCTTGTAAATATCTCTATCTGATGCTAGTTGTTTTTTCATACCTGTTTTATATTGTTATTCTTCTTACATTTTCTACACAAACCAGATGTTAACCACTTGATGACCCAAAGCAGACTGCGCAAATATATTTTCTGTGCATTAGCTCCACACATAAATCTGCTTTAACAAAAATATAATGAATAATATATTATGACCAGTCAGAGCCACTCTTGCTCAAAAACAAAACTTAATTTCGAGCCAACTAAAGACTATTTATATCCAAATTCAAACAGACCAGCGTTTGCTGTTAACACCAACATGCTGAGAGAGAGACATAGACTCAACACTGATGAGTGTTTGATATCAAGACTGACACACTGAGAGGGATGTCACCAATGACTATGGCCACCACCAATGTCCATTTCACATCTAATTCACCACTCTCTCTCCCTGTTGCCTTAGCAACAGTAACAGTTAGAAGTTATATGTCCTTGTATATATGTAAAGAAATTATACATTTATTTCTGCTCAATGTCCTCTTCTGTTTGACACTTGGATTTATGTTTGCCAAGGCAGAGAAGGAATTAATGTCCTTAACATTAGCAACAACATCAACAACTACAAGGTTCTGTCTCCTTGGTTACCCATTTCCACCTCCACAACATTGTCTTTCTACATACTTTTATGTATTTTGTCTTTTAAGCATAGATGGGAAAAAGAATGAATGGAACTGGCTTTTGGCAAAGATACTTGTGCATCTTCTACTGGAGTCAGCAATCAGTGTTTGAACTTTGGTGAAAAGCCAAGATTTCAAAGGTTGATTTTTAACATAATCAAGCCCTCATTACTTGGAAAATCATCTTTCTGGGTACAATCTCTCCTCAATTGGCTTTGTGCTAAATTGAACCAATATTTTATTATTAATTTTGATTAGTTTATCTTTCATCTTATTTCTGTTGCCTTTTTATCACTATTTTCATGTTTTATTTTCATTCTGCAACTTTTAATTAAGCAGCATAGATCAGAAATAATTAACTACCAACATGATTTGAGTTTGTATCCTTAGGATAACATCTTACCAATTTGAAGTCCAACCAACAGCCATCATTCAACTCCAGTCTTATTACTACATTATTTCTTATCCAGTTTTCTCCATGCCATATTGTTTGTTTTTATTTGGCAATAACACTTCCAAGTTGTCTGGATTTTTTTGATGAAGCATTTTCATTAATAATTTTAACTAAATTTGAATTTCACCTGCCAGGGAAACACTATGGCTCAGTTGGTAAACCATTGTCTATGTAAGACAAGCTTCCAAAGATGCATTTAAATTTTTGCTGGTGGTTACTTCTTTATTCCCTATCCATACTGGTTACCTAGTGGTTGTAGAATGTAAAAATGACCTGAACATTGTGATAAAAAGCGATGATAAGTTGGACATTCAAAATTAATAATGAAAAGGTTTCATCTAAAAAATTCAGATAATTTAAAGCTAAGCCTAGGTTTGTAAAAACATTGATACTTTTTATGTGCAGATAAACCAAATAGGTTTTCATTGGAGAAAAAACATGAATTTCTATGAATCCATCTAAATATACATTATACTGAAAAAAACAAAATTATTTTCATTAAGAAGGAAAGAAAAATTAATTTTTAAGCTTAATTAATAAAATATAAAATCTATCATACATACTTGTTGCTTAATCGAATATTAATTTTGTTTTCATTGCAAACAAATTGTCTGAAAGATAATGTTTTTTGATTTTGTGTGAGTGTGTAAAATTCAGCAGAGAAAATGCCAAAAGATCTTTCCAAGAAGTATCTGATCAAAATACCAGTAACCAGAAATGCCTGTGAATTAGTCATCCAAACATATATTATGAGACAAAGTACTTTTTGCCATCTTTCCTTGCTCAAAAACCAAACAGACCAGAACGAAATCCAAACCATAACCCATTTTAAATAACCCTTGATAAAAAAAACCCTGAAACCTTACTGTGTAACTTTGCCTTCTCAGATCAAATAAAAAATGGTGTGAGAAAGAGAAAAAATATTCTGTTAAGATAGTGATTAAAAAGAATAAAAAATGATGTATTTGATGAGAGGAAATCTTTAGTGAAGAGAAAACAGAAAAATGTTACTTACCTTAATAACTTTTTCAGTTGTCATCACTAAATGACTTGCAATTATATCAGACACCTAATAAAAGTAGTGAAGAAAAACATAGTGACATTATGAATAATTAATAAAGTTAGCATTGTATGACACAAGTTCATAAATGTAAATCAGGAGTGAAGTCATAAAATAGTCATAGCATTCAAAATTAGCTTGCTGGTGTTTTGATGTTCACTATGCTTAAATTTGTATGGCACAGGATCAAGACTGTAGAGCACTTAGTGAAAATGAAGAGTACTACAATAATCATGGCCTAGAAATTAGTTTATTAAACAATTGTTTCATGGGTAGGCTTCTTGATGTTTACTAAGCTTAGGTTTGTATGGCACAAGAGTGTAGAGCACTCAGTTAAAATCAGACTCTCTATAAAAGCCATGTTCTGTGAGCCTTACCTGATAATCACTATTAATCATTACTAATTATCAATGCAATAACAAGAACTTTTTCTTGCAAGCATTTCTGTGATTCTTTTGTAAAGACCAACTCAGATTTCACTCAACAGGGGAATCCATAATACTGTTTGTATTCTTTAAAATATATGTTAAACTACATATTATTAGATATAATAATCAAAAAAATTACCTCCAAAATAAAGATGATGTTTAACCCAATCCCCAAAATTTAAAGCAAGTAGTTAAAATCAATATTGGACAATCTCTGGATAGCTGAAAAGACTTGCCATGCCTACCATATTTCTCTGTTCTCTCACCCCCTGACTACCACTTTTTCAAGCATCTTGAGAAATTTTTAAGCCAAAAGATATTGTGTTGCAAAGAAGATGCAGAAACTGCATTCAAACATTTGCTGGCATCCAAACTGTTAGAAATTTATTGTAAAGGCATAAGTAACCTTGTAAAGGCAGAAAAGTATAGATGTTCAGGATTCTTATTTTAACTGATTTAAACACTGTTTAAATGCATTAATTCAGGAATAAAAAAATTTATTCTAAAATTGGACATAATTTTACAAACAACCTAATAAATCTTAAAACTTCCATTGGATTTAATACCCAATTTCTCCACTGACTAAAATTCTTGCCCATAAAATCAAAATGACACTCATTTAAGAATCAATGGTATAGTTGCTTTTTTTATGTTGTTGTACCACTCAGTAGATGGCAGATTTCTTAACAAGAATGATCTGGTTGACCTCTTTTTAAATGTAGGCCAAATTAGCATTCCTTTGCGGACCATGTTGTTTGTGATATTCATATATTGTTATTTACTAGGCTTAGCTTAGTAAAGCCAAATCAGGGTTAGAAAGACTACATTGCATCAAAAGGAGAAGGCCTGGTTAGTATTCTAATTCCTTTATATTTTTTTCTTTTTTTATCTGAGTCCAAATACTGAAATATGCAACTACTTCAAATAGGAAGTAAAACTATTTTTGATGATACACTTAGTTTAGTTTACTATAAAACAAAGCTAATTCAGAAGAAATAATAGTAGATACCATGTTTTGCACAAATCTTCCAAATGGAGAAATTCTGCTTAGTTAGAAAATCAGCATTCAAAATATTTGATGTTAACTTAGTTTGAATACTAACCATTGATAACTCAGAAAAATGCAACTTGCCTATCCATGAAACATGTCACATAATCATATATAAAAGATCTTGTCATTGAATCCAAATAATTTTGTCATTTAATTCTTCTTGTCATGTTGCTTCAGGATGTGGGCAATCCTGGCTCTCTACAATTTCCTGTCCTTTGTAGCCCCTAGTAAAGTTTGTCTTTTTTATATATCTCCTAACCTCTGTTCTGTCAGCCATTTATACAAGATCATTAGGTAGGTTATGCTCTGCTTCCCTCTGTTCCTCTTGACTTCAGTATATCCTTATGAATGTTAAATTTTCCAAACCCTCTATCTTCATTATATACCCTTGAAATTTCAACTGTTTTAGAAAAATTCTAGGACATGCCTGATGACGAAGTAATTGCATCTCACCTACCATCACTGAAGTTAAGCAACATTGAGCCTGGTCAATATCTAGCTTAGTAAATGGAGGTTACGAAGACTATATTGCACCAAAAGAAGAGGGCATGCTTGCATGCATAGCATTCTAATTCCTTGATATTTTTTTACCTGATCTCAAATATTGAAAGAGTAAGTTTCACTTTGTTTATTCTTCACATCATTGAAAAAGAACACAGGTGTGTTTGAAAATTTCAACTTTAAAATTTATCTCTTCGTGCTTCATTTCAGTCAGAAGGTTTATTTATAATAAATATCAATTTTATTGACAATATTGGTATCATTTTGTTGGCTTCAAATTTCATTAACCAACATATTTAATCTATCTATATATATATATATATATATATATATAAATCACTTAAATTTAATATTTGTACTTGAGTAGATGCCCAATCTATTTATCAAACATTATATTAATTTTCATCTACTCGCCTGAATATTCAAGAAATCTTATTAAAGAAAAGATACAGTCTTCGGCAGGATTTGAACCTGTATCCCCCTTAACATTAACTGTTTTTAGATCTGATGTGCTTTAGACCAACTCCGCAAAGAGTCTTACCAATTGAGAAAAGCCAAATAGTGCTTTTAAGTGCAAATTCCTTCAAATATTCTCAAAACGTTCATATGTGTTTAGTTTCATATCCTAATGTAAACAAAGAAATTTCTAAAGAAGTAATGGATTTTTTAAGTCATATATATGTGTATGTATGTATGTATGTGTGTGTGTGTAGTTATTGGTGTATTTTTATATATATATATATATGTGTGTGTGTGTGTGTGTGTGTGAGAGAATTGGGATCAAATATGGATCAAAATCTGACAGAATAAGATAAAGAACAAATAAGAAATGTTTATCAGTTTACTAATTGGTATATTAATAAACGTTTCCTCTTTTGTTCTTTATCTTTATTTATATATATATATATATATATATATATATATATATATATATATATATATATATATATATATATATATATATATACCTAAATACTAATATAAAAAGAAAAACAAAATACAACACAAAAATGCAACCCCACCACAAACATAGACCAACATACATAATACCTAATTTATACCAATCCCAAACACAATCCACCCAGAAAAGAGCAACCACAATATCAACAAATAATAACCAAAGTTAAGGAATGTACTAAATACAAATCAATGAAAAATTAGAAAAGAAATAACTAATTGGCTTGTTCTTTCATACGACTAAACGCAAATATCAAACACTAAGTAAAGTTAAAAAATATAACCCACTAATAAAACAAATACATATACAGCTAACACATGCACATACATGAGCACACTGACATGTATGTGTGAGTGAATGTGTACATATGTGCTTGTGTGTATGTATGCGTGCATGCATGAGCATACATGGACATGCACACACACGTGCACACAACAACCTGCATAAAAAGAATCAGTTAATTGGTTTAGCAACATCACCAACAAAAACTGTTCTTTCACACAACTAAACACAAGTATCAAACATTAAATAAAGTGAAATAATACAACACACTAATAAAAAAAAATACATATACAGTTAACATATACACAAACACAATTAAATGCACAATACAGTTAACACAAACACATATACATGAACACACATGGGCAGGTGAGTGTGGGTGTATATTCTTGTGTGTGCATGTGTGTACATTGGGCACACACATAAACACACACCTGCACAAGTGTTGTGGTGTCCTCCCTCTAATGTGGCTATTGTGGACTCTTCCACTTACTATAAAGTTAGTAGGAAAGGTAGGCCTCAAGGGAACAGTGATATAGACTGAACGCTAGTCAACCAACAGACACTCCCGTAACACTCTTCTGTTGTATTTACTGTTCAATAGATGATTTATCTGCAACCTCTTGTTTTGTTATTCCTTAAACAATTACTTGGTCACAACAACAAGCATAAATACACACACAACATTCTAACCATAATCTAAATTAAATGGTCAACAATAAACCAGAGACCAATGAACGAGGTTTAGGAAAGAATAAAAAAGAAAAAAAATATGCGAAAAACAGTTAAAAAACAGAGGAAGGAAGAGGAAGATCCATCAACACATGTCAAAGCAAAAACAAATAAAAAACACAATCACACCAATAAAAGTACAGGAGAATTGTAAAATTACATCAGATGAACTCTGTTCCAATGATTGGTTATACCTATGCAACCACAAAACTCCAAAATAAACATGAGATATGTGAAAAAAAAAACTTTTTCATATTAATTCTATTAATACTCTATTTTTGATATTGAGCAATCTACCACAAAGCCTGTTTGCCTTAAATGCCTCCTTATCAGAAAACCGTTGAAAAACCAGCAATTTCGACTCCAAAAACAGTATTTCAAATTAACACTATATATATATATATATATATATATATATATATAATTACAAATGGTTAGCCTAGTGAAGATTTTGATAGAATATTTTAACAGTTACTCAAAAAAGCACTCATTATAATGTTGCCATGGTCCACTGATGGCATATAAAGAACTTTTTTTTTTAAATTTTATCTTTTGTGAATCATTTAGGATCAAGAAATGTAAAAAGTCAAAAGATTCTCATCTTTGTATTTCAACAAAGCTCAGCTTAGGCAAATGGGGGCATTTTAAATGAGGTAGAAAATACCTTAAGTAGAAAACAGACAAGATTTTTTTTACACACACAGGAAATTGTTTCACGCTTATTAGACCATGACAAGAAGAGTTGTAATTGATGAGAAAGATCTTAAAAAAATGAGAACAAAGGGATAGTCAGTGGAAATGTGCTATCATATTGTAAAAAGAACTTTTTAAAAAGATCTTTTCAAAATTTACCTTTAATACCTTTTACAAAATAGTAATTCTAAAATCTCTCAGCTAAGTTGTGAATTCTAATCTATTACAAACTGTAATTTTTTAAAATGTTCAAGTAATATTCTAAAACTAAAATAATGTGAAACAATATTTTTGATTTTTGTCCAATTGTTTTACAAAAAGATACTTCTAAAATCTGTTAATATCTGAATTCAACTGTTACAGAAAGTTACATTTTAAAATGCTCCTTCAATATTCTAAAGCTAACATAATGTGAAAATCTTTTTTTTCAATCTTTGTTATTGTTTTACAAAAAGATACTTTTAAAATCTGTTAATGTTCAAATTCTACTATGTTACAAAAAGTTACATTTTAAAATCTTACTTCAATATTCTAAAGGTAATATAATGCGAAACAATCTTTTTGTTAATCTTTGTTCATTTATTGTTTTACAAAAAGATACTTCTAAAATCTGTTAATATCTGAATTCTACATATTACGAAAAGAAAATAGTTCTCAACTTCTGATTAGTATTCAGCTGCTATCATTTGCACCAAAATTATTGAAATAATTTGGTCTACATACATTTGTTACTATTCTTTCAAAATGAAACAATTCTTGTGTTCTTTGAGTATTAGATATTGTGCAGTGATTGTGTGTTTATTTTCCTGGTGTTTTTATTTTAAAATTAGTAACTGTCAATAGGTATAACTTAATGTTACCTATTTACTTGTATATTCCTAATCATGGATGTGTGACAAAGAATTAAACACTTCTAATGTTGTAAAAATATGGATGCATGATGGTTAATGACAATTATTGTATAGATAAAACATTTTGGGGAACATTATGCCTGCCTGCTTATTTCAGACAGAGAACAATGTAACTTTTGACTGCATTTTCTTTAAGGTCATCACTTATTTCTCATACAGAAAAAGTGACAGAAATTTGCGATGTAAAACTCCGCCCAAATCATTTGTCCTCTGATTGGCTGCTTGGGAAAGAAAGATGGTCATTCAGAAAATACTATGACCCCAGCAGCACAAAAGAGGGGTCAGATCTTGTTTCTGAATCCAAACAATATTGTCATTCAATTCTGTTTCTCTTCAGGATGTGGGCGATCTTGGATCTCCACAACTTCCTGTCCTTTGTAGCCTTTAGTAAATTTTGTCTTTTTGCTACATCTTCTAATCCATGTTCTGTTAATCATTTACACAAGCTTGTGAAGTAAGTCATGCGGTGCTTTCCTCTGTCCCTCTTGCCATCAATATGTCCTGTGAGTCAAATTTTCCAAGTCTTCTATCCTCATTATATGCTCGCAAAATTTTAGCTGTTTCAGAGAAATTCTAGCATATGCCTAGTTGCATCTCACCTATCATCATTGAAGTTAAGCAAAGTCAGTACCTAGATGGGTGAGATCCCTTAGGAAGAACATGTGCTGTAAGCTTGGATGTGCAAGTGGTGCAATGGATAAGGGTTCAGAATGAGAAATCAGAAATCTGAATGCAAATACCCTACGGAAAGGTATGAATCCACATCTTCTCCACCCCCACCCCATGAATTGTTTAAAATAGTAAAACTTGTATCTGAAAATCATTATCTCAAAGAAATTGTTAATACAATATTCACTCACAAAAGAAAAAAGGATTATTCTTAGAATCCCAAAATAAGTTTTGGCTTTAAATAACCTAAAAAGGGCGATAAGCTGTAAAAAAAACATCAATCAATCTCATGCACTAGTATTAGGAATCATGGTTTGAGTTGAGGTAAAAGCCTGTCTTTTTTTTTTTCTTTTGACAATGAATTTTCAAGCAGGCAGGTAATTTCTGAGAAATTAGGTCATTTGCATTTCTTTCTTGAAAAAGATAGACTTCATTTAACTCTGAATAAGGCAATAAAGCCACTTTGACACAAAAGTTTACTGAGTGTTAGAAAAGATGAAAAAAAACACTATTAAGGAGAGAGAACAATAAAAGAACAGGAATTAAGAAGACAGAAGGTAATGATTGACATTGCATTTAAATTTTTGAACATTAAAGTTGACTGGGAATCAAGAAGACGGAAAAGAGTTCCACAATTGAGAAGTGCGGAAGAAGAAACTTAGCATTGGACTTATGGTTACACTTTCCCATTTCAACTGTAAATTGATGAGATGTTGCCACCAATCTACTACTATGCTTAAATTCATAAAGGAAATTTCATCATAACAATTACCATACTTATTTTTTCCTTTCACCTGGTTTTCTTTTCATTTTCTCTTGCTTTCTTACCTCCTACTTTTCCTCTTTCTCGTTCACTTTCTTACCTCCTACTTTTCCTCTTTCTCATTCATTTTCTGCAGTTCCTTCCTGCTTAATATTAATAATAGCTTTTGTCAATCATTATTATAAATTTTATTATTAATTTTGACTAGTATTTACTTTAATTTCTTTTATCTTTCTTTTTGCCATAACACTCAAGAAAACAAGTTAATGTATTACATTTTTGAGACGTTCCATCCATACTTTTTCATTGTCTCTTGAAATTTCCACCAGTAAGCCTCTCTCTTGATGTCTCACTTTCATCCCCCTCTTCCTTCCATATCTTTCTATATATTTACTTTTTCCTTTCACCTGCTTTTATTTTCATTTTCTCTCACTTTCTCACCTCTTACTTTTCCTCTTTCTCATTCATTTCCTGCAGTTCCTTCCTGCTTAATATTAATAATACTATGTTTTTTTCTACAAATATTTTCATGTCAATTGTTCTGATGAGCTTTCCTTCTTGGTACCTCAACCGCATGTATTTAAATGTGCTACTAGATTGGCAACTAGGTCTCATCATTTTACTGTTAAACTAGCAAAATGCAACCATATGTTCTATTCTGATAGATACTTGCATCTTAGTGGTGTTATTGACTTCCTTGCAGAGAAGTAATTAAAAAAATATACTTGTATTATTTTTCTCAGTCAGAAAGTATAAATGATTCCTGTTCAGAAAAGCTGGGTGATTGGGCAGATACTACACTTTGATCCTAGGTAGAAATGCATGTTTGCTCATACAGACAAGTAGAATAATTATACTGATTTTCAGTCTGTTAAATTGAAATTGAGAACAAAAAAAAAAAAAAATAGCAACAATATATTATTTTCCTGATCCGAATCACCCCAACTCACTTAAAAAAAATTGTTTCCAGTGAAATCCACTTGTCAGCTGTAAAGTGAGTCAGTTTGTCAGGTGGTGGGTGGTGTACCGATAATGAGAAGCTGAAAAAAAGATTCACTTGTAAATCATTTTAATTGACATTTCCTTTTTCACAGAAGAAAAAAAAATTCTTTTTTTTTTATTTATTGACCTCACAGCCTTTGGAAAGGTAATGGCCAAAAAGAAATAATAAATGGTCACATGGATACAGAAAGAATCAGATTTCAAGAGGAAGTATGACACCATTTTGCCATTTGCTGCTAGATGCACTTGCACTGATTACTGCATTAAATCACTGACCTATTCCATCTGGCAGTAATACCAGGATTTATTCTTGACCTCTTCTTCCTAAGTTTGAATGCATTTCTGAAATCCAAATCAATAACAATATATCTACAAGATACATCCAAATAAGTTTGATTAAAAAAGGACCAACAAGCTCTGTTCTTAATTTTTTAATATATTTTTCCAATTTTTGGATAAGGTGTTGAATATTATGCTCAAAGTTGTCAAAAACTGAAGTTCATATTTTTGGTTTTAGTATTTTCGACCATCACAGTCATTATCAAGAACCATGTGGTGTCTGTGGTAGTTAGAATTCCTTTATCTATATCTTGGTATTCTTTGGGAAGCTGGAAGTTTGGAATGGTCTAGCATGACATCATGTGTAACAGATGTGGTGAATGAGCCCACACAATTAGAATGCAATTTCTTTATTTTATTTTATTTATTTTATGATATTACACATGACATCACACTAGACCATTTCAAACTTCCAGCTTCCCAAAGTAAATCAGGATGTAGACAAAGGAATTTTAACTATCACACAGACACCACATTGCAGTGGTGGGAAAGTAACTGAAGCTGAGATGCTAGGTCAGGGCCAATAACATTGCAGATTCTTCTTTGGATTTTGTCAAGAATCTCTGGATAAATGTCAGAAGCACTAGAGCAGATATGGCAGCAATATTTGAGGTGGTGCGGGTGTACTTTTTGGTCAGGTGGAGAACTTTGCAGTACCTCCTTATTCTAGGACTCGTATCTAAAAAAAATCATTATCTCCAAAAAACTGTTAATGCAATATTCATGTTATTATTAATAATATAATATTATTAATTATTATTAGTAGTAGTATTACATGCAATGGGTAAATTGTTGCCATTTTATATTTTAATTTTGTGCATACATGTTGTTTATTTTTGATTTTGTCAACTGCACAGTATAATAGGTTAGGTTGGGCACCATCTGTGAGAAAAAGAGCATATGATACAATTCACTCCACCAGAAATCTGGAAATGGCATGCTGTATTACTTGGCATTCATGCTGGAAGCTCCAATATGAACATTTCAGAGTGTTTGGTTGTCAATCTGAGGACAGTGCAGAGGATTTGGAAAGAGTTGGATATATATATCCATTCAACATCATGGTGCTTGTAGTGGTCACTAGTGATGGCGACATTAAGCCTTCATTCATCTTCCCACAGGGCCTCAGACTCAACATGGAGGCCTACATCAATTGCTTTGAGGAAATAGTGCTACCCTGGGTCATGAGGGTGGCTACTGGAAGACCGTAAGTCTGGCAACAGGACTCTGCACCATGCCACACAAGCAGGAGAACTGAGTCATGGCTTTCAGACAATTTCTGCAACCACATCACTCTCTAACTCTCCAGACTGCAACCCTCTTGATTATTATGTGTGGGGAGCATTTGATTGAAAGACCAACAAATCTCCTTGTAGCACCAAATATGAACTGAAGCAAGGATTATGGCAGCATTCACCAACTCGAACAATGAGACCATTCAGAAGAGTTGCAGGATTTCTTAAGTTGTCTGGGGGCCATGATTGAAGCCAATGGTGATTTTATTGAATAAATTTACTCTTTAGTATTTTTAGATATTTTTGTTTAATTTTGGTAAATATATCTGTTAAAATGAGATGTCAATGCTATCTTCATTTTTGCATAACTTAGACGACAATTTATCCATTGCACCCTGTATGTTTCAGCATTAAATAACCCACGAAGAGTTGATAAGCCATAAAAAATAAAAATCAATCAATCAAAAAGCATCATCATTCATTTTAAATATTTTTATCACAGGAATGAAATTTGTGAAACTCTACTAAAATTATTCTTCATTGTTTACTGTTATTTATTTCTATTTGTCCCATGATTTCCTCAAAGTTTACAGTTATTTATTTCTACTTCATAGTAGAACTTCTTATTAAATAAAGTGTTTAGCTTGGAATTCCCTCTAAGTTACCCAGATCGACATACCCCTGATGAAGCCTGGAGTGCACAATGGATGAAACAATAGACATGTAAATAGTGTAAAATTAATAACTCCTCATTACAGAAATTCAGAATAAAAATGCCAACAACCAGTTTGAATTGTTCAAAAACTAATAGCAACAAGGCTGAAAGACACATTGGTGTAAAATTGTATTTGAAACTACAAAGTTGAAAAGGCTAGTTTAAATAATTTGTTTATTAATGATAGTAATTCCTACTTTTGATCGTCACCTCTTCAGGGTTTTTTTTTTTTTTTTTTTTTTTTTTTTTCAAAACTGGGTGGTGCTCTGTTGATACTAAAATGAGAAAATTAACAAAAGAGCCAACAATTCTTCCCCCTGTCACCATCTATTTTTTGCTGAGGGTATCAACATCTTTTGAGATTGACAAAAGAAACCCTTCCTTAATGCTACCCCGATTCTAACTTTCTGATGTATTTATTTATTCGGTAACGAGTGAGCTGTAAATTATTTCTTTGCTGGCTTACAAATAAAACTTTGCCATCTTCTACATTGTTCTCTACATAATTCTGGTCTCATAAAAGTCTTTTATTCAATACATCATTCTTTTCTTGTCTGTCAGTTAAGTACACTTTTTTGTTTTTCTACTTATTTGCGTTTGCTAGGTCAGAAGTAGTATGAAGGAGATACAGTTGAATAGACACAAGCAAGAAGCTGTTGTCTGTGTCATGAGAATGTAGGCCAATAATGGGCTGGTGTCAAGAGTAGCCATTTTTTTTTTTTCAAGGTTGAGTATGTTTATATAGTGTACAATTCTCTCTCTAGATAAACAACCTTAATTATAAACAAATGAGAGAGATTCTACAACATCAAACAAATTCATTCAAAGGAATCCCAACTTAGCTGTTTCATTTTGTTCACCATCAAGCATTGTCGAATGACTCATAATTTTTGTCTGTTCATATGTATGTTTAGGAATTAATCATTTAAATCAAAATATTATCTATGTATCTAGAGAAATAAATATCTCTCTATCTATCTTCATGTTTGTCTATCTATCCATATATATTTCAAGTTTATCTATCAAATCAAAGCTTTAGTAATATGTATGAAAGCAAAAGTGTTTATTAGATAAAAGTCCTATCTATCTATCTCAGTCTGTTCGTATCTATCTATCTCAGTCTGTTCGTATCTATCTATCTCAGTCTGTTCGTTTCTATCTATCTCAGTCTGTTCGTATCTATCTATCTCAGTCTGTTCGTATCAATCTATCTCAGTCTGTTCGTATCAATCTATCTCAGTCTGTTCGTATCTATCTATCTCAGTCTGTTCGTATCTATCTATCTCAGTCTGTTCGTATCTATCTATCTCAGTCTGTTCGTATCTATCTATCTCAGTCTGTTCGTATCTATCTATCTCAGTCTGTTCGTATCTATCTATCTCAGTCTGTTCGTATCTATCTATCTCAGTCTGTTCGTATCTATCTATCTCAGTCTGTTCGTATCTATCTATCTCAGTCTGTTCGTATCTATCTATCTCAGTCTGTTCGTATCTATCTATCTCAGTTCTGTTCGTATCTATCTATCTCAGTCTGTTCGTATCTATCTATCTCAGTCTGTTCGTATCTATCTATCTCAGTCTGTTCGTATCTATCTATCTCAGTCTGTTCGTATCTATCTATCTCAGTCTGTTCGTATCTATCTATCTCAGTCTGTTCGTATCTATCTATCTCAGTCTGTTCGTATCTATGTATCTCAGTCTGTTCGTATCTATCTATCTCAGTCTGTTCGTATCTATCTATCTCAGTCTGTTCGTATCTATCTATCTCAGTCTGTTCGTATCTATCTATCTCATTCTCTTCACATATATCTAAGTGTTCATGTTTTCTCTCTTTTTCTATCTACCTATATATCTCAGTCAGTTCATCTATCTGTCTCTTCATATATTATCTCTGTCTCTTCATATCTAGTTAGCTAACTATCTCATTCTCTTCGCATCTATCTCATTCTCTTCGCATCTATCTCATTCTCTTCGCATCTATCTCATTCTCTTCGCATCTATCTCATTCTCTTCGCATCTATCTCATTCTCTTCGCATCTATCTCATTCTCTTCGCATCTATCTCATTCTCTTCGCATCTATCTCATTCTCTTCGCATCTATCTCATTCTCTTCGCATCTATCTCATTCTCTTCGCATCTATCTCATTCTCTTCGCATCTATCTCATTCTCTTCGCATCTATCTCATTCTCTTCGCATCTATCTCATTCTCTTCGCATCTATCTCATTCTCTTCGCATCTATCTCATTCTCTTCGCATCTATCTCATTCTCTTCGCATCTATCTCATTCTCTTCGCATCTATCTCATTCTCTTCGCATCTATCTCATTCTCTTCGCATCTATCTCATTCTCTTCGCATCTATCTCATTCTCTTCGCATCTATCTCATTCTCTTCGCATCTATCTCATTCTCTTCGCATCTATCTCATTCTCTTCGCATCTATCTCATTCTCTTCGCATCTATCTCATTCTCTTCGCATCTATCTCATTCTCTTCGCATCTATCTCATTCTCTTCGCATCTATCTCATTCTCTTCGCATCTATCTCATTCTCTTCGCATCTATCTCATTCTCTTCGCATCTATCTCATTCTCTTCGCATCTATCTCATTCTCTTCGCATCTATCTCATTCTCTTCGCATCTATCTCATTCTCTTCGCATCTATCTCATTCTCTTCGCATCTATCTCATTCTCTTCGCATCTATCTCATTCTCTTCGCATCTATCTCATTCTCTTCGCATCTATCTCATTCTCTTCGCATCTATCTCATTCTCTTCGCATCTATCTCATTCTCTTCGCATCTATCTCATTCTCTTCGCATCTATCTCATTCTCTTCGCATCTATCTCATTCTCTTCGCATCTATCTCATTCTCTTCGCATCTATCTCATTCTCTTCGCATCTATCTCATTCTCTTCGCATCTATCTCATTCTCTTCGCATCTATCTCATTCTCTTCGCATCTATCTCATTCTCTTCGCATCTATCTCATTCTCTTCGCATCTATCTCATTCTCTTCGCATCTATCTCATTCTCTTCGCATCTATCTCATTCTCTTCGCATCTATCTCATTCTCTTCGCATCTATCTCATTCTCTTCGCATCTATCTCATTCTCTTCGCATCTATCTCATTCTCTTCGCATCTATCTCATTCTCTTCGCATCTATCTCATTCTCTTCGCATCTATCTCATTCTCTTCGCATCTATCTCATTCTCTTCGCATCTATCTCATTCTCTTCGCATCTATCTCATTCTCTTCGCATCTATCTCATTCTCTTCGCATCTATCTCATTCTCTTCGCATCTATCTCATTCTCTTCGCATCTATCTCATTCTCTTCGCATCTATCTCATTCTCTTCGCATCTATCTCATTCTCTTCGCATCTATCTCATTCTCTTCGCATCTATCTCATTCTCTTCGCATCTATCTCATTCTCTTCGCATCTATCTCATTCTCTTCGCATCTATCTCATTCTCTTCGCATCTATCTCATTTTGTTTATCTACTAAGACACTAGAGGTTGCTAAGAGTGAAAGAATAAGAAAAAAGAGAAATATTATTAAAGAACAAAAGAAGAGTAATCAAGAACACAGTAGATAATGATCAACATTGCATTTAAATTTTTGAAAATCAAAGTTGGCTGGAAAGCATGGTGCCAGAAGAGAGTTCCACAAGTTAGAAATGTGAGAAAAGAGACTGTTAGCATAGAATTTATGGTTACATCTAGCCATTTCAACTGCAAAATGAGGAGAGCTTGTTGCCAATCTAGTACTGCACTTAAATTTATAAAGTCTTGGTACCATAGAGAAGAGCTCATCTAAACAATTACCATGAACGTATTTATAGATAAGCCATAGGAAAGCAACTTTACAGAGGTTGGAAAGTGACTGAAGCTGAGCCACCAGGTCAGAACCAATAATATTGCTGATTCTTTATGGATTTTATCAAGAATCTCTAAATATATAACAGGAGCACCGGACCATATATTCAACACACAGACAAATGGTAGACTTATAAAGATGTAAGATATAAAAATTGTCTAGCACAACACAGTGAACCAACCTTCTTAGCAGCAGACCTAGTAATTGATTCAATATGATCTTTCCTCTTCATGTCAGCTGAGAATATTAACCTGAGACGGCACAACAACTCACTCTCCTGGAGGTTAGCATCAGCCATGCTGATGAAAGGCAGAAAAGGTCCTCTCACATGATTAATAGAGAGCAGTTTCATCTTGAAGACAGAAAAAATAACATGCCATTCCTTACCCCAGTTAACAACTGTTGGTCATTTTTGAGATCTGCTACTAATTTAACCTTATCGAACTGATGAGACTTACTATCAAGACAGGAGTAAATGGTTGTGTCATCAACACAGATACTAAGTTGAGGACTGATGACCTCAGGAAAGTCATGAAAATTAAGAACAAAGTAAGTGCAAGGATAAACACCTGGAGAGGGGGAGTCACCTGCATTAATACATAAAAGATCTAGAAGAGTGGCCATTCAGGAATACTTTTATTTTGGGATTTGATAAAAAAGACTGAATCACTTCAAAAATTTGTCCAGATGTACAATAACCCTTCAATTTGTGAAGAAGACTGGTATGCCAAACCCTGTGAAATACTTTTAAGATGTCCATTCTTTTCTAAAGGTAAATACACTCTTTCAGCAATAATTGTTAGTACATCAGCAGTTGACCTAGAGAGAAAAAACCATAATGCTTGTCTGAAAGAAGGCCCTGCAATCTGAGACACTTAACCAATTCAGAGTTAATTAGAGCCTCTAGTAGTTTGCCAAAAAGTGGTAGAAGGCCAATAGTTCAAAGGATCTATCTCATTCTGCTTGTATCTATCTACCTATCTATCTAATAAATTTGGACATGTAATCCTAACAGAGTTATAAGTTATTGACATTTGGAAAAATAATATCCGATAATACATTTTGCCTCTATGGTTTCATCAGATAGATAATGAAAAATGTGTTTTGTGTGTATGCATTTGTGTGTGTTTATAAAAATAATAGATACACGCAATACATTTTTCATTCTCCATCTGATGAAACCATAGAAGTGAAATGCATTATTGGATATTATTTTTGAAACGTACTATCTCATTCTATTAATATCTATCTATCCTATTCTGTTCACATTTATCTATCTATCTATCTACCCATTCCATTATGTTCATATCTATCTATCTATCTATCCTATTCTGTTCACATGTATCTATCATTTGATCTATCTAATTAAAGCCTTATGTATATATGTATGTATCAAATCTATCTGTACAAGCCCCTTTTTATCTCTCTCTTGTATATGTGGATAATGTAGCAATTATTGGTGAGGAAAAGGGAATCAGTGAGCTTGTTGCATTCAGTTTCATACAAATGTCATTGTGAAAGACACAAATCCATTTTGTCTCCCTTCAGCTATGGGTAAATCACCGAATAGACTTGGATCTCTAGCCTTGGATAGCAATGAACCTCTGAAAGAAAATTCAGAATTCCAAACTGTGGGGTTAGCAACAAGGAACTATTATCTTTCTCAAAAAAACATGTCTACTCAAAGATAATAAAGAAAAAAAAATCTGGAGATCCATGAGTGCCTTCAACATTTTTTTAAATCTATCTTTCAAATTGCAACCTTATTTATATATGTCTGAAATCAACAACCTGTCTATCGAAGTAACAATTCAAAGCATTATTTATATAAGTTTGAAATCAAAGATCTATCTATCTAGATCAAAGCCTTAAATATAGGTAAGCATTTTATTCTGTTACCATAGTACAGACACTGTATTGTTTTACTTCCACTTTGTTTGTCCCTTTTGTAGTTTAGATATTATTTAGATTGGTCATTGTTTTTGTCTCCTTCCAGTTAGCCTTAGTTGTTACCAGATTCCAGGCAGTAAAAGTATGAGCACATCGTTTATAGGTTTATCATCATCTTAATCTCAACCCCAATATTAACCATCACAGGTATCATTATGTATCATACGTACGCTATGAGCAGTTATGAATGTATGTGAGAGATTCATGGAAAATTGAAGTTTATACGCAGTAAATTCAACCTTGCCAACCGAACGATCCTTTGTGGCCGAGAGGTAAGGCACGTCAGGCTATATGATGGTTCCGTATAGGATACAGGTTCGAATCCTGTCGAAGAACAAATATTTTCTATGAAAATTTCTCGGATATTCAGGCCAGTAAATGTTATTTAATACTGTTTCTTATAAACAGAGCATTTACTTAAATACTTGTATCTATAAAAAGAACGTTAAACATAAAAAATGTCTTTAACCATCACAGCTATGTAACTTTTAATACCTTTCCTCTCTACATTTGTCTATTTTATTATTATGTTATTATTTGAACATCTGTTGTATACAGCCATGTTTTATACATTTATTTTACATTTGTATTGCTCTGTGTAGAATCCATTCAACATGTGTCCACTATCCACACACACAGTCAGTTCAGTTATGTGCCATGTGTCATACACACTTAGGTGATCATGTATATTTTGATACATGACTGATGAAGCTGATTTTTTCCCGCAGTAGGTTGCCATTTCTTTCTGCAGTAGAACAGTTGCCATCCAAGGCTATAGAACTCTGGTCTCTTCTGCTATTTACCTATAGTTGGGTGGAGAAGAAGAGGATTCATAGCTTTCCCAAAGGTATTAGAGCATAAGTGAATGTAATGGATTCGACTGGGATTTGGACTAGGCTATCCGATTCCTCAATCTGAGCCACTATCCATTACTCCACCATTTGTTTCTTTGGTAGAACAGTTGCCATCCAAGGCTATAGAACCTGGTGTGTCCTGCTATTTACCTATAGCTAGGGGGTGGTGAGAAGAAGAGGATTCATACTTTCCCAAGGGTATTAGAACATAAGGGAATGTAATGGTTTCAACTGGGATTTGGTCTAGGATGTCTGGTTCCTCAATCCAAGCCACTCTCCATTACTCAACCATTTCTTTCTGTGGTAGAACAGTTGCCATCCAAAGCTATAGAACCCAGTCTGTCCTGCTATTCACCCATAGCTGGGGAGAGAAGAAGAGGATTCATACCTTTCCCAAGGTTATTATAACGTAAGTGAATGTTATGGATTTGACTGGGATTTGGACTAGGCTATCCGATTCCTCAATCCGAGCCACTATCCATTACTTCACCGTGCTTCCTCCCACACACACTCTGTTTGAAAATGTAACTTTCTTGTAACTTCATTTCTGTGAAATCACTGCAACATTGAAATGTATTCTTGTAGTAAAATTCATACATATTCATGTAAATGAAGTATTTACTACATTCCTTTACCCATTTAGACAGATTGTCTTATTTTTACGTTCAAGCCTCCAGCTGCTTTTGTCATATTCTGTGTTACACTTGTTCCTTTGTATTTGCAGACTAACTAGTCTTATTTTTATGTATTTATTTTTTTAGTTTTACTTTTTTGTCTTTTAATAAACCTGCTGATGAATAGAACTTTGTCTTCAGAGTCTTAATTGCCTGAAGCTATTTATCTGGCTGTCTTGAGATTACACACACACATACAATATGGATGCATTCTCTCAGGGACAAGACACATTTAGTACTTTGTCATATGACAGACTTATACTTCACAAGTTTCCAGTGAAGTATTTTGTAGAGTATAATTGTCTTTTATTGCTTTGACATGTGATCACCTTGTCAGGTATTGAAATCAACAGATAATTGTAAATTTCTAATAACCATACAAGAGAAAGCATCATCATTTATAAATATGGAGTGAGTAGCCATGATTAAATGCAAAATAAGTAACAGAACTGCCCTACAAACAGAATTGACAAAGTTTACAATAAGAAATAACAAGAAAAAGAAAACAGAGCAAGAAATAATATAAATCCAGCAAACAATATGTGCAAAGCAAATTAACAGTAATAAGGCAAAGCAACAGTAATAAGGCAAAAAGTTCACAAACTAAGAATTGGAGTTGACACACTCAGTTATGTGCCATGCATGATACATGCTTAGGTGATCATGTATCTATCGATACATGACTGATGAGGCAGATTTTTTTCCTGCAGTAGAATGCCATTTCTTTCTGCAGTAGACCAGTTGCCATCCAAGGCTACAGAACTTGGTTTATCCTGCTATTTATCCATAGCTGGGGGAGAGAAGAAGAGGATTCATACCTTTCCTAAGGGCATTAGAACATAAGTGAATGTAATGGATTCAACTCACAAGAGCAAATTCAAACAAGTGAACATAGCATTCTGACTTCAAGACAAGATAGACTTGGACTGAGTCAGATGAAACTAAGAACTGAACTATTTTATTGGCTAGGAAGAAATCCCAGCATGCATTTGTGTGCTTCTACTTATAAATTGTATGGGGGTGGAATGTATTTTGCAGACATTCCTTGTCAAGATTGAAACCAACAATAAAAATTAAATTGTGTTGTTGCAATATTAAGAAGGCATATCTAAAGTTACAAGTAATGGTCACACTGATATCTTAACTTCATGTCCAATGGTCAAAATTTTATTCATTGACAGGATTTTGATAAAGAAATTAATTTTATGGAAACTCTTCCTTACTAACAAAATGCAATAAGATACCAATATTTTTTTTTCTTTTAGAATATATTTTTTTATTTGCATCTTTTCTGTTTGTCAAATTACATTCTTTTGGCTTTCAAACATTGTTTTTGATCTTTTCTTTTCAATTTATATATTAATACCATATTATCAACACACTTTTCTAAGTTGTGTGTCATGCTCCAAAAGGAAATACATATTTAATAAAGCTCCACCTATTTAACCTTTATTGCTCTGTATGCAACTTCATTTGCTGTACAAAAAGTTTATCCTGCCACTAAAGGTGACTCTGATCCCTGAACAATAGTGTTTGAATTTCATAGTTGTGTTCTCATATCCTGCTATGGCAACAGAAAATCTTTGAATGAAATTAATTAAGAAGCCTCAAAAGAATGCAGTGGAAACAGGAATAATATCAATAATGCAGTATGCTAAAGGTTAATAAAAGAAAACAAATGTAAAAATGGAGTAGTAAGCAGGTACCATCTTGAGTCTTGTAATCCATTTAAGGTAGTAGAGGCAACACATGTACTGTAGCTATAGCAGCAGTGGTGTGTCTAGGGCAAATTTTCTCCATCACCTCCCTTTTCTTTTCTATGTTTGTTTCTGTTATATAGAAATAAAGTGTCACTGCTGACACATGAATTTGAACATAGATTGCCAGTGAGCAAACACAGATGATCCCATTATTTAATTAAGTATACCATGTGACCATAGAGGAAGTGTGTGATGTCTAGATTGAGCACTATTTCTCCTCTATACTCTATTACTATTTGAATAGTCATTTCTACTCTATGCTCTATTCTATAGACTGCTATTCTCTGTTTACTATACTATTTCTCTATTCGGTTTTCTATACGAGTGATTATTATCGAGCAAGTAATATTAGTGTGAGTATTATTCGAAAGTGTCTGACACCAACCAACATTCAATGGCGTACTATAGCTATATCTACAATTACAAAGTCTCTACTACAACAAGCATTACGTAAGTGATGAGCATTTGTTGACATCACAAAAGCTTCTTTTTCTTTTTCCTCTCCCTATTATTTATCTATTTTCTCCTTCTCATTTCCTCTCCCTAAATTTTCCCTATCTCCTCCCTCTTCCATTCTATATTTCTTCATATTCTTCTATTTTCTCCCTCTCTATAATTTGCCTCTATAATCTGTTAAAGAATCCATCTCCCCTCTCCTCTAGCTATTGGTTAAATATTAAGACTTGTATCTGGAAAAATCATTTTTATTCTTAAAGATTTTTAAAGCAATATTCACTCCTAAAACAAAAAGAGAATTATTCTTGCAATCCAAAATTTTTGTCAGCTTTAAATAACCTACAAAAGGTTGGTAACCCATAAAAAACAAATCAGTCAATGGGAACTCTTTACCTTTCCCTATAATTTCTCCATCTCCTCTCTATTCCTTTCTATGTTTGATTCTTCTTCTTCTATTTCCCTCCCTCCCTATAACTTTCCTGTGTTCTCCTTCCACCTATTCCTAAATTTTCTCCACCTTCTCCTCATTCTTTCTCCCTTTATTTTCCTCACTTTCTTTCCATTTTCTTCTCTATATTTTTAGCTGTTTTCCTCTCCTCCTTTATCTCTTTCTTCCACCAGTTTCCTCTCCCTATACTTTCTATATATCCCCATTCCCCTCTTCCCCTTCTATTTTCTTTCTCCCTCTCTACTTTATTTTCTTCAAACTTCTAAACTTCTACCCCTTATTTTTTTCTTTAACATCAGTTCAATTTTTTTTTCTAACCTTGTTCTTCAAACCCTAATAATTTTAGTTTGCTGTGCCTCCCTACCCACAACTTCACTACCCTCTTAGTAATAGACTTTCCAGTTTCTGAAATCCTAAACAAGTTTTAGAAGTCAGTGTAAGGAGATCTCTGCATTAAATAAACAGATGTAATTGTTCTAAGACATTGTGTTGGAACCAGACATAACATTAATCTGTTTTACAAATATCCACCTTTCCCTTATACCATTTTGTGTGATTCCATGTAAAAGGCCTCCTCCTCCTCCTTCAGCCATTATCTGATTTCTGTTTGTGGGTGTGTTTGTCACAAAGAAAAAATGGTACATCATAGCAAGATTTTTGGTAGTGTAATACCTTAAAATTCTCTAACATGAAGAATAAAACAAATTCAGTTCACAGATAATTGTGTAGGATCTGCATTCGCATATATAATCTATATTGATCCAATTTCTCAAAGAAGAAAGCTTCTGATATATTCAATGCTAATTAAAGAGTAGTTTCCTTTATTTATTTTAAAAAATAATTTCTGCATGCTTGTTATCATAAAACTCCAAAGAAGTCAACACTGTGCTCCAATTTTTGTTAATACAATATTGTTAAGATTCTCTAACTCAGAGAATAAAGTGATTTCCCTGTCCAGTTTACAACTTAATAGTGTAAAGTCTGCAATCACCATTGCCCTGAATTATTCATTCTCTCAAGGTAGGTAACTCCTGATAAATGCTATTTATTCATTTGTAAATAATTATAATATAAATACCAAGTGACTTCATATTGAACTTAATGACTTCAGTTCAGCTGCAGCATCTAGCGCTTATTTCTTGGTTGACATAATTATATATTTCTCCCTTGCTGATATCAGAAAGCATGATTTCAAATGCTGATTTTCAAATCAAGCAGGCCCTCCTTTCTTGGATGATTCATGCAACAAATTCATCCAACCTCCATCTCCTTTTAATTTAGCCTTATCACAGTAAACAATTTTTAGTCAATAGTTAATACATTTTTTCTGAAGATAGTTGTACATTTATAACCAGCATCAGTGTTTAGTGTTCAAGCCCAGATAAAAACTAAGATTTTTAAAACTGATTTAACAAGGCACTGATTAATAATTATTGGAACCAGAAATTAGATCTAAATGGGTTAATTTTAATTAGTTAGGAAATAGTTAACCACATGATTTATAAAATAAATTTGATGACTTCATGGAAAACCACTCCTTGTTTATATGTGAATTTGTCAGCTTGGAAGAATTAAGTAAATGTGTTCACTAGCCATAACTGACTCATGCAGACTTGAAAATATTTTAAAAATACTTTCATATTGAGATCATATTTTTCAATCATGTCTGCGTGTGTGTGTGCATGTCTGCGTGTGTGTGTGCATGTTTGTGTGTGTGATAAGTAACACATTGTATTACAAAAGAAGGTGTTCTCGTCAACGTTGAGCGGAACCACCATGGCCCACAAATGACCTTGCAAACCAGATTTTGTTCTGCATAACTTTTTACATATGTGACACCTAAAAGGCTTTTGAAGAAAGTGACTTTCTCCTCATGCACTCTTATGTACCACTTCAGCCTGGTATTAGACCTGTAAATTTTATCACAAAACTGACACAAGTAAACTGCAGGTCTGTCTTTGATACTAATTTCAAGAATTTCCAGGTTGTCTTTAATGACGTGCTTGAAACATTCTTGGTTTTGTGTCTGTGATGCTTACCAAGAGTGAGTTCTCTGTAAAACAGTTTCTTAGGAAATCTCTCCTCTCCCATCCTCCTGAAGTGTGATGCTCAGTGCAGTTGATTGTAAATGAACAGTTTCTTTATGTTGAGGGTTTTGATCCACTGCATCAACTGTGTAAAAGAATGCCAGTTTTTGATGTACATCATTTTTTACCTTCAGAAGAGATTTTATTTCAGGATCATGCTCATCAAATCATTTTCAGTGTTTTCTCTTTCTGAGACCAAGAACTTCAATGCCAGTGTTGTAGACTTTGGTTTTAAACTGATCCCAGGTGATGTTGAATTTGAATGCAATTTGGAGATTCTTGCAAATAGCAAGGACTCTCAACCTTGAAACTTTGACACATTTAGGAATCCTTGTCCCATTGTATCTTATTTTACATTTGATGCAGACTTTCATCTGGCCACAAACCAAGCTATTGTCTATCCCACATCATGCATCATTTGGATGGTGCATATATCCTGAAGGTTATGCTTACAACAAATGACATAATTGAGAATGTGATCATATTTTGATCTTGGATGAAGCTTTTGTTGGAAAGGAGTTGCAGATGACCAGGTTGAAGAAGGTGCAGTCTATGACTGTTCATTCTTCCAGAGACATGCTTTCTCAATGTCTTCCAAGTCTCATGATCCTTACCGACCATAGCATTGAAATCACCAAGGAGGAGAATCTTGTCTGCTTTTAGAACCTTTATGATGGTAGTTCATGATAGATTCTTCAGGACTGATGAGAGTTGAAGCATAAACATAAAAGTTTGTCTTATAATGTTCAAAAAGTAGAGATACAATAAAGAACATGATTCTATCACTAATGCCTTGGATCACAGCTCAAGATGATTTGTTAACTCAGTATAAATGACCAAGCCAACACACAATATTTCTCACCCTTGGAATAATCCTTCCAAATGAAAGATTCTTTCAGCTGGTCCTCACCACTTAACCTAGTTTCAGAGAGTGCAGCTATATCAATATCATACTGAGCCAACTCCTTCACCATCATACCAGCTCAGCATTCAGAGTTATTTGAGTCTTTGTGGTCAAGAAGTATTCTGATGTTCCAACTACCTACCATCATTCTGTACATTTCACTTGAGTATCACTTGATTCTAATCCTGCTATTGTAACACACTACCAGCTGCAGGTTGCTAGTCAATTTGTTTGTTAAACAAGGTCAGCTTTTCTAGATGCTTCTCATGTGGTACGAGTGAGCAGTGCTTCCCTAAAGAGGGCTGTTCACTTGCTCAAGACTCTGCTAAAGCATGTTGCTGTTTGGTTAACTGTGTAGCAATGATAAGTCTTGAGCTGCCCATATGTAATTCCAATCTGTTAGATCTGCATATGTCACCATCCTCCATCACTGTGGGACTTGTGAAGAGATGTCTGCACGTATACATAGGGCAGTGCTACCTGCTTGAGCTACACATGCACCACTCTCTCTATCCCCACAACTAAATTTCCAGGGACAAGCCAAAGAAAGATAACAGAACAGTTACGAGGATTGCTCATGTTATTGTCATGGAGTTTAACCTCTCCAGCACGGCACCCATTTCTGACAGTAACACATCCTGAGGCAAACCCCCAAAAGCATGTTGTTAAGTTTTGTATTTCCCCTCCAAGTAAAGGCCTGAGCATAAGTAACCTTGTGTGTTTCTGAGTCACCAACCCTCAAGAGAAGAACCGGTTTAACCTTTCACTTCCGTTTCTGTTTGTGTGTGTGTGTGTGCATATATATATATATATATATATATATATATATATATATATAGGGTGTATCAAAAATACTTTTACAAACTTTGGATCCTTCACACCAAAACAAGGACAAATGCTAGGGCCACTTGAAATGTGCTGATACCTGGATTGTCTCCAGTAACCGTATGTGTTCTTTATCATCAGGCATAGGAGCAGATCTCAATCTTCCTAGATCCATAGTTTGTGTGCTATGGATTCTTTCTCAGCAACGTGACGATGGTTGAATGACTTGGCTGCTTTTGGTCTGGAACTGCAATCTGATAAGCTGTGCAGCCTTGTGTCCATTATTATTCAATCAGCCATATGTAAAAATCACATCTGCCTGCTCACATATGAATATCCTGCCATTGTTAAAGAGAATACTTCTCAGTTAACTCACTATTACACATGTTAGCCACAAATGTACACAAATGACAAATGTAACCTAGTCTACATAGCAACACAGCACCATTTACCGTAAACTTTCTTTAAGCTTAATAATTCAAAACCAAAGGATTTGTGCACATATATTTATGTGGACATTTGTCTTTGTTTTGGTGTGAGGAAACCCCCACCCCACATTTGTAAAGGTATTTTTGATATACCCTATATATTGAGAAAGAAATTTAAAGAATTGTTTAACACAGGAATTGCATACATATACATATGTATGGGAGAGAGAGAGATATTGAAAGAACATTTTTTAACAGATTAGTTATATTTTCAATCAAGGACATACATGTCTCTCTCCTTCCTTTGCTGTATCTCTTTCTATGTGTATATAATTTCTCTTCTCATCTCTCCTTCCCTCAGGGAAACAGTTATTTGAAATTTTTCTTTTGTTGCAGAGGTGGAAATGGGTAACCTGAAAGACAGAAACTTGTTGTTACTGCTATGAAGGTTAATTCCTTCTCCACCTCAGCAAATGTAATTCGAAATAAAAAGAATACATTGAGTATGGGTAAATAAATGTATAATTTATTTACATATATACAAAACTAGTAACTTCTATCTATTGCTAAGGTAACAGGGAAAGAGAATGGTGAAATTAGAAGTGGAATGGACATTAGTGATGGCTGTTGTTGTCGGTGTCGTTTCTCTCTCAGTGCATCAGTGCTGGCAATGAAACATTGCTCTGTATCAGGTGTCTCTCTCTCTGTTTCTTTCTCTATCTTTCTCTCCCCTTCTCTCCTTCTCAGCTTGCTAGTGTTGACATCAAATGTTGTTCTGTTTGAATTTGAGAATATGTAGCCATTGATTGGCTCTGAATTAAGGTTTTGGTTTTGGAGTGGATCACTTTTACTCTCAATTTCTTTTTGTTACCCCTCCCCCCCATTTGATGAAAAAAAGCTTTTTTTTTTTTTTTGCTAATAGATAAGTTTTAGGAATTGTATTATAGAAATAGTAAATGTATATGCTTTATTTTGAAGTAAAACTAATTTAATGAAAATAAACTTGTATTTAACAAGTAAATTCTATGGAATATTTATGTACACTAGTAAAATAACTCATAATAAACCATTTTATTCAATGAGATCCCTGTGGTTGATGCTACGCTGCAAGTTTTTTTATATTTAGCTTCATCAATGTCAATGACAAAGATCACTTTTCACTCTTTTTCACATTTTTGAGTCTATTACTATATTAATTAATTTATATTAATATTTAAAATTAATATTATTATTCATTATTAACATATTCAATTAATTTATATTATAAATTATAATCTTTATATAATTTTCCTTTATATATCCTGCTCAGTTTTTATTCAACTTTTACAATCAAAACATCCAGTAGAAGTAAAAGGGACATTAAATTACATTTCGTTTTCTGCTAGTTCTAGGTTTGCTTTTCTATTTTTAGTATTTTACTATGCTGTAGATTACTGTAGAAATTCCAATTTTCAGTTGCAACAGTCATTCTGAAGTGAAATTGCTCTATGGACCAGTAAAATATTACCATGAACCCCCAATTTGCAATTTTTTTTGTGTGTGTGAGTACTCCCGGGAACTGCTGATATACACAGTCGACTCCTCATCATTTCCTTCAGATTCCATTGGTAAGGAGGAAGTTTCATTCAGACAACTTACCAAGAAGTTCCCATTGTGGAATAGACTTCCTTGATGTTATAGACAAGCATATGGTTGCAAGAAAGAAATAAGACAACAGCAGAAATAGATTTACGTGATTTATTTCAATAGGAACGTGTGGTTTTGGGACGGCTACCTTGTGGTATAGTTCATAAGCCGGCTGCTGACCTGGGTTGATCTCTCATAGTAGTTCTTGCTGGTTGGCATGGTGCTACTCCTTCTGACTGCTGCTGACCGCTCAGCCTGACCGTGACAGATCTCTTCCCTGGCCTCCTATTGACTGCTGCTGACCGCTCTATCTGACCGTGACAGGTCTCTTCCCTGGCCACCCGTTGACTGCTGTTGTACTTCACTGTGTGGCCCCTTTTATGGCATTTTTTATGGCTTAACAGACTCAAAAAATGACACGAGTATAATTAGGAGGGAAGCATTTTTATTGGTCAAAAAATAGAAACACTTTAAAATATTATTTTATTTTTCGACTGGAACTCGTGCGTCGGGCCTATGCGTAAACGACAATAATGGTCATTTTATGACGGGGCCATGTCCCATTCATATCCGGCTCTCGCTCTTGAGTATGTTTATTTGCCTGCAAATCAGCCGAGATATGTCTTATTTTATTTTATAACATTGATCACTACAATTTTAACCTTTCCATATCTAAGGTTAATCGTTATTAATCCTACACAATATGCACCTCTTATTCCTTCCTTGTATACCTTTATAACAAACTTATACATAAACGCTCTACTTTGAGTGGCTCTTGGGCTTTGTTAGGTGAATGAATATATATATAAAAAAGTGGGCAATAATAATCAAATTAATTTTAATTTTCTCGAAAGAAAGAAACAAATTTGTTGGTAATTTAATGAGATTCTTTTACATAAGATTGTGAGATTTATCAAAAGTGCCATTATGGTGATCTTGTAACCATAGCATAGATGTGGCACAAGGCCAAATGTATGGAGCACCCAGTGAAGATCAAACTCACTATTCAGTCATAATTGATTTGGCAAGACAAGCTTACTAACCATTACACCATGTCAAGATGCCCAAATGATTTTCTAAGCATAGCTTAGATGTGGCACAAAACTGTATGTATGGAGCACCCAGTGAGGATCAAACTCCCTATTCAATCATAATTAATCTAGCAAGACAAGCTTGCTAATCATTCCACCACATCGAAGTGCCCAGATGGTGGCTTTCTAAGTGTAATTTAGATGTGGCACAAGGCTGAACATATGGAGCTACCCAGTGAGGATCAAATTCCCTACTCAGTTGTAATTGATCTAGTGAGACAAGCTTGCTAACCATTACATTATTTGGAAGTGCCCTGAAAAGTATGTTTATGATATATGAAGATTCTGACTATCGGACAAATCTAGATATGGGCTGTTGGTAAGGTTTTTTTGTTGTCAAGTTGTTTTTATCTTGTTTATAATTTGGAGTGAGGTGTATGAAAAGTTTGTTGTAACAGACTTGGGAGAAAATCAAATATCTGGGCAAATGTCAGAGTTTAGAGGAACTCGCTGTAATTGACTTTCTCTAAAATTACTCATACTCACGACCTCATTTTTACCCGGATGAACAATACAGAATACTGTATACAATTTCTGCAGTTATTTAAGGTATTACATTATTATTTTATTATTATTATTATTTTATTACACATGTCACGTAGTTATATCTAGTGAGGAGAAAGGACATTAAAATAACACAGATCAGGAAGAACAAAATTAGCATTGCATTTAAATTTTTGAAGATTGTAGTTGGCAGGGAAGAAAGAAACTGGAAGAGTATTTCACAGATGAGAAAAGAAACAATTAGAATAGAACATATGGTTGCATCTAACTAGTTCAACCGTAGTTGCCAATCTAATGGTACACTTAAATGTATGCAATCTATGGACCAAGTTGGAAAGCTCATTAAAACAATTGCCATGGAAATATTTGTAGAAAAGACAGAAGGAAACCACACCATGTTGGTGGGAAAGTGACTAAAGTCGAGATGCCAGGTCATGATCGATTATATTATACACTACTTCAGATTTTGTCAAGAATCTTGAGATATATAGTAGGAGTACTGGACCAGATATGGCAGCGGCTTGGTTATGACAAACTATATTTGGCAGCAAGCCCTCTGATCAGGAGGTTTTGAGGAGCATGGAACTACCTCTTAATTGATGGTATTCCCAGGTCCACCCTGACCTGGTGTGGTAGCACCTGCTAGGGTCCCAGCTATGGGAAAATAGTTAACCCCCAAAACTGGTGTCAAAATACTATGCAAGTATAAAAAGATTTTTATAGTAAAAATACCAGCAATATATTTTTTGGAAAAATATATTGTGCATTGTAAAGTCACATAAAATTGTTACAGGTCCTATCTCTGTAACCGAGGCTGGATGATGTTCATATCAGTTTCTCGCAGTTTTCTTCCCACAAAAGTTGAAAATTTTCCAGTGCAAATATTGACCCACTCTATCATGCCAAGTTTTATATTCATTATTAATATTTTTAAAAAAAATAGTTAAGCCTGAACTGTTTCATTCCTCTGTAAAATTTCTGATTTCTTTAATATTTGCATTAAATTAATGTTTTTTTTTTTTTTTTTTTTTTTTTACCCAAAGTCACATAAATAAACACATAAAGAAAAGTGAAATAAACACCATGTAAAGACTATAGGCAAAATGTATTTATTGAAGTACTTTTTTGCAATTTGATCACTTCACCCCCAAATCTTCATTCATGAAACCAAGCTATGAGGATATTAAATCTACAAAATTAACAAATTATGTTTTTTTAGTTCATTTTGGATTTGTAACTTAATGCACTAAATGTATAATTCACTAAATGGTTATTATTTCCACCCGAGGCAATTATAATTCTGTCTTTCAACTTCATTGTACCAAAACACGTGACATGTTGCCTATGTGCCTGGAAGTGGTGGCAAACTGAAAAGGAAATAGCAGCATATATACCATTTCCTAGAAAATAAATATTTTTTTTTATGGTTTGCACAAATAATGAAGAAAGGTTTAGAAAGAATTGATTGAGACATTGTGTTAACAATTTTTTGATTTGTTCTTGATTGTATTTTAGTAGTCAGTCTTTCAAGGTTTTGTTGGATATATTTATAAAATGGTTTAACATCTTTGCAATTAAAAAAATAACCACTCAAAACACCACTGCATATCTCATAAAACTATCAGGCATATGCACAATTTTCCAGCACCATTTTTGAGAAGTATAAAAGAAATTAGCAGTGGTCAAGTATTAGACATTGTATAATTTCATTTGAGAGTTCATTCTTGTGATTAAAGGAGTCCACTATTTAGTGAAGAGAGTGAAAGACTCAATACAATTGAGTTGAAGAGTTCACTTGAGTATCTATGTGAGAGACAAGGTTATAAGATAAAGTGTCTAGCAGAGAATAAAAGAGAATGAGATTCTGAAAAGTTCACTCTCAAAATGTAAATAGGAATAAAAAGAATTGTCTTTAGTCAGAAAAAAAAGCACTTATTTTTCATAGAATATAGCTTTACTGGAGAAAGAAACTTTAAAATCATTTCAAAAAGATGAAAGTAAGTAGTCTTTATTAATTATTAATAATGAACACTAGAGACTTTTGCAGACTCTGAAAAGTCAATGCAAATTTTTTCTGTGATCGTATTTTTATATATGAGGACTGTCTGAAAAGTAACAGGACTGGATGTTCTGTGTGAGCTATGAACATAAGCTACAGTGAGTTCTTGTCACAGGGCCAGACAATCAATCAGTAAGTCTGCAAAGAAATTCTGTGGTGTTTGCTTTGCTCAGTGCACAAGAATAAACGAGACTTGTGGCAGAACAAATTCCGGCTGCCTCACCACAACAATGCACCTGCACACAGTGCTCTCAGCATCCAGCAGTTACTGGCCAAGAACATTGCAGTACTCTATTCACCTGATCTTGCTCTGTGGGACTTTTTTCTTTTCTCCAAGCTCAAGGGGATCATCAAAGGAATCTGTTTTGAAAGTTAGGTTGACCCACTTTTCGCTTCCCTTGTGTATTCCAGGGCCTACCTTGTGACACTAGAAGCAGGCTTGCGGAGTGTGAGGCTGATCCATCCCAATTTACGTTTCTTGATGTCAATCTTGATTGGGGCTTGTCTGGTCCTGTCCCACAATTGGTCATTAGAGACGACTTCCCTTTTGGATTCCAGTCAAGGGCCTGCCTGGTGACACTAGAGGCAGGCTTGTGGAGTGTGTGGCTGATCCATCCCCATTTCTGTTTCTTGATGTCAATCTCGATTGGAGCTTGTCTGGTCCTGTCCCACAGTTGGCCATTGGAGATGACTTCCCTTGTGGATTCCAGTCAAGGGCCTGCTTGGTGACACTAGCAGCAGGCTTGCGGAGTGTGAGGCTGATCCATCCCAATTTACATTTCTTGATGTCAATCTTGATTGGGGCCTGTTTGGTCCTGTCTCACAGGTTGTTGAATATTACTGCCACATCTGGTCTGGTGCTTCTGCTATATATTTAGAGATTCTTGATAAAATATAAAAAAAGAATCTGCAATATTATTGGTCCTGACCTGGCATCTCAGCTTTAGTCACTTTCCCACCATGATAACGTAACTTCTCTGTGCTTTATCTATAGATATTTTCATGGTAATTATTCTTTCCTCTTTGGTACCTAGACTTTATGAATTTAAGTGCACTACTAGATTATTGGCAAGGTCTAATCATTTATTATTGAAATGGCTAGATGTAACCATAAGTTCTATGCTAACAGTTTCTTCTCTCACTTTTCATTTGTGAAACTCTCTTCATACTTTCCAGTCAACTTTGATCTTCAAATATTTAAATGCAATGTCAATCATTATCTTCTGTCTTAATTCCTGTTCATTTTATTGTTCTCTCTCTTTAATAATATTTTCCTTTTCTCATATTCTTTAACAAGCAGTAACCCCTAAGTTTTAGTGGCTTTATTGCCTTGCTTGGAGTAAAATTATTAAAAAAAAAAAGAATTTTAATACTGAAAAGACTTTTTTCTTTTTTTTTTTTTTTTCAGTTGAGCTAGCTTGGGCATTCAAGAGTCTAATTTTATTGATTCAGCCAAGATATTTGATATTGAGCCTTGCTGATTGAAGCTTATAAATTCAGTTTTAGAGGCATTTATATAGAGTCCAACATCATTGGCAGCAATTTTTAGATGATGTAGGAGAATTGCAAAATTGGTAATGATGTCTGCAGTGATAGCTAGGTCATCTGCATATTTTTTTGCAGGATATTGACTTGAGAGTCTTGGTGATTTTGCTTGGAATTAAAAGAAATTATTGGTTTGTTAGAATTTTGTTGTGTACTGTATGAATTTGTCAAAATTCAGTTCACTCAGTATTTAACTTATTATCTGCTCACCCACTACATAAAATACCTTCCTCCTTCATTACAACTCCTGAAATTATTTTTTAAATGGTTTGTTCCGGTTGTGTCATTCACTGTTAACATATAACAGTGATGGGTTAAGCCAGAGATCTTCTGGGAAAGTCGGGCAATCATTCATTTGTTGTTTTTCGTGTTGAATTTGAAGAGAAGTAAAAAAAAATGTTGATTTTAAGTTGAGCAGATAACAAAAGATCTGTGAGTGATAGTCACAGTAGGACACAAAGAGGTGGTGGACAGAGTGAGCAGGAGATTGAAAACAAGAGAAGGAAAAGGAGGGATAGAGAGGTTTTAGGGAGGGGATATCAGGCAAGTAGAGAGACAAAGAAAAAAGTAAAAGGGAGAAAAAACAAATAGAAAAGATGAAGTGAAGACAATGGTGGTGGGGGAGAATAAACAGTAAAATAGAAAAGTGTGAAGAAAGATGGCAGATAAAAGTTAGATAGATTATTAGTCAGCTTACTGAGAATTGTTTTGTTGTAATTAAAAATCCTAATTACAGAAAATGCTTAAATTTTACAAATACAGATGTTTTTAACCAATAATTGTCAACAATATCATTGTTATGACAACAAATTTATAAAGACAACATTATTGTAAAATGGATCCTCCATATTCTGAAACTAGTTTTAAATGCTGTTCAGCAATTAATTTGTGAACTGTTGGATTTCTTCAAATGAAATATATTGCACAGTATCCAGAATATCAATCCAGAGATCATTGTTGCTAGTAAATTGCCATCCACAAATCTAAAGCTTCATTTTCAGAATGCTCTACAAGTTTTCAATCAGGTTACAATCAGGCAAGCAAATCAATTATTTCATGTGCTGGATTCTTCTTGAACTGTTGCTCCATGTATGCCTTAAAAATTTCTGTTAGTAGCTATTCAGCCTCTGTTCCATCCGTCTGGCTCATCATGTGTAGGACAGCATTCAGTTAAATTCACAAGCCTATCACTACTTTATTGCTATTTTCATGGAACAGCAAAAAAGATAATGACATTACTGACAACACTAACAATAATAACAATGAAAATAAAGTATATACAAACAAACATCTAATATTTACCTACTAACTTGTTAACCTCTACTATCCAAAACAATTGATCCAATATTAACAATATCAAAATAATTAATACCACATCCAAAACTATTATGGATATGATCAGAATACTCATGACAATAATAATTCTGAAACAGGTATATATAAAATAAACTGTCACAACTTCTCCTTATATATATATATATAAATTAGTTTCAGATAGGGTGTATCTGTAAAGGAACAGAATTAATAAAAAGACAAGAGGAAAACTATTCTTAGCTGACACGTTTCATCCTCTGAGGGACTTTATCAAGGCAATGTAGGATTTATTTTGTTGCATGTGTTTATATATAAAAGCAAAGATGTCATTGGTTTATCAAAGCTTTTAAATTTCAGAACATTCATGAATATTCATCAGGTGGTTGAAAGGTCAGTCTAAGCATTTGGAGGACACAGTGCCATAATTCAAAGTCTGGTGAAAAGAAAAGTGAGTAATATTCAAGAAATTATTTTTTTTTTAAATGAATATTATTTAAATTGTGATTAGATTGTTATAATGTTGGATGGATGTATGTGTTGTACATCTTCAAAAACATGAGGTAATGGATTTAACTATTTTGCTTTAGATTTTTCAACATATTTGTGGTCGTGCTTGTTAGCTTGAGAAAGTAGCACATTACCGCCAAGAAGTACACAAACCGCTTGAACTCCACACTGTAAAACTACTATGTAGCAGCCACATACAGAATTTTGCCATTCAAAAACACATCCTTGATAATGGCTAGAGAATTAGCCAAAAGCACTCAGAACAATTATAACTGTGGACAGTTCCTATATACTTTAACCTCTGAAAAACGAAAAAATGTTAGATTGCTGGAAAAACTCAATAAAAGATCTTCCTTGTCGGCTGTTTTCAATGAAAGATATCTATATATATATATATATATATATATATATAGCATAGAAGTCTTGTAAAAATCATAATAGTGAAACCTCTAGTGAGAATCAATTTCATTAATAATAATATACTTGACTAATTTGCTAAGCATTGCTATATGTTGTGCATTTTTATATTGATATATATGTGTGTGTGTGTGTATATGTGCATGTGGGTGTGTCTGTTGCTAAAAAGGCCTGAAAAGTCATACACACATTCATAGTTTATCCTCATTGTTTATGAGAGATTACCATGATATAATTATTTTATTTATTCAGAATTTTTAAAAATATGCAGTATTAAACTTTGTTCTGCTTCTACATGCAACGATGAAGGAATATTTTTAACATTAGAGCATGCACAAATGTCTATTGACTAATAGTGTTAAAGCTTTTATGTATGCACAAGTCAATGGTGAAAGCAGACAGAAGATGAAAAGATATTTCACTAGAAGAGGCAGAAGAGGAAGACGTAGGACTAGTGAGGAAAATGATGAAGCCACAGATAGAAAAGAGGGAAGAAGGGGAGTTAGAATGGTGTTAAAGATGGTAAATAGAGAGGAAATCTCAGTGGTAAAGGAAAGAGGTAGTAGAAAATGCAATGGGCGGAGGGTAAAAACATCATTGAACCAATAACTGACATTGTTCTGAAATAAAAAGTATATTTCAATTGGATTAAATTTGGTCATAAACTCGACATGTTATTGGTCAGAATTTGGTAAATAGGAAGAATAATTTTAATTTTTATTTGTCAGACTGACTTGAACCAAATACAATGAAGCAGGAAGAAGAAAATAAGAATGTCTTCCAAGGCATTATTATTTCTGACAAATTCCATTTTTTTTCTTTTTTCTTCTGATCAAAGTCCAACCAGCTCTCTCCTATTTTTTATCCTTCACATTTTCACTTATTTGTTTGAGGCAAATGTTTACAGTATTTTCAATAAAATGTTGTTCATATGAATTCATATCATTATTCAGTCTTTAATCCATTTTTCTTAACTTTATGCTACCTTTCCATCCTGGGTAAGACAATAAACTACATCTGACAGCCAGCCCTCTGATCAGGAGGTTTCGAAGAGCATGGGATTACCTCTTAATTGCTGGTGTTCCCAGGTCCACCCTGGCCTGGGGTGGTAACACCTGTCAGGGTCTAATCTATGGGCAAATAAACCCCCACAAAAGGAGTCAAAACACCATGAAAGTATAAAAATAGGTTTTAATACCAGCAATACTTTTTTGGAAAAATGATTACCAGCAGTACATTTTTGAAAAAGAAAAATATTACCAGTGATACATTTTTGGAAAAAAAATATTACCAGCAATAAAAATCTTGTCAGCATTAAATAACCCATTGAGCTTGATATGCTGTAAGCCAAAACAAATCAAATCAAATTATGTTACCTTTCAGCTAAATTGTGTATTTTCTCATAAAAAAATATTCCAATTTTGATTTAATCATTTCAATGATTTATGGCTTTGAAAATAGATTCTTAAAATGTATATATTAATATATAATATATATAAATGTATGAAAATGGGGGAAGAAAAAATTACCCACTGTAAAAGGATAAATTGAAAAATTATAACAAAAAAATATGGCTTTTTCCCCAGTTTCAGTGTTTTATGTTGTTTTTTTTAAACACCTTTCTTATGTCTTATCTTAATATTATTTTGGTTATATTTTTATTGATTGATTTGTTTTTTATGGCTTATCAACCCTTTGCAGGTTATTTAAAACCAGAAAATATTTTTAGAATGTAAGAAATTTTTTATTTTGGGGAGATAATAATAGTTTATTTAAGTCTTACTAATTAACCCATAGTTGGGGGAGAAGCGCTGGATTCATACCTTTCCCAAGGGTATTTGCATATAAATGAATATAATATACTCAACAGGAATTGGAACTCGGCTCTCTGATTAACAATTCCAAGCCATTATTCATTATGCCACTTACATATCCAAACTTACAGTACATGGTATTCCCAAGTGGTCACCTATCCAGGCACAAACCAGGCTTGACGTTGCTTAACTTCAGTGATCTTACAGAAACCAATGTTTTAATGTGATGTGACCATTAGCCTTATTTTAATTATTTCTGATATTATAACCAAAATATTAACATGAGACAAATTTTAATGGATAACATCAAAATATTCTATAGGACTCAATGCAAAGAAAGATTCCAAATTCTAGGAGCCGTGGTAATATGAGGAAAATAAGGTTGGTTTTAAAGAAGTTTAAAATATATGACATATGCAACCATCTTGATATAAGCAAAAATAAAAATTTTTTAAATTTAAGAGACATTCATAAATATTCATAAAGTGAAAAGTTCAGGTAAATTATAGAAGATGCTAAAAGACATAATTTAATGTCTAATAAACAATATGAAGGTGTCTTTAATGTGCATATATAAGACTGTTTTTCACACTGGTTTTATAATGAGAAAATGTATGCAAAAAGTTTTTAAAAGTATATATATATATATATATATATATATATATATATATATATATATAACTTTGGTTCAGTATTTACCTTTAAATAAATTAAGTTATATATATTGTACAATGGTGTGTACATGTGTGTGTATACACGTGTGCATGTCTGTCTGTGAATGTGCCTCTGTGTATGGACATGCATTGTGAAAATGGGCTGAGAAAAAATGCCAAAGATACAGAAATGGCATTTTCACACAGAACCAGCTGCTTGATAAGAGATTTCAGATTTGTGATTCTATGTTTTGTCTGTCATTAATAGTTTTGTTTTTTCACTTCTTTTTTCTCCCTTTTCTTTTTCTCTTTCTCTTTTCTTTCACTTTCCCCTCTCTTATTTTTCTTATACTTTCTTATGTTCATCTCTCTTTCCTTTTTTCTTCACTTACTTCTCACCTTCTTCCTCTCTTTTTCTTCCTACGCTTATTTATTTCCTTTGTTTCCCCACTCTCTTTCACTTATTTTTCTCTTTCCTTTCTCCTCTTTTTTATTTTCTTTCCTCTTTCATTCCTTCTCTCTTGCTCTTTTCCTTCTTTCACTCTTTCTTTTCTCTTTCCTTATTTGCCCTCTTTATCTTCTTCTGTTTTCTTCTTTCACTCATTCTTTTCTTTCCTTTATTTCTTTCCTTTATTTCTTTCTCTTCTTTCACTCTTTCTTTCCCTTTTTTCTTTACCTTCTCATCTCTTTCTTTCATTTCTAATATTCATTCATTTTCTTCCTTCATTTTTCTTTTTCATTCTTTATATTTCATTGCTTTTTCATTTTCTGTTTCTTTCATTCTTTATTTTGACTTGTGTTTTTAATTTCCTTCCCTTTATTTATCAAATCTCTCTCTTCTTCCACTTTCTATCAATTTATAGCCTTTTTATTTTTATTTTTCACTATTTTCTTCTCTAGTAATTTTTTCTTTCATTGTCTTTTCTTTCTTTCACTCCATTTACATCTCCACTACTTCTTTACTCTCTCTTTCTCCAACCCACCATCCATCAATTTCTGCCCTTCTATGTTCTTGCTTTCACTCTTAAAACCGATATTACATATCCATTCGTTTGTAAAAGAATTCAGATTTAATTTCTAACTTCCCCCACCACAATTTACTTGGAATTAATATCTCTATACAAAGATTCTAGTATCAAAACAAAAAAAAAAAAAACTCTTACTAGATGTGTATATTGGGGATACCTAGCTGAAAAAAAGGATGGAGAAAGAAAGAGGCAGATAAAGATAAGTAAGTGAAGAAGGAAGGCCAGTAAAAGGAGAATTTGTGTGATCCTTCATTGGAGGACCTTACTCCACTGCAGACAGCATATTCTATATCCTGCCAACAGGGCCACTGTAGGTGGTAATTTTTAACTTCTTATAAGTCTATTTCTGACAGCTTCATATCTCATTGATCATAACAAAATAATTATGTCAACTTTCTTTCAGGTCAAGTTTCTAGGCAGCGGGAGATGAAAGTCCCAACTTGTTTTATTGGCAGTTTTCAATAATTCTTAATAAGGAAGGTTTATTGTCTTTTTTAAGCCAGCATCGACCAGAGTGCTTGCAAATAAATTTCAGATAGATTATATATGTAAAAGGACAATATGAATAACAGCAAAAAGAAAACTTATCTTAGCGGATACGTTTTGCCTTCTGTGGGACTTTATCAAGGAAAATGAAAGGATTTTATTTTTATACAAGAGCAAAAATGTTATTGGGTTTTAAAAATTTTTGAGTTTAGGAACATTCATAAATATTCCTACATATATATATATATATATATATATATATATATATATATATATATAAAATTCTTTTTTCATTTCACCTTTTGAAAGTGAAGTCTAAAGATCCAGAGAAAAATAAAATTCTCTGGTGAGATAAATTATTACAAATGGAGCTTTAAAGTGGTCTGTTTTTCTTTAAATTAATATATATATAAATTATATTAAATTTTTATTCTGTTTTTCTTGCATGCATTCAAGTGTTTTCTTTTTGGGTCATGTTATGAACACCATTACAAGTGTACAGATGTGGATATTATATGTTGATGTTGGTGTGTAATGAAAGTTCTAATAACTCTTGTGCATCAATAAAGAAAAGAAAATCAAAATCAACATGAATTTCAGATATATTTCTAAATAAGAGATATTTATGAAAATGGTACATGCACGTTTGCTGAGGTTTCCATGTGATTGTTTGTCAAAGGCCAGCTCAGCACATTTTCTCCCATTAACAGTCAGTAGTTAAAAAGGGGGAGAGTTTCTTAATTGTCTGCCAAAGTGGACATGAGCCAGGGTTGTCATTGGCTTGAATATTGACCAATCACAGGAGTTGTTACAGCAATGATATTAAAGAGACCTCTGGATTGGCCACTTCCTTTAATTTTGTTACAGACTTAATGTAAAAACTGTCCAAATGTTTGTTGATTTATTATAAATCAAGTCATTTACCTCCTCTATTCACTCAATTTAAGGTGTTAACAACTGCTAATGAAGCAGAATGTTTTGCTCATAAATCCTTTTCAAATTCTACTCTTTACTCACCTGGAGTATCTTCCACTTAGAACTGAGTCTTTATTGAGATTTATGCATATAACTCTCTTCATGGTTTCTGCTATCATTTCTAAACTGAATTGCCTCAAAGGATATGGACTTGATGGTATTGTGGCAGACTTCACCATATTAATTTAACTTTAGATTAGGAAACAGGGCTCACACGGAAAAGGATAGCCAAAAGACATTATTACACATAAAATATGTATTTAACAAGATGTACAATATCAAACAACGATGTGAAGGAAAGCATGCATTTAAGTAAGAAAAGGTTGAATTAACCAAGAGCTGTCTCTCTTTATCTGTTATTTTAGTGTTTCAAAGTTCACTGGAAGAATGTTCATGAGAGTCTCTTGTAATAATTGTTCTTGAAACATATTGCTGTGTAAGAAGACTTTATGTGAGTGTGTACAAGGTATGTTCAGCACATGTGTGTGTGTGTGTGAGTGAGAAAGTTGGTGCATGGTTTCAACTGTCATGGATTCATTTGGCAGTTGAATTTCTCACTAATGAGATGAAAAAGACCTTAGCTTAAATAAGCAACTGTAGGCTCCAAATCAGTGCACAGGAAGAATTATTCTTCACGTGCAAATGATCTGATTGGTTGGCATTGACCAATCAGCAAGCAAGCTTTGAGGAGAATTAAGAAAGCTTCTGTGATCCATTTCTCCCAAAAGTGCACAAAATTGACTACACAAAAATAGAGTGATAACAAAATTGTCGTATTACTGCGATTTGTAAATTGCCTATAATAACGTAGTGGTGATTAATTAACCAATGAATGCTTGGTGTTGTATGTGATTTGTATTTTTGTATGTATGTATGTATGTTCGTGTGTAATAGATTCGCACAGTATCCCTACAAAAGTCCTTAAGAAATGTGCTCCTGAACTGGTTTCTGTTCTATAATTAAAAGAAAAAAACTTGTAATTCCAATGAATGATTTATTTTTTTATGGAAATATTTCTTCTTTGTACTGTTTTACTCAAATTAAGGAGTAACCAAGACTAGCAACTACTAGCCAAAATATTTCCATAAAAAAATAGATCATTTGTTGGAATTACAAGTTTTTTCTTTTAATTATGCAACTACCAATGGAGACAAGCATCCTAACTTTGGTTCCTGTTCTCTCTAAACATTTCAATAAATGCCTTGCTGCTTTTTGCTTTCCTGCTAGTTGGAAATCCTCTTCTGTAGTTTTAGTCTTTAAGAACTCAGGTGAGCCATCTGTTCCTTCTATCTGCCTATTAATCTTCTACCCCTTTTTAGCAAAGTCCTAGAAGTTCTAATCAACTCTGATTAGGTTAAGCATTTCATCTCAGTGTCTTCTCATTTCAAATAAAAGAGTGATTCGTTTTTTTATGCCTTATCACCCTTTTTGAGGTTATTTAAAACTGAAGCATATTCTTGGATTATAAGAATTTTTGGGAGATAATAATGATTTTCTGATATACGTCTTACTATTTAACCCATAGTTGGGAGGAAAAAAGGTGGATTTATACCTTTCTCAAGGTATTTACACATAAGGGAATGTAACAAACTCAACTGGAGTTCAAACTTGTCTCTCCAAGTTCTCATTCCAAGTCACGTATCTAAGTTTACAGCACCTGGTATTCCTGAGCAGTTACCCATTTAGGCTCAACATTTCTTAACTTTGGTGATTGAATGAGAACTATGTTTCAACATGATATGGTCGTAAGCTTCTTTTAGATAAGCGATATGGCTTTTGCTTCTATAAGTCAACTGCTGATATATTAACAATTATTACTGAAAGTATCTATCAAGTTTTAGATAAGAATAGGGAAACTCTGGCTGTTGCTTTGGACACATCTCAAAGGCATTTGACAGAGAATGGCCTCTCACCTTGCAGAGTCTTCTTCCAGATAAGCAATATGACATTTGCTTCTCTAGGCCAACTGCTCATGTATTAATGATTATTGCTGAAATAGTCCTATCAAGTTTTAGATAAGAACAGTGAAACTCTGGCTGTTGCTTTGGACACATCTCAAAGGCATTTGACAGGGTTTGGCATACTGGTCTTTTTGACAAGTTGAAAGGTTATGTGTGACACCTATGGGTGGTCGCAGTCACAGTCCAGCGCCAATATGTGACGTCCACTTGTCGCGACATCAATAAATGACACTGCACAGTCGGCCCGTAGTCAACTCCCAGTTGCGGCACGAAGCTGTAAGGCTTCTTCCACCAGCGTTTTGAGGTTAACTCCTTGTCACTGCCACCATCCTGTGTCCTGGTTGATCTGGTTGTTTCCGGTTCGATACCAGCTTTGTTGTTCTCAGCTCACCTTCAACGCTTGGTCACCGAAGTAACTGCTTTGATCTTAGGTAGACAAAATCAATCAGGCGTCAGGCCATAGTGCAGGCTGAATCCAGGGTAAATGTGATACCACACAAGCGTAAGTAAAAGAAAAATAAAACAAACTCACGAGGTTCAAATATGTTGAGAAATACCAATTATCTTTATCTATCTGTTGAATACAGAAGTGTGTTTCTCTCCTGGCCCGTTTCTATGGATTTGTGACACTTTTTGCGTTTCTTAAGCGAGTTATGGTATCTTAAGTCATTTGTCAATAAAAACTTGCTTTTGGTAGGAAGACTAAGTTGAAAAGGACGTGGAAATCTTATGGTCAGCTTCTGTGGGGCAACACTCTGACTGTAACTCCGACCACGTCTGGCAACTCTAAACTGTGTCCATCTGCCTCAAAATGTTTGTTTACATGGACACCGACCAACTCAGGGGTGGGGCCTGATGTGGTTTGGGTTCTTTGACAATTCTCAATTCCCAACAAGAATTTTTTTGTTCTTAGGCCAGGAAAATTAATTACTTCCCATTTTTGGAAGATTAATCACTTTCCATTTCGGGGGTTTCTTCCTCGTCCGGGAGGAAAGGTCGGAGGAGAGTTATCCTCCCAGACTCTTCCTCTCTCACATTGGTATCTCATACCAATCCCCTCAGTGGGTGTTAACAACTTCTCTGTCTTTCTCATACATTCACCTCTGCCTATCTCCGACGCTACCAGTTGGCCAATGATCTCTTGGCAGTGTGGGCATGGCTAAACCGGACCTCTTAGAATTATTATTGAAAATTCTGTTTACAAAATCCTTTTTTTTTTTTTCCTTTTCCTTTGGCCAAAACATTTACAAATCCCAGATTGCCATTTAATTCCTTATCGCATTCCAAATCCACTTAGCTCGGACCTCTATCAACTCATTAATCACTGTCAAAAAACCCGATATCTGGGTTCTCTGCTGGTCAACCATCAACTGGGTGGCCATGCCCACCCAACAATTAAATTCTTTATTTTTCTTATGTCTCAAAATTTTCTTATCACCAGATGGTCATTTTCGAGTCAACAGTTTGAATAAGCAATAATAATGATCCGCTTTTCGACTCTCTTTTTTTCATGTCATGATTCGTACATAGACCAGATGGCTTCCCTCGTTGAAATCAGGAATTAATGTCAAATGATATCTCTGAAAGACAATGGCCACTCTCCAGGGTTGTCCCAAGTCAAATTTCCTCCACAGTTGCATGTGTCGGTCGGCTTTGTTCATCTTTCAGAATTCTGTTTCGTTTGGCGCGTCACTCCCTTATCGTGACATTAATTAATTTGACAGAATCACAGTCTCGCTCCTTCTTATTGATTTTCTGTCTTTTGGGAAAAGTATCTTTCTTTTGTAGATAAAATAAATTCTTCTTTTTAATGTCGCTCAGTCTATCTTTCAATATAGATCTTTCTCACCTTAAGTATTTCCCGTTTTTAATTTCTATGGTTAATTAGTTAGCCAATAGCTAAATAGTGTCACATATGGTTATCTGGACAAATTTTTGAAGTGATTCAGTTTTTCTTTTCAAATCACAAAATGAAAGTTATCTTGAATAGCCACTCTTCTAGATCTTTTTACATTAATGCAGGTGTCTCCCTATGTGGTTCTTAATTTTCATAAATGACATTCCTGATATCATGAGTTTTCAACTTGGTATCTATACTGATGACACAACTATTTATTCCTGTTTTAATTGGTTCAATAAAATCAAATTGGCAGTTGATCTGAAAAATGACCTACAATCTGTTGTTAACTGGGGCAAGGAATGGCTTGTTAATTTTAATGCCTCCAAAATGAAACTTCTCTCTCTTAATTGTGTGAGATAACCCTTTCTGCCTTCCATCAATATGGTTGATGCTAACCTCCAGAAGAATGACTCATTGAACCTTCTCAGGCTAACATTTTCCACTGACATGAAATGGAAAGATTATATTGAATCAATTGCTAGGTTTGTTGCTAGGAAAGTTGGTTCTGTATCATACTGGAACATTTTTCTCTGGTCTGTTGCTTCTGGTATGTATTTAGAGATTCTTGATAAAATACAGTGAAGAATATGCAATGTTATTAGTCCTGTCCTGGCATTCCAGCTTTAGTCCCATTCCCACCACCATAACATAGCTTTCCTGTACCTTTTCTATAAATATTTTCATGGTAATTTTTCTGATGAACTTTCCTCTATGGTAACCAGACTTTATGAATTTAAGTGTAGTACTAGATTGGCAGCTAGGTCTCATCATTTTATAGTTGAAATGACTAGATGTAACTGTAAATTCTATGCTAATGGTTTTTTTCTCTTGCACTTCTTGCTTGAAGAACTATCTTTTGGCCTCTTGCTTCCCAGTCAAATTTGATTGTCAAAAATTTAAATACAATATCAATCATTATCTTCTGTTTTCTTATTTCTTGTTATTTTATTGTTCTCTCTCCTTAATAATGTTTTTTTTTTCATATTCTTTCACGCTCAGTACTTCCTTGCATCTTAGTGAATTTATTGCCTTGCTTGGTGTGAAATGATCAAATATCTATAAGATCTAAGTAATAAAATTAGGAGAATTGTAGCCTGATTAATTTGATCTTAAATCACTGTTTTTTTCTAATACTGCTAGGTTTGTTGCTAGGAAAGTTGGTTCTGTGTCATACTGGAACATTTTTCTCTGGTCTGTTGCTTCTGGTATGTATTTAGAGATTGGTTGATCTTTTCATTTTTTTACAATTATGTTATGCCTTTTAAAATATATATATATAATAATAGCTTTTATTGATGAAATATATATATATAATAATAGCTTTTATTGATGAGAAAAAAATTCTTAAATATACCAATTTGTCTCTGAGAAATGATACCACAATTTATATGACAGTGAATATTCTCATGTTTTAAGGTAACAGTTGCTCTTATCCCTTCCCTTCATGCACAGATTTCAGCCTAATAAACTATTTTCCTGTATAGGTTGAGTCCCAGTTTTTGGCAGAAAAATTGGTCCTAAAAACTTTGCAAGTATCTCCCATAATTTGACAATTGGTCAACCTTTTCACTGTTAAATTGGCATTGGAATAAATGACATTAGAATAAAACTTTGACTTCAGTGGTTGAAAATTAGGTTGAAACAAGCTACAAGGAATTCTATTGATGGTATATTTCTAGGCAAGTATTTATTTAACTTAGTTAGGATAGAAGATTATTTTAATACAAGTTATTTTGAAACTTGTAAATATTCTTCGTTCATGTCACCAAAAGCTGCTCTTAGCTCCTCCCATTATTCATGGATTTCAGCCATAAGAGCTAATTTTTTATCTCAAAAACTTGTTTTGAGACCAGTTTGGTAATGTAGTCAATTTGGTCCTCATTGAGTGCTCCAATTCTGTAACCTTGTGCCAGACTAAGGAAAGCGCACTAAATACATACACAGACTCTGCGGTGGAGCAGCAGTTGCTTGTCTTTTTTTTAACAATGGTGTCCACCCTGTACAAGGCTCAAGAGCCACTTGATGTAAAAGCTTAATGAGTAAGCGGCACAGTTTATGGGGGGATATGTGGGGAAGATAATGGTTGACCCTAGACTTGAACAGATTAAGATTGTAGTGATCAGGGAGGTATCCTGTTGGAAGTCAGTTCCACAAAGCAGTCGTTTGTAAGAAGAAGCTGCTCCAGTGGGACTTACATCTCGCCAATGGAATACTAAGAGAATGAGGGTGCTTTGCTATAAGGTCTTGCAATATATTGACAATGTGTTAAATCTGATCACTTCAACTTCCCCTCTTAGAGTGAAATTTGAGCATCATCTCTGCACAGTTTTTGCCAATTAAGCATCTTTCTCCCACTAAAACCTATGGTCAAATCAGGCTGAAAACAACAGTTCCCATTGATTACCAAAGTTAAGTAGCATCATGTCCAATCAATACTTGGATGGGGGACTACTTGGAGGGCAACACCTGGTACTGTAAGCAACTTCTTAGAATTTAAGATATTTTTTGCTTTAAATAACCCACAAAGAGTTGATAAACTGTAAAAAATCAATCAATTTCACTAAAGCAATCTCAGGGGGAAAATGGTTCATTTTATTGACAACATAGAAAAACATAAATTTTAAAATGTATTATCAACAAATTTGTTCTGAAATTTTTAAGCATTTTCATTGATACATTTTGATTATTGGGTCCAGTCAAGGGTTTTATCAGACTTGTCATAATTTATAAAGGCTTATAACTAGCCATGATGAGGAGGAAAAGGGGTCTACCAAAAACAGAGGAAGAACAGCGGCTTCAAATGTCAGCAGTTAAACCTCTTCCCCTCTAGACCAGTCTAGTAATGAGGATGTTAGAGACAATCCTCATTGGGGCACCTACTATTAAGGTGTTGTGCCATTTTGAGACAAGATTACTTATTTCTGAGATGAGGTATTATGAACATTATTTACATTATTCGGACTATTTGCCTCATCTTTTTCACCATATTTATTACAACGTTTCAAAATTTTTCAAACATGGCATGTGGAACTAGAACAGTCTAACCCAGTGAGCAAAATAAAGGGTTAAGTTCAACATTCCAACCACCTGAAGAAAGTCGGAGCGTACAACGGCCGAAACGTTGTAATAAATATGGCAACAAAGATGAGGACAATAGTCCGAATAATGTAAATAATATATATATATATATATATATATTAATTGCTTAGAAAAAATTAAATTTTTTTTTTCCTGTAAATAAATGGAGTGCTCCATTATTATTATAGTACAGCCTAAATATCAATATTTAAATTTTGCAATGGTCAGTTTTCAGTCAGCATCTGACAATTGTATCATGCATAAAACTCAGAGTTGTGCTACTGGTGAGGAACAAAATGTATATTTATTCTTAGTATAAGTTTTAGCTCTGTTATACATTGAGCATTTTTTTATAACCACCAACACTCAATGTGTGATACTTTATTTATATATATATATATATATATATATATATATATAAAACAGAAAGTTTCTAAATAATAAAAATCTATTAAACAATAGACATGAGTTAACGGTTTTTTGCCGACATCATCAAATTTTCGCATTGAATAATTAGCATAAAAACAAACAAACAATAAAATAATTTTTAAATTCCATAGTCTAAATAAATAGTTTAAATGCCCTACAAAAAAAAATGATAACCCTTTATGAAGTCGTCAAAAAAACAAATGTTAGTGATTTATGACAGTTTTTTTATATACACAAAACCCTTTCAGAAAAAAATAAAAAATAAAATAAAAAAATAAATAAATCTCCATAGACACTTAACCAGACTAGACGATGTCATCTTCCGCTTTAAATTTAGACACCCCAACCTTACCCTGACTTGATGTCTTTGAATGTAACTGAGATATTGATACAAATTATTAACCCTTACACCCCTTTTCTTTAAATAATTGCTCTAGCCATTACCATAGTAATTTTAATTTTAATAAAGAACATGCTTATAAAATGCGTAAATTTCAGGAATTAGTTATTCCAAAAAATATTTCACTTGAAGATGGAACAGAGCTTGGTACTTTAATTCAATTTAATTCAAATAATTATATTGAAGTTTTCGGCTCTTGTTTCGAAACATGAGAACGCTTATGTAGCGTTGGAATCATATTTTTAAATAAATAATTATATTTATGCTCTACTTTTGTATTGAACACTATTTTTTAAAAATAATAACAAAAATACTAAAGAACTTTGGATTATTTACCTAACGAGTTCTTTCCTATTTTCTATATATTTTTACACACACACACACACACACACATACATACATACATATATATATATATATATATATATATATATATATATATAAGATAATGATATATATTTTTATATATCAAGAACAATTTGGGGGAAATGTATGAAAAAGTCAAAAAGGTTTACTTGTGATGCATCTCGTCTTTGATTATTTCATATTCAATGGGAAACAAAAGGCTCATAAAATATTCCAAAATAGAAAACAGGTCCCTCCTGACAAACCCAATGAATCAAAAAAAATATTATCCTACCAACTAACTCTATCAAATCTAAAATTGAAAAGAATCTATCTAAACTCAACATCAAATTTGTTAGTACCACATCTAAAACAATAAAAGTCTTAGTCAATACTAAACAAAACAATAAGCTAAAACCTGAAGGAGGAGTTTACTCTATCTGCTGTAATAGTCATAAAAAATACATAGGAGAAACATCAAGGAATCTAAATAAAATATCATATGAACACAAAAGGAACATTTTACAAAACAATACATCAAATGTGTTAGTTGGCCACTGTAACGAGACTAACCACAATTTTGACATAAAAAATGTTACCTTGATCAAAGGAGAAAATAATTCACTATAACAAAAATGTTTAGAGAGTGCATTGATTGCAAGATCATCCACAATAAATTTGTGCCCTGGCTCTTACATCATTTCGCCATTCCTGGCAGATCTTCTATTTTCATAGGGGGATATCTAATAACAAAAATGATGGAAACAAAAAGAATGTAAATGAAATTGGCTAGATATAAAAAAAAAATTTTTTAAATTAAAAATTTCCAGCATCCTTTGCTTGTTGTGTACATATATAGTTGCACCAAAATAACAAATTAAGTCTGAGGAAGTCCTAAAGAAAAAGTGTGTCACAACAAAATCTTTTCCCCTTTGTCATATATATATATATATATATATATATATATATATATACAAATAAAGAGAAAGAACAGACAGATTAAGAATCCACCATTCTTAGTATTTACTTTTTTTGTAAAAAGTGCTCGATATAACATAGAGCAAAATATTATGGTAATATTTTTATTATAAAATATTTTACATTGCTACACAAAAATTTCTAAGTTTTGGAACTTAAAAATTGTTCCTCATCAGGTGATGTTGGATAACTTATGATGAAAATGATTTACTTGGGAAAACACAAAACAATTCGCTAGCTCATTTGAGTGTTAAAAAGAGGGGGAAATCAAGAGTCCATTTTACTCTGCTATTTGACTCATAGGGAGTGAGACAAAGAGGTAGATTGATACCTTTTCTAAAGGCAAAACAGTGACAGAAAAATGAAGGTAAAAAAAAATTTGTACAAAAGGGAATGTAACAAAATATGCCAGAATTTGAATTCCGTCTTCTGCTTCTGTTTTCTGCATTGATAACCGTTATAGTCACTTAAATGTTCACTTTGTACTGCCATGAATATAATTCACTAATTAACCATAATTAACAGGTTATTCGTTAGCTGCAGTTGAGAGATTAGTGCAAAATAAACTAGTTCTTGTAAATTTTCAATTCTATAGCCAAATCAGCTCATCCTTCAAATTTATTTCTATTTGATCTTGACAAATATCTACACATACACACATACATTCACAACACAAGTCTCTCTAAACCCAAACATGTAAACACCCACATGCATATAGAAAGACACATATGTAAGTAAATACATATATACAGATACACATAATCTCCTTTCATACACATACATCGAAAGGAAAAATGCACAAAAATCACTTGAACACACTCACACGTCAAATACAAAAGCATACTTACACAAAAAACAGCCCAACAAACACATACATACAAAGACACTTGCAAACACACACATATATGCATACACATTCATACACTCAAAGACATAAACACAAATTCAGTGATATATATGCACACACACACACCGATTCATACTAATATAAAGATATACATATAGGTACATATATATGTAGAATGATGTGTACAAGTTGTTTTATGTTGTTTTGTGTTGCATGTAAAAGTATAACTGGTGTTACAAAGGAAATGTATAAGAAAATAAACATTACAATTCTGTATAAGTTACTATTTATCCAGTTCATGACATGTGAAAAGATTCTGCTTGGAAACATGTCCCCATGTGTAATAAAGTAAATCCTGGTCTGTACACCGGAATACAATAAAGACGATTTGGTTGCATTTGAAAGAAACATTTACTTATATATATATATATATCCCATTGAGTGCATGGTGAGGAAAGAAAAAGTATATTTATTATTAGTCTAAGTATATATATATATATATATATATATTAGTCTAAGTATATATATATATATATATATATATATATATATATATAACCAAACTCATTACCATATGGTTAACCATTGGTTACCATTTTGGTTCTCACCAGTCGGGGTGCAATTAAAATGCACCAAAACGAAGTTGCATCTTTGTAGTGAGTAAACTGTTTTTGTCTATATGAAAAATTATAATAAATAATTATTGCTCTACTATCAGTATTGAGTTCTCTTTTGAATTAATGTTGTAAAGGTTAGAATTTATATATTATTTTCATTCTCATTACATCGGAGATATATATATAATCGTCAGTCTCTGACGCTTGCATTTAGCATGAAACAGGCTGTCGTCACTGAGTGTTGACTTCAGTGTTCACTTTTAGATTTACACGCACTATATACCTGATATTGAGCACTTTAACCCATAGATATAGCCTACCTTAAATCATATACATATATTAGTCTGATGAAGCTCTAAAGGACGAAATGTGTCACACAAAAACTTTTCCACTTTGTCATACTTCTTTCTTCTAAAATTGTTCTTGATATATAAAAAACAAAAATTTATATATCACTATCCCATATATATATATATATATATATATATATATATATATATATATATATATAGTTTATGAAAAACTAGGTAATCCATATGGGTAAACCTAAGGAGGATAAAATCCACAGCTCAATTTAAATCCAGAGCAAATAATTTAAATAAAAACAGACCACTTTAAGGTTCCATGTAATAAATTATTTCACCACAGCCAAGGGCTGTTGTGAAATAATTTTAATTTAAAGTGCTCTGTTTTTATTTAAATTATATATATATATATTATTTTTTTATTTTTATAATCCTGCTGATCCAGTAGGTGAAACCTAGGTAGATAGGTTCTGGCTCTTTAGGTATTCTAAATTTGCTCTTCTTAGTGTACTGAGCACTTTTTTATGTATTAGCTTAAGTAACTCTGTCGGTGTTTTTTCTTTTGGCTAGACTTTGTGGTGCTGGTTGATTATTTTCAAGCAGTATGGATGTTTTTAGTCTTTTCTTTTTTTATTGGCTCTTTTTCCCAGTTATCAGTTTGTGTAATATTTTTTTAATTACAAATTGCATCATCAGAGTTTTTTTTATACCACCTGTGTTATAGTACAGGTATAAAAAAAAGCTCTAGTTAATATTATTGAGCACATTTTAAGTTCCATATGTCATGGAGCAAACACCCATCCCTTATATGTTTAAAAAATATTCCTCTACCAAATAAACACCAATACAAATTAGCATTATTAAAAAGATTGAATCTTTTATCTCAAATATAAGATAGAAAGCACATTTTTTTCTTACAATTTTCTAGACTAAATTGCAAGATATACAAGAGTTTTATGGCTTTAAAACTAATGTCCACTGCCCACCCTACATGTTAAAGAAATAAATATACTAATAATTGGATTAGTTAAATCTATAAGGTTCAGAAATGTTAGTAATGGCATACAGCAGTAAATGAAGAGTGAACTTAAGGACATCGAGTGTATCAACAAAATCTTTAAGGCAGATAAGTTGGATAATTTGAATATTATAGATGAGCCCTAATAAATATAAACAAATGTTGCATAAAGTAATTAAATATTACAAAAAAGCTCCACCTAATTTAGAGGCTGATGAGAATAAGGAAACCAATTTATTAGCTAGTAAATTGAAAACAGAAGATCGGATAGAAAAATTTTATATCAAAAATTCTTTTATCATTCTAAAGAACCACAAAAGTGATATCCGTGGTAATCCAGCATGCAGGTTAATTAATCCCACCAAAACACAACCAGTAAGGTTATTTTGCAAGATATTTGAGCTCTACTTAGAATAGTTTTAAATATAAACATATAATTTTAAGGATTATGACAAAAAGGCTCCTTCATAAAATGGGTAATTCCATATGAAATCATCCAGAAAAATGGAAAGTTGTTAACCTTACCACATGGATTTTCTTAAGATTTTAACCAGTAGTAGGTATCATAAAAACAAGACAATCCTGAAAATTTGAGCCTCTAAGTCCAAGCAGTTCAGAAAATATGTCATTTTTAAGCCTGTTGTAAAGTATGCCATGGTTTGGCACCATTGCTAAGGTTCTTAATTGCAGGTCCCACCAAAATTGATAGTAAACAATAGGACCCCCCCCCATTAGTGGAAGGTCCCCACCATTTACAAGATAATTGATGCAGATTATAACAAAACTGTATGGGCCATTTGCTAAACTTCATTCCTAGATAAAAATATGTTATCACGTGTTTTGGTTGGTGATTATTTTTCTAGATGTGAATATTTCTCATGAGATTGTTTTTATTTCACAAGCATTTCAAAAACATTTTGAATTTGTGTGCCCACAAACAAGATTTTGGGATGGATGCTGAGTGGGTATTATTTGCCATAAGCCATGGTAAATCGCCTTGTGATGGCATAGGTGGTGCAGTAAAACATCACACAGCCAAACAAAGTTAACATAGTTAATTGTGGGCCAACAATGAGAGAACAAGACTTCATTATTGTTTCCATTCATGATTGTAGCATGGGAAACACTTTAAAAAATAAAGTCTCATTTACCTATAGTGCCACATTATTTTTTCAAGATATTTCCCAAATGTCAAAATTTACTCAAATTGTTGTATAGCTCAAAAATGGTTGATTTCTAGGTGTTTTTGATATCATTTTTAAATTCCCCAATCTCAAAAACTTTTCTGTGCAAATTTTCATGGCTTTAGCATGTCTGGATGGAATTTTATTGAAGAAAAATGGATTATGTAATGCTGCTGTTTTCATGCAAAATCTTTAAAATATTTTCTGAACTGCTTAGATTTAGAGGCTCAAATTTTCATAATTGTCTTGTTTTAATGATGCCTACCAAAATAATGGTTAAAATTTTAAGAAAATCTGTGAGGTAAGGGTGACATGGTCGGGATGATTTAATGTGGAATTACCCAAATACGACATTAAAGAATTTTATCCGTCAATTACAGAAAATCTGTAAATGAGGCATTAAATTTAGCTAGGGAATATATGTTGATATTGGAAGATAAAATCAAAATCATTAAACATTGCCAAAAAAACATTGCTGTACTATAATGAGGTTTTGAGGATTATAATAGGGGTTAGTGGTAATTTCAATAATCCTATGGGGGCTTATGATGGGGCTAGGGAATTGTGAGCTAGTTGGTTGCTTGCATTTTATACAACCTCAACAACATTATTGACCCCTGCAACCATGGCCTTTATCAAGACAATGTGTTGATTATTGTTGATAATTGCACCACTAGAAAAGGCAATATTATTAAGAAAAAATTGCATTGGTTATTCGATAAGTTTGGATTCAAGTTAGATATCCAAACTAATTTAAAAATTACAGATTATTTGGATATTACACTTAACTTGTACAATGGTACTATGTCCCCATTTAGGAAAAATAACCAATACCCATGTTATATCAATGTAGGTTCTAACCACCCTAGACAAATTTTCAAGCATATCTCTGATGACATTGTTTAGATTATCTACGAATTATTCTGACATCAATACTTTTACTCAAAGTAAATATGATTATGAGCTGATGCTAAAAATACAAAACCAAACTTGTTTATAAAACCACAGATGAAACATCCAATGTATGTAATAGGGAGAAGAATAGAGGAAGGAAAACTCTATGGTTCACACCACCATATAATATGGCTGTAGCTAATAAACTAGGGAAGGAGTTCTTTAGATTATTTAAGAAGGATTTTCCCCCATCGAACAACCTATACAAAATACTTAACAAAAATACTGTTAAATTAAGCTATAGTTGCATGCCTAACACTGCAAAATTGATCAATAAAAGCAACACTAAAAAGCTTAAGAATAAACAACATATTGAGTTCCCCAATTGCAACTGCATTAATAAGGTTGCTCATCCCCTTAAGTGCAGATGCCAATATGAATGCATAGTGTATAAGGTGGAGGTGTATAGCAGCGGACCCAATAATAGTAGTAATAATAATAATAATAATGGTAAAAAAATGTACAAAAAATGATATTACAATCATAGAAGTAGTTTTGCACATGAAATATACAGGCACAGGACTGGTTTACCTGACTATGTGTGGGAAATTAGCAAGAAGGATGGTATAGATCCTATATTAAAATGGGACACAGTAAAAAATACCTCATATGTATGGAGGAAAATTAGCTATAGCTTCTTACAATAACCCTAATGAATTATGCAATCAGATCTGAAATACTTAATGGTTGTAGGCATAAAAAGCCTGGATACTGGGCAAATAGAATGTGGGTTTGGGGGTTTTTATGATAATTTTTTATTCTTTCTTGTGGCTGCTTTATCAATAAAATGTCATTTGAGCCAACCACTTTAGTCAAAATTATCCTGATGATCCAGTAGGTGAAACTTAGGTAGATTCTGGCTCTTTAGGTATTTTATATAATACATATATATATATATATATATATATATATATATATATAATCTCCAAGTATAGGATTGGTGTATATGGAATAAATTCCAATAACCAGAAATACTATTCTTAAAAAAGTGCTCAATTCAGAGTAGAGCAATTATAATTTATTTGAAAATTATAACATAAATATGTTATAAAATCACTATAAAAATAGCCATTTTGTTTCAAAATTTTTGGCGTCTTATCAAGTGATGGTGTTGAATGTAGATTCTACATTCAACACAATCACTTGATAAGACACCAGAAGTTTTAAAACAAAATGGCTTTTTTTGTAATGATTTTATAACATATTTATAATTTTTAAATAAACTATATTACCATAAACGATATAAAAACAAATGTAAATTTAAAAATCCAAGAGGAAGGGAAAATTTTCTATTCCATGTTTAAAGAATTTTTTTTCATGAAAAAATATTCAGAAGTCTGTTTTCAACTTTCCCTTTGTTTTTGAATGTTCTGCCACTTATGAAATATTCTAATCACAGAAGCCTTGGAAAATCTGTTGGGTTTAAATCTTGTGAATATGGAGGATGTGGCAGATCTGCCCATCCTAACAATCTTATTTTTTCTTGAGTTTGTTTTGCAGATGGTGAAAGGTTGTGTTTGGTTCTTAAGTGAAAGCTCATGAGGAACTCAAATTTCCTCTTTCACAAGTTTTCTAATGAAACTCTGAAATGAACTATAATCAAAAACACTGACACAGACACCAACAACTCTAACATACACACATACACACACATATATATATATATAAAACAAGCAAACATACACTTTCTGGTTTCTCGACATTGCATCTATTATACAGTGAGGTGAAACAAGTATTTGGACAGTAAAAAAAAAAATGGATTTAGAATCATATATTGAAAGAAAAGCATTGTCTAAAGCTCACAATATATTCATAAAACAATTATATGTAAGGATTTTATTTTGTGTCAGGTATTTGTATATGTAAGCAAAAATGTTACTTTTTTTGTTTATCAGGAATTGAACTGTATCACCTCATATCCATGAACTTGACTGATGTTTCCGCTAACCTAATGAATATTCATGAGCACTCCTATACCCCAAATTTTTGAAAGCTAATAACGTTTTTGCCTATGTATATAAATACTTGTCACAATATAAAATTCTTACATTTGCCTTGATAAAGCCCTCACAGGACAAAATTCATCTGCTAAGATAAGCTTTCCTTTTGTCTTTATATATCATGGCAATGACCTGCCATACCATTTACATTGTATCAAATCACCCACATTCCCTCTGTTTTCCATTGGCGAGAAGTAAGTTCCACTTGAACAGCTTTGGAACTGACTCCCAAGAAGATGTTTCCATGATCACTACAATCTTAACCTGTTCAATTGTAGGGTTAACTGCTACCTTCCTCTCCTTTCTGTACAAACTGCCTTCTAACATAACCCTCTACATCGAGTGTCCCCTGTTGAACATTATTGTAATATATATATATATATATATATATATATATAATATATATATGCACATTTCATTGAATACGACAGACAAGGTACTTTGATTTAGTTCTTTATACAATTTCTCATGTGATCTAATAATTTCTTTCTTTTCAGATGATAAATTATATAAAAACTGTCTGAATGTTCTTTTTATCCAAGCACTATCGGCTATACATTTAGCCATTTACAAGGTTGAAATATATAAACTGTTAACAGGAAAGAGTTTGTTGCATGTATGTATTTATATAATGTTTTCATTTCCAAAACACGGTCAAGATATTGTGTCCATGTTCATAGTTGATATTATTGGGTGTTGGTTTTTTTGTTTTTATTAATAAAGTTTACATTATTTTTAGCCTTTTTTTGCATGTAGATGATGCTATATGTGTTGTCAACAAGTATGTTACGAATAGGGTCTGGTAGGTCTTCATGAATATTTAAATGAGATCTAATTGAGCTATGGTCAGAAAGGTGTAGAGTGAGTCTTCGTCAAACATGTAGTGTGGCCTATATAATTATTTACGAATTTTGATTGATCAGTAATACAATTCCTTATTGGATATTTAAATTCATAAATAATATTTATCCTATTTAATCTTGTTCTAAGAGGTGAATTATTATTTTTAACTATAAGTTTAGAGGTTTTAAATTTTTTATAATAAATAATCTAATTTTTTTGCTGTTGTCAACTGGTATTGTGCATTGTTTTATAATGTTCTTAAATTCTACTTTTGTCATGTTTATAATTTTCATTCATTTGATTTTTACAAAAAATATTAATGTTATTGTTTATGTTTCTATTCTTGTCATTGCTATCAGCTACCTTAGAAAACGCCTAATATGGAAATCCAACAACTGATTAGGAAATCTGTTATTAATATGCATTTGTTTTACATTTTTTAATTCTTTAAAGAAAAGCATGTGAGTGGATGAATTCTTGTGCGCTCACTTGAGGAAATATTTAATGACACCTATTTTATATCTAAGAGGATATTCACTAGAGAAATTAAGATGGCAAGAGTCTTTACTAGTTGTTTTTTTATAAACAGAAGTTTTAAACATGTTATTACTAAAATCAACAAGATTATCTAAGAAAGGAAGTTTATTTTTTTCACTAAGTTCATAAGTAAAATTTAGGATGGAATTTTGTTGAAATGTAGCTTTCAGATTTTCTATTTCCATCTTGTTTTCAGCTAAAGTAAATATATTGTCTACATAGTGAACATATATTTTAGGTTTACTAACTTTGGTAAAAACCTTGTTTTCAACATAGGACATAATAATTGGAGAAGCATGGCCCGAGAGGGTTTCCCATACTTCATCAGTTCGTGTGTAAATAATACCATTCTAGCTATAAAAAGGAACTCTAGTGGTGCAAGCAAGCAATAGTTTTCTTAAAATATTGAGTTGGTTGGAGTGATGGAGGTGGAATTAAATTATTTTTATACACCGAATTAATGATAATATCAATAGTTTTGAAGATGGGAATGTTAGTAAATAAATTCTCTACATCAAGTGATGCAAGAATGCCTTGGTTTGTTTTTACTTTTGTGCTTTTAAGTCTTTGGAGGAATTCATGGGTAGATTTAATGCTATAGTTAGTAGGGAGATATGGGGTAATAATATCATTGAGAAATTTTCATAGTTGGTATATGCATGTTGGAATCGGAGAAATAATAGGTCGTAATGGGGATCCCGGTTTGTGTATTTTAACATTACCGTATAAGTAGCCAGTTTGGTAATCTCCAATAATTTTGTTTATTTTTAGGGATCCTGCAACAGCATTGTTAGATGTTATGAGTTTATTAACATATTTCTTGAGAGATTCAGTCGTGTTCTTATTCAATTTAGTAAATTTAGAACGATCATCAATGAGGTGCTGAAGTTTTTTGTGATAATCCAATTTATCCAAAATTATGTAAGTATTGGATTTATCAGCTTTCCTGATGATCATATTAGGGTTGTTTTTATCATGATAAAAGTGCTCAAAATATTGTCCCCTGATGAACATAACTGTAATAGATATAATATATATATAATAAAGCACTATAAGATCATATAAAAATAAAATTAATAATTTGGTAACTTACCTGTCAGGTGAAAACATGTTAACAAGTAAGTAAATAAACTATTTGTTTTGTATGAGCTTACCCACCACACATCTGTGTGTTTAAAGTTTATATTCATATATATCTTTACACATATTTGCACATTAAAATATACACTAATATTCAAGTACTTGTTACCGTATATGAATACACATGTTTATATAACTATACACATTTATATTTATCTCTTATATAAAGCATGTATCATCTTTTTCTCTCTCTCTCTCTCCCTCTCACAGTCTCACACACCCACACTTTTCATGATGCACAGGAAATGGTATTTGTGAAAATGCAGGAAAATAAAACAAGTTAAAAAAAAAAAAAAAAAAAACGGTCCATCATTGACTTCCCCCAGGGAAAAAGTTCACAGTAACTGTTATTTATTTGTTGAGCGCGCACACGCGTGCATGTGTGTGTGCTTGCACGTGCGCGTGTAGAAGATGGTTGCATGGATAAAAAGGTCATAAACTGGAACAGAGACGAACAAGAGAGAAAAATGCCAAGAGGTTGCTGTCAAAATGAATGTCAGGAATTTATTAGCTGAAAAAACAAAAAAAAAAGGATGAGTTCGGCTCAAGTTATGCAAATTTTAGTTTATTTCTTTCACGTCTCTCTTCCTCAATTGTTACCCAGCATCCTGCAGCCATCCTGGTAAAAAATTGTTAAAACATTTCCCACCCTATCTCATCTGTTATTTACAGATTAGGAATTTCTAAGTGAAAAAAATATATCACATGCTTGCTGGGAATACTTGTGCAAACATGTTCTCCCTTATTTTTTCACCATTATTAAAACTGGTTGTGAAAATTGTCATTAAAAATATATTGGATCTTTGTATTTATCAGTTTAGCACAAGATATCCACACCTTCATATTTGCGAATATATCCATATATATATATAAGAAATTATAATAAAAATATTTGGAAATCACTACACAAAAGCTTTTTATGTTTCAATACTATGATTGTATTTTTTCAGGTGATGGTAAAATACAATTATAGTATTGAAACATAAAAAGCTTTTATGTAGTGATTTTAAAATGCTTTTATTATAATCTCTTATAATAAAAATATAATAATATATTGCTCTACTTTGTATTGAGCATTTTTTTTAATGTAAATGCTATGAACAGGGAATTTTTATTCCATCTGTTTTCTCTCATTTGTGTGTGTGTATATATATATATATATATATATATATATATATATGACAAATTGTAAAAAGTTTTGGCAATGTGTTTTTGTGACACATCACAAAAACTTTTTCCAATTTGTCATACAACTTTTCTTTCAAAACTTCTTGATTATAAATCTGTATATATTGTTATCCCATATATATATATATATATATATATATATATACACACAGAGTTTGGCAAAGAAATGTATACACACTTCAGGAAAAAACTTGTATAGATATTGTAATATTAAATTTATTCAGACATCACAATATTAATACAAGTTACGTTTGGACTCAACAATCAGAAAAGATGTTAAAAATGGTGGTCTTTACCTTGCAGACATTTATTAGTATGATAAACTACTGCTTGAGCAATACAATATAGTTGGTTTTCTGCGATGCCAAACATCCTTTAGTGTCCACCCCCCCATATGTAAAGGTTTTCAGGTG
>OZ010587.1:18793784-18868784 GCA_963932145.1 Acanthosepion lycidas | reverse complement strand
GAGACGAGCCTCATGAAACGGAGTGGCACTTGCAGTGTGTCTCACTGGCCATGGTTTGAGGTAATGCTTTCTCCATCATTGCAGCTGGCAGAGGTTAGAAAAAAAATTGTTTATAGTTATGTTGTTCTGGAATTGTCATCAGTGGTCAACTGTACTTGTTTTGTTTCAATAAATTTTGTTTAAAAGTATTTTATATTTAAAACATTCTAAAAATACAAACCAATGAATTCAATGCCAAGTTTATCATTAATCAATTTATAATGAAATAAATATTTATTTTTTAATTCATTAATACTTTCATAACATTATAAATAAAAAACTTGTTTTCATAGTTATTTATAAAATTGTAAATAAATATTTGTAGATGGTTTACATATTTTGATAATTTTGTATTTTTTTTTTAATTATTAAATAAAAAAAATTCTTTTCATATTTATTTCTTTATAAAATGGTAAATAATAATTTTTTTATAAAAGGTAAATAATAGATATCGCATTGTACTTGGTTCACATATTTTAATAATCTTGTAAAATTTGTAAATAAACATTGCCAAGAGGGAATATAGTGCAAGATACAAGGCTGACTCAAGGCGCTGGAAACTCGGGCAGTCACCCAGAATGCCATCAAGGCTGAGAGTGCCATCATGTTTTTGGGATTTTCCAAACAAAAAGGAAAAAATGTGAAAATAATAAATAAAATGAAAAAAAAAAAAAAATATCAAGTGTAATACTTGACAGAGCTTTTAATTCTTTATCAGAGAGGTTTGAATTGTCACAAAGTTTCAATAACACATAGGATTTTTAAATGACTTAAAAAAGATTTACCAGATAAAAATAAACTCAAAATATATTCCAAACCTTGACATGTTAAGGTAGCAAGAAAATAGGGATATTAATGGATGTGGTCTCTTGACTGAACTGAATATTGCAAAAGAATTATTTCCTGAACATGTAAAACTTCCAATACAAGTTGTTAGGTTTATAGACATTAATAAGTTACAGGATGTCATGCCAAATCTGTAGGCTGCATTGAGAATAATGATTACTATTCATATTACAGTGGCCACTGGAGAGAGAAGCTTTAGTAAACTAAAGCTTATAAAACATCCTTGCAGTCGTACATGACTGAAGACAGATTAAATTCTTTGGCTATTTTGTCAATAGAAAATGAACTTGTAAAGAAGATAGGTGTAGAAAGTGCCATTAAAAGATTTGCAGAACTAAAGGCTAGAGAAAAATGTTTTAGTTCTGATAATGAATATTTTCTTTCGCTTGTGTTAAGCTGTATATTGTAATAAACTCGTTATTCTATATTTTCCGTTTTTCTCCTTGTGAAAAATTTAAAAAATTATACTTGTAAAGGCACCAAAGTTCAGCTTAGCTGGGATGCCATCAATCCTAGGGCCGACCCTGACAAAATAATCGCAGTGTCAAGAAAAAAGACATCCTTTTGACATATTGATGTTTTTTTCAAGCATGAAGGTTAAAGTTTGCTGGAATTATATCAATTTACTTTTACAGATTAATAAAAAATTTATTTGAAAAAATTTCAGCAGATTATTACATACAGAAGGAAACTGAAAATGTATAATGGTTGAAATGCCATAACTAAAAAAAAAAAAAAAAAAAACCCAAGATGAAGAGTTTGAGAGTATTTTATAATTGTGGATGTGCAGGTGGTGTAATAGATAGCAGCTTGGAATGAGAAATCAGACATCAGGGTTCAAATTTAAGTTGCGTTCATTAGATCCACTTATGTGCAAATTGGGAAAGATATGAATCTATCTCCCCTCCCCAGTTATAGGTAAATAGCAGGACAAATTGATTCCTATATCCTTGATTGGCAAGAGTCTAAGAGAAGGAAAACCGAATTCAAACCAGCCTGGAGAGGGGTGTTGTCTGTCTAGGTATCTTGCCCTAGACACACCACTACTGCAATACGTTTAGTGCCCCTATAACTCTAATGGCTTATGGGGACTCAAAATGTTGCAATTGTCATGATTCAAAGAAAGTTCATAAAACAATGGTGCCATAATTGGTTCAGATGAACAAAAAAATGCTTTAATGGAAAAAAAAAGATTATATGTAAGTAAATCCATGTTTAATATAAATCCAGAACCAACCCTAGTAGCAGAAGCTATAGTATAACTTGTCAGACCAGCCGAAGGAAGGACAGATGAAAGGAATATCTGCAAACAACTGATCAGGAAAGTATCCTCTTGTGGGTCATGGGAAGAAGCTTGAGTGGAACTTACATCTCACCAATGGAATATGAAAGGGAATGAGGGTGGTTCACTGCAATGGGCGTGGCATGGCGGGTCTTATCTGTGGGGGTAAGAACTGGTGGAACTAAGGAATGTAATTCATCTGAGCACTTTTCATGGAAATAGAGAATAGCGAGAGGCTCGCCACATTTTGTTTGTGGAAATGGGGTTATATGGTGGAAAATAATTCATCACTCACAAAGATGCAAAGATGCTTTTAGACTCTATTGAGCCTGAACAGTGGAAAGAGGGCTGCTCTTGCCCATATATGGAAGAATACTCCATTTTTGTCCTGACCTCCTCTTGTAATGGTAGAGGATAGCAAGAAAGACTTGTTTCAGGGGTGGTGTTTTGTCTAAAGAAATCATAAACAGTTTTCTAAAACTTACACATCTGGTGTTCTGTGACGAAAATTGCCAATAATTGTTGATTTTACTGGAAATGTTCAATGTTCTTCAGAAAGAAAATGGCCTAGATTTCTTTCTTACCAAACAGGGGCTGGCAAAGAAAACATCTTTGAAAGTTCACAGAAAATGCATTCAGAATTACTGTCTCAAAGTAAATCATTTGTCTAAACCAAAGCACATGTTAATTAGTAAAATCTACAGTTTTATTTTCACACAGGACAAAAAGTTTAACCCTTAAGGTATGTGTAGAAAAGTGGGTTCATAAACCTATTGTAAAGGTTCTTTTTATATGCAACATGTGGATGTGTGTAGATGCTACTTGTTTTAAATATGTGTCCATTTTCTAAAAATTTTCTTTCTTTCAAGTTTCATTTTTATTACTACATAAAAATTAAACCTGTTACGGATGTGAATCAACCCACAACAAAGAAAAAGAGTGTTTAAATATAAAACTATAAGATATTTTTATTTTCATGTTTTTTTTCAACTAAATTTTCCTTAGTGTGTGTGAGTGTTAAAGTTTTTATATTTGTCAGGATATAGTCCTTTCTTTGTAGTTGTTTTCCAAGGTGAAAAGAAATAAGAAATGAATGTGATTTCTGCATGTGTAAGTGTGAGAAAGAAGAAGTAAGTGAGGAGGAAAGTCTAATGTCTTGTAGCCTAGTATGGAAGACAAGTGAATGCATAAGGGAATTTCAGGAAGTTGTGCATCATGACCTGTTATCATCTGTTGCCAGTTGTCTCTCCTTCTGGTTTGTCTATCTGCAAGCTTACCCTTCAAAGGGATCATGAAACCTGTTTTTATTGTTGGCAAGAATAGGACCTGTTGGATGAAAAATATTAAATATTTATTTTTGAAGAATTAATTTTTTAACTGGAACAACGAAGAAGTTAGGATAAGTATGGATATGCATAGTTATAATGGTCAAACTCATGTCTACCTACTTAGTGCTGAGTTGGAACAAATCAAAGAATAGGTTGATTCACTTCATAGGTGTAGTTTTATACGACACACGCAAATGCCATATGTTCTCTGACTCATCCCATTTTTTTCTCATTTGGTATTTGAGTGTTCGGCATTTATTTCCATCTTCACACAATACTTGCAAAATAGAGTTTTTTCATTAAACTAGTTTTACATAAATTGTAAACACTATTTTTATTATTATCCTCAAAACAGAAGATATTTAATTTTATTTTTAACTATCTTTTTAGTTTTAAAAGGTACAGATTTGCACTGAACTCTCAATATTACCATGTAAATACACTAAACATTTCAGTATATAGACATAAGTCTACAGAATTTACAAATTGTGTGTTGGTGTATCATTGGTGTGTTTCTTTTTGTTGGGGTTACTACTTATGGAATTTAAAGTTTCCATGTTCATGTATGGTAGGCGATGTTCATGTTCACACAAAAAAGAAAAGCACACAAAAACTTGAGTTTCTACTAGGGGCTGTTTATTCTCGTTTTTCTATATAAACTGAAGTTCTCAATGCTTCTTAGGTATATTTTCTTTGTTTTTTGTTTATCCAGAAGTTAAGATAAGTAAGAATATGCATAGTTATAATGGTCAAACTCATGTCTACCTTGCACTGAGTTGGAACAAACCAAAGAAAAGATTGATTCACTTCATAGGTGGGGTTTTGTAAGACATACGCAAATGCCATATGTTGGAAAATTGAAAGAGTTCAATCGTCAATCAACTGGATAAACGAACATGACTGAGCGAGAATGTCTTTTCCACATGTTGATAAACCTGAGAGAGAGAGAGAGAGAAAAAAAAAAAAAAAGTCAAGAGGAAGGAAAATGTTTGTCTTTTTATACACTTAAACAGCACCACCTAACAGACATTTAGCAAAGCCAAGTTGGATCATAAAATTTCTGGTTCCTTTATTACTAACTATGGGAAAATGTATTTGTTTTTATTATTCATTATTATTATTATTTTATTTTATTTTTTTCATTTTTCCTCAAGTCAAAGACATAAAGAAAACTTTTCTTTACCAATGCGTTTCATTCCCTGAGGGACTTTAATCAAGGTAAATGTAGAGATTTTACTTTGCGATTTAAGGAGGCATAATGTGTTGTTAAAAAGTTTTCCTTTTGTCTTTTACTTATATTGTTTTTACAGATATATCTTATATTGTTCTACATGATTCTCATTCTGGCTGTGGTTTATTTTCTTCCAATATTGAATCCAAGATGCAGAATTCCAAGTGCTGATCAGATTAGTCTTTGGTTTGGGTTGGCTAGTAGATTTAAACACTATGTATTTAAACCTCATGCTCCCGTTGTTACAGAATGTGATACAAGGTCGGAGTTTAAAGTGGGAAGCCGCTCAAAAATTGCTCAACCTCTTTTTTGTGGACGCCTAAGGCACCTGGTAATGCCCCTCCCGAAGGAGGTACTGCCTGATGGAATGACTTTCCTGGGGCTTTAACAACTTAAATAAACCATTTTTAACCCACTTATATACCCGCTATGTCTCTTAAATACTATAAATAAATTTGAATATATTCGTCTTTTTAAAAAAATTAAATACTGATAAAAGAAAAAGTTTGTCGGCGGACTATCAGTCTGAGTAGAGTAGTGGTAGTCTAACTGTGCGCTATGAAATCAAATTTTAGTCGGATTAAAAAAATAAGTTCAGACTAATGAGGGTCAAATTACTGGAATTGTAGCTGCATATATTGGACGGGCATAAAAAAATCTTCTTGAAAAATTTTGTTCCATATTGGTTCAAAAAAACAGAGGATTAAAGTGACTTATTTCATTTTCAAAATTTGTACTGAAAAGATTTACTGTTCAATGTCACCTTATTTGGTTGAACACCGGCTTCGAAACCGGGGAATCGCGCATGTCTGAGATTTCGACTTCCGGTGTAAACACAGACGACATGAGTGTCCTTATCGGTAAATATTGTTTTATCAAAAATCTTCTTTCTCTTTCATCACCCAACGTTTTTTGAAACTTGTTAGTTTTTTCCTGATTCATATTTCCCTAGAATCATAAATATTTGAGACATGTTTGCTTTGTATTTATCTTTCATTTCTATTTTAGGTATCGTGTCACTTTGCAAAAATTATGTAATTTATTTTTCGGGGTCGAAAGAAGGACATAACGCATAAAATTTAAAAAAGAAATTTTTGTTTTGTTTTATGTTTTTAATAAAGTTTAAATGTTATCTTGTCTTGGGCATTATTAAATTAATTTACATTTTTCTGTGTTAGTAACACAGACGTGTTTACAATAACGCGAGTAACACTTCGTGTTTGGTTGCGTTACCCGCTTCATCAGGATGCCGCCACACGTACGCCCTTTTTTTTTTTCATTTTTGACAGCATTTTTGTTTCGGAACATGTTAGTGTTTACTGTTCAATATAAAAACCGTGAAACACGCCCAAGATTTTCAATTATCTGAAAATGAATCTTTTTTTTTTTTTCTTATTTGTTTGCAGTCACGACATTATTTTATTAAAAAAAATTATATTTTTCCCATAGAAAAATCTTCGTTGAAATTCTATGATACCAGCAAACAAAAAAGGTAATTTTTTGTGTTATAAAAAAAAAAGAGAAGATATTTCAATATAAAAAGAAATTACTTTGAAACTATGACTCATATAGATGTCAATGAACCAACACTGTATCTGTCTCTTCATATGATTGAGGTTTTTTAACTAGGAAAAAAAAAAACATTAGTTACCTGGGCTAGAACTTAACACTGACTACAGGCGCCGGTAACTAGTTTTTTTGTTTTGTTTTTTTAAATAATTAAATTATTGGAAATTTGTAAAAAATAAAAATTAAAAAAAAAAATGAATATAGAAAATATTTTATTTTTAATAGTTGTACCGTCGAAAGAAAAGCGATAATGTTTTAAAAAATTAAAAATTTGAAATAATGTGTTTTTTTACTACAAAAAGACGTTTCTGCAATTAACTATATGTTGACTATTTGATGTAAGAAAAAAAAGCAAAAATCAATAAAATTGGGGCCTTCTTTCATCATGCTCCTTTTTTTAGGGAATCTATGGAGGTACCTATACGTCCAAAAACCAGCATAGCATGTTGAAAAAAGGCCCCAAAAAACTTAATAAAAACGAAGTTTTATCGTCAAGAAAAAACTAAAGTATTTTTTAATTATTTTATTAATTTTTTTCATCATTTCTAGCACGTTCGAAATTTTGGTTAAATATCGTGTTTTTTTGTTGTTTTTTTTTACGTCAGCGGTCTTACGTAATAATATTTTACCACTAGCCAAATTACCTGCGCCTTGCTGCGTGTCATAGTTTTTTTTTTTCTTCTAAGACTATTGATTTTAAATCATTGTTATAATTTGTGGAGAAAAGTGATGCATTTCAATATTACTCAATGATCTTACTATTTTCTGGCTTTCTCTTGTATTCTGGATAGGAATCATTCCCTTGTTTAAATTTGATTTAAATCAAAGGGAAAAATTTGTCAGTGTGTGGGGGGCTTTCTCCTTTGACTTTCTCTCTTCTCCTTTTCTCCCATAAATCCTTTTATGAATATTGACACAATACAAATTTTCTTTCTCGTATTTCCATGTCCCTTTTCAGATTCACCTTAATCTTTCACCATTTGGTCCTCTGAACAAAAAAACTTAGCATCAGAAATTTCAGGAATATCATCAGGATACCAAAATTCTCCTATAGACTTGCATGACACTGACAGAATAAGAAATTTATAGGATACTTATATATAAGTGATAATGTTTTAGCTCAGCATAAAAGTATATAATTACTTTACTATGTCATAAATTACTTATATCTATGTCATAAATAATGTTATAAATGTCATAAATAATGATAATCTGTTAAGCTCTTACTTAGAGGATTTTAAAATGTGAATTTTTTTTTTCTCAATTTTCATCCATAGACAATATCTCTGATACCCACCTTTTTTTTTCTTTATTAGATTTAAAAAAAAAAAGATTACCTATTCTTTGTATTATTTATTATATAAATAGTAAATAGTTCACCATTGTCATAAGACACTGCCACCTGGATTCGTTGATGCAAAAGGGACATATCTAGTTACTTTCTTTGCACTGGTAATATTAAGCGTTACAGACAAAAATAAACTGCATGCATTTATATAGTATGATTAACCTTAACTCATCAACTTTATTACTTTAGAGTTAAAGAATAGAACACAAAGGAAATCATCAAATAAAAGTACAGGGACCATGTATAGAAATGACATTACAAATGGAATATCAACAATTTCATAATATATGGATCATTTTATATATATATATAATATAGAGAGAGATCAACAATTGATTAGATAAGAGAAAATTAAGATAAATCTCAGGCTCTCCTTCTGTAATGAAATGTTCTGTTGGGAGCTGCCTCAAGGAAGTAGCAGTTGATTTCTGCTTTAATTAGCAGTGAGGACAATTCCTTCCTATTTTCTTGTTTTTGCTTTCTCTCTCCTTTTTTACATCTATTCTTCTTGGAAACTTACTCTACTAGAAATTCTTTTTCTAAACTTTACTTTCTACTCTGATTAGTGGTTGATTTTGATCCTGCTTAACCATAAAGCAAACCCAGACCCATTGTGTTTTTGTTTTGTTAATTTTCTAACACACCACGTTCCGTTGTAGCTTTTGACTTATCACCATTTTTTTTTGCCATGTCTAGCATGCCCAATTCCTTTTCCCACCAATTCTTACTTGGTGGTTAAATAAAGTATTCTTAATTTTCTGCTCATGCATACCAAATGTTTTCTACAACACAACCTTCAATTTTGTACCTTGCTATTCCCAGCATGTCTGATTAATTTCCCGCTGAACAATTCTGGCCTAATTCAAGTATTGAATAGAACACAAAGGAATCATCAAATAAAAGCAGGATCAAAATCAACCACCAACCAGAGTAGAAAGTATCTGAATTATTGATGGATAATGATAAGGAACCACACGTGTTATATTTAACAAAACAAGAGAAGGAATTTATTTACACATTTAAAGTTGTCAGTAGCTGGTTTCAGGAAAAGGAATCAAATATTTAAAGTTTGTAGTTTTGATGAATTGTCAAGGAGAGAAAATGTTCATATTAAATCATTGGACACAAATATTCCAAAATGTTTAAAACAAATTGAGAGAGTTTTTTTTCCACAAAAGTTATATGGCTGTATTCAACATGAATGAAAAGATATATTTTAAGATACTTAGCTTTGGAGTTGAATAGAGTTCTTTGAAATTGCTCTGCTCTCAATAGAGGCTGATATTGTATCAGCTTGTAATTTGACACAGCTACTTTCTGCCTTTTCTCTCTCTCTCTCTGCTTTGATTCAACTTTCTCTGCTTATTTATATCAAAAAGCAATTTCATATCAGCTCGTTACTTTTTTCTCAGTTTGTAAGCCGCTTTTCCATTGGTCAAATTAAATTTTCACATAGGCTTGTGAATTTGAAAACAGTGGCAAAGAGAGTTATTTTTTTATTTAGTATTTACCAGAAATCAACTTGCAGATATCTTGAATTCATTGTATGAATTTTATTCACCGTCCACAACTCGAGGATATCAAGTAATTTCATTCATGCTGTATCAATGAACTTTGTTTTATCCTTTTCTTTGGTGACACACAAATATTCTCCAGACTACACAAAATGGGTATATTGTTCCTCTTAAAGAATTAATACATAAATCTTTTGTGCCAATATTAATGTTCATGAGTTTTTGATACAAACTCTTTTCAGAACTACCTTTGCATTGTCCTTTCATCAACATTCCTCGGCCATTAAAAGATATCTACAAGATATCTTCAAAATGTTATGCAACTTCTTTTGCCAGGGTAACACAACAACTCAAACTTTCCTTAATGCTACTTTGGCACTAACGTTATTGAGTTTCTATGAGAGAAACTATTTTTCTTTGAGGACTGACTCTACATCAAATACATGAACACATCCAAAGGACCATTTTGTGTGCATTTGTTTACACTCTTTTTTGTATAAGGACATTTTTGATTAATCAGTTGCATAAACATACTTAGAAGAATTAATAAGCATAATTTGATATTTCTTTTCAGCACTTCCTTGAAAATTACTTATCCTTATTTCACTTGAATATCTTTTGTATGGATTTTGGTTTTGTTGTCAAAAATAAGATTTGGCCTTATTTTTAATCAAATACTACTGCCTTGTTGTTTTGTACTATGTTGTCTACTTACTATCTTTTGAATAGTTATGCAGCCTACATACACACACACACAATTTGTTTTTTTACAGAGTATTTAGTTTGCATCCCAGAAGATGCAAAATTTTAACCCAATCTTTTATTTTTATGCGTTGATGCCAGAAAGTACTTGATTTGCGTTATCATTGTCACAGACATGGTGTATTCCTGGCTCTACGCTGTTTAGCATAATGGTCAAATTCAGTCTGAGGGATAGTTTCCCGAGTTCATCAGGAAATGATTTTACTATATTCTGGCAGGATTTTTATTGGTTTAAAGAAACATTTTTAATCATGAATATCTGGTTTCATAAGTTTTCATGGAAACTAACTACAATAAAATTAATGAAAAATGCAAAATATATATTTTAAATATAATTCTATCAGCAGTACATCCTTTTGTCCCTTGCACTTGGCCTGCAGTTGAAGTCCAATTCAGTATCAGAAAGAAATTCAACTGTTTCCCCAACATTAAACTTATAATGAGTGCCAAGAATGACCTGCAAAACCTCCTCAGCATTCGTAAGTCTATTGTTAGTTGTCATTGTATTGAAGTGCAAAATCAGGAAATAAATCACCAATGTTTTTAATGGATACTGAAATTGCATGAAAGCTGCTATGTTGCTTGTATGGATTCAATATCATGAGTGTGGATAATTTGTATGATTCACTTGCAAATATGTTTGGCTATATCTCTTTGGAAAGGATTAAAATTCCAACAAGCAGTTATCTGTTTACTTTCTATTTTAGAATTAAATTAAAGATAACCAGGATTTTACAATGTTCATATTTTTCTTTTTTCTTCTTTCGTGTAGGAGGAGGAACTGGTTTTATTGGTCGGAATTTAAGCAAGCATTTGAAATCAATTGGTTATGATGTAATAATTGTTTCCAGACGTCCAGGTCCTGGAATCATCACCTGGGTAAGTGTTTAAAAATATCTGCATACATCTCCATGTAACATGGAGAAACAATTTTTGAACAAAAATATTTTATTTGCTTAGCTGTTGGCTATATTATTGTCTCAGCTAAAATTGTTGTAGGTAAATGCTGTTTTCTTAAAATGATTTAATTTGAATAGATTTGTTTTGGTCGCTGTTTAATTTGTCTACTTTTTCATGTTTAAATAATTTTTAAAGGAAAATATTTTCTTTTAAGTGTTAACGAAAAATCTGTAAGACTTTATTTCAGGAAAAGATAACTCTATACTAAAAACTTACCTAATTCAATAATTTCTTTTTTTCCTTGTCATGTTAATTATGACGTGCTTTCAGCTTCAAGTTGGAGCTAGCAGAATGCACTCATGATTCTTGGAACTAGGTACTTTTTGCACATATCTACTTGTGTGTGTATGTGTGAGCACAATAAAAATGAACTTCTATCAGGTTTTGCCCTTGTGAAAGAGGCGATGTAAAACACTCAAGTTGGAGGTAGTGACACACAAACAAATCTGCCCACTTCTTGGAAAGCACATCACACTGGTGACTTCTTTATGCAAACTAATTTTTTTTTTTTTTTTTTTTTTTTTGCTACAAATAAAAAAAAAATTAAATCTTATGACTTCATTTGTGAATAATGTAGCAAGTTCCTTTCTTCTTTTTTTTTAATGTCACTTAATATGAGGTGGTATCAGAAAAATTTCTGGATGATGTCACACATTTTCTAATGTTTTCTTGTTGATCATCACCCTAAACCTGCATCATATTGAACCAATATTTGACCAGCTTTGAAGTCACTAAGAATCTATGTTCAACTTAAAGAATATTCACAAAAGGCCTAAGAAGGCATTTTGAGGGTCAAAGCAACAAGTTTGCCAGATCTTAACAAAAAATTTAATACAGACATCTTGCTAAAACCTGCCAGCCATTGCAAAAATTGCAGATCGATTTTAATACAATATTGCAACACTTGAAGGAATAATCAACTATGAGCATATGGCACAAAGCCCATGATAGATTAACTGAAAAGATTGGGTAGCAATGAGTATTAACTGTGCACTTATTTCTGTTGAGCAGTACAATCAAGGTACATACAGTCTGGGAACATTTGTATATATATATATTTTGTATTCATTCATTTAATGCATTTTGTGCCACTGTAGTCACCACTCCCCCTATTTCTGTTGTAATTTTGGTTCATGGTGACATTCAAGGCAAAATTGTGCAGTGGCTTGCTGGTTCCTTTTGCACTGGGGATGTTGAGGTTATCCAGTTCCTCTTTTCAATGGTAAAGATATTGATCTGAGGTGTAGATCCCACACCCAGGCTGTTGACTGGCCAATGTCTGTTTGGCACAAGTGGGTTGGGGAGGTGCATTCCCCTTCACCTGTCTGGTCAGGCAACCCTTGCAACTACCCTCACACAGTTTAGTTGACATGTCGATGCTTTTGACCAAGCTGTGGCCCATGTGACTTCTAGCAGCCATGTGTGAGAGTTGGATGTAGGCCAGTACATTTTCGTCTCCCAGTTCACCTGAGTAAAGCAGGATTGACTGTTTCACTGCAAGTGTACTAGCACTGATGATACACCCATAAACACACATATGTAATATTTTATTCTGGATGTCAGTGTAAACAATAAACAAAACAAAATAACATCCATAAGAAAAAAAATGTTAATCAATAAATAAGAAAAAGAATAAAAGATTAAAATTATCAGCAAATGTTGTTAAAAATGTTTGAATGATATAAATGATAGGGAAAGAAATTGACTATACTGAATCAAATCAAAGATAAACAAAACAAATATCTGTCTATATTTCTGAGATGAGGTATTGTAATTATTTACACTACTTATATTGTTCAGACTACTGACCTCATCTTTCTTGCCATATTCACAATGTTTTGACCATTGTATACTCCATTGTATATTCAGCAATAGGTATTCTATGTGTATTCAGTAATGGCTAACATATATGGAATACTTCGAGGAAATGGCATTAGAATCCATATCACTAAAATGTACCCTATGGTTGAGATATGTAGATGACACCTTCACACTCTGACGCCACTAGCAAGAGGTCGGGCTACTACTGGACCTTATGAAAATAAGATCATCGAGACAGTTCACAATGAAGAGAGAAAACAACAACAAACTTGCCTTCCTGGGTGTACTAATATCTTGAACAGAGCATAAATTCAAGATATCCATATACCGCAAACCAACACCCGCCCGACAGTGCCTCAACTTTAACTCCCACCACCCATACAGTGTAAAGAAAGTGATTGTCTGCTGCTTACATCATCGAGCAAAAGTCATAAGTTGCAACCCAGAGATATATGAACAAGAAATGGTCAATATAAGCAGTACCCTACAACGTAAAAACTACCCCAGGTACATGGCAGCAGCTCAAACAAACTGGGATAGAAGGCTAAAAGAAGATACCAACACTCAGAAAATTACTTCAGTCTGCATATGTGAAGAGATTATCAAAGAAAATACAAAACATATAACATCAGGACTACCTTCAAAAGTGGTTGAACACTTCGCAGACACCTCTTCTAAGTAAGACTTTCCCATAGAACAGGATTAAGAACTGTGTGTATGCCATCCTATGCAGCTGTGGTAAGAAATATAAAGGAGAAACAGGCTGGCCCCTTAAGATAAGACTGCAAGAACACTGTAAATCTGTAACATAAAGGGAAATAGAAAATTCAGGCATAGCTGACCACATATGGAGGGGAAAAGGAGATTACAGTCCCTTGTGGGATGAGGTTGAAATAATAGGGGACATCATTGGAAAATATGAAAACTTAAGGAATCAGCACATATGCTAGACCATAAAAATCTCCTGAGCCAATCAAGCATAGACATGAATACAATATGAGAAGGAGTGCTAGAAAAAAACAATAATAACTTCAAATTCCAAGTGCAGTTATGCACGAGCAGCCCAAACCAAAGTTGAAAAGAAACAAATTGAATCCTGTAAATTCTGGAAGATGAATAGAGGTGAAGCAGCCATGTCCACAATTATAAATGGCCCTGAGGTCATATCCTTCTCAATAGATAAGGTGAACCTCTTTGCCTCTGACTCAACATTAGATGACAATGACCATCCCCTCCCCAAGTTCCCAACTCTCACTGAGCACAATCTCAGTACTATTGTCATCACAAGATGAGAAGTTTCTAGACTTATCAAACACCTCAACCCTAAAAAACGCCACTGGCCCAGACAAAATTCCAGTGATTGTCCTTAAGAATATCAACCCGGAATTATCTCCAATCCTAGCAAAGTTATTCCACTGCTGCTTGAAGGAGAAATCCTTCTCAAACCTGTGGAAAGTGTCAAGCATATGCTTCTTCCTCCTCTCAGTACAGGCCCAGCACTCTCCTGAGTATCATCAGTAAGTTTTTTGAGGCCATAATCAATAAGAAGGTTATCAAGCACCTAGAAAAGAACAACCTCTTTAGTGATAAGCAGGATGCATTTCAGTCAGCCCTGCTGATGTCTTAACTACCATCACTCACAGAATCAGTAAGGCTCTTGATGACAAACAATCCTCAAGGACCATAGCACTAGATATCTCAAAGGCCTTTGACAAGGTGTGACATAAAGCTCTCCACTTATGGAATCACTGGAAGGGTCTTTTCAGTCATAAATCCTTCCTAACAGGTAGGTCTCTGAAGGTATTTATTAGGTATCTCACAGGGATCACTCCTTGGACCAACCCTCTTTTGATATATATAAATGATATGCCTAAGAATATACTCAGATCATTTGTAAACATCTATGCCGATGATAGGACTATAAATGGTTGCACCTCTAAAACTCTTGATGACCAGAGATTGGCAACTGATCTCTCTTCTGATCTTGTACAAACTACACAATGTGGTAAAGATTAGCTGGTTACATTCAATGCCTCAAAGACCAAGCTGGTTACATTCTTCCATTGCCAATCTGACCACAAACTACCACCAATCAAGATGAATGTAGTTCCTCTTGGGGAAGCACTATGTATTGAAATACTGTTGGACTCCAAACTCACACTCGAACTCACATGGAACTTGTACAAAAGATGCAGCTAAAATGGTCATCTTCCTGTACCACTCCTTCTGCTATCCTCTATCTTTTCAAGAGCCAGATCAGGACAAAAATGAAGTACTTTTGTTATATCTGGGCAGGATCTGCCAAGACCTCACTCTCCAGCCTTGATAAAGTTCAAAAGTATCTTCAAGTTCTTGAGGGTGACAAATTATTCTCCACTCTTCAACCCCTCTCCCACAGGCAGGATGTGTCAAGTCTCTCACTGCTCTACCACTATTTCCATGGAAAGTGTTTGAACAAACTACATTCCCTGGTTCTGCTAAGGCAAACCATGGCACGAACAGACCATGCCATTTACATAGTAGCAAACCACCCACATTCCCTCGATATTTCATTGATGAGAAAATAAATTCCATTTGAGCAGCTTCTTCTCATGAACCACTGTCCTGTAGAACCAACTCCCAACAGGATGCTTTCCCTGATCACTACAGTCTTAACATATTCAAGGCTAGGGTTAATCGTTATCTCCATATCACTTATACACACATATGGCCTTCTAACATAACTCTCTATCTTGAGTGGCCCCTGGACCTTGTAAAGGTTAACTCTCATTGTAAAAATAAAAAGAAAAAAAAAGAAAAATGAGCTCTGGTAAAAAAAACAGTTACTGAGACATTAGATTTATAAGTCCAAAAATTCATACACTGTTGGTTGAATTCAATGATTTGACCCAAAGAGTTGTGAGTTCAATACCTGACTGCAGCAGGGGTGAACAAAAAACAAACTTGGAGTGTTAAGTTAAAAGGGAGATAACTGATACCGTGATATCATGGAACAATAACAATCTACCCCGATGGATGAAATAAATGGTTTGGTTTAAAATTCCAATCACCTGAAGTAAGGCCGGAGCATACAACGGTCGAAAGGTTGTGAAAAAGTTTGAATGATATAAATGATAGGGGAAGAAATTGACTATATTGAATGAACAAAGATAAACAAAACAAATATTACGACTGAAAATTCTTTACCTATGATTTCGAAAATTATGTCCTCTTTTATAGAAAAGAAGACTAAGAGAAATGTTATGCTTAAATATAAAAAGAGTCAAATTATTCATACCAGTGTATAAGTAATTTAACAAATACAGTATATTAAATGTTCTTAATAGACATTCTTAATAAACTTTATTTAGCAAGTCTACTTTTTAAAAAAATAAACTTGCTAAATAACACTTATTTTAAAAATAAAACAATTGCTATATAACTTGACTTACCTTAAAAAATAAACAAATACATATTTTAATAATTAAAGATTATAAATATATAATAATATAATAAAAATATAATAAAAGAAGAGAAAATATAGTAATAAATGGATAATTAAAATAATCAAGATTTCCCTTTTAAAATATGGCATCGCTTTCTTTGAGTGATGAAAAAAGACATCTGTTCACTCCAAAATCAGCATTTAATATTTGTATATCCTCTTAAAGACAACACATTCTTTTGGGTTTTATTTCAAGAGAAAATGTTTATTTCAATTTAGTACAAATTGTTTCTTTTTTTATAAGTTGGTTTTTCTTTTTACTTTCAGAAGTTCTTCTACCATTGATAATTCATAAACTACTAATATAATGTTGAATTTCTTAATTTTTAGAATGATCTAAAGAAAAATGGATTACCTCAAAACTGTGAAGCTGTTGTTGGTTTGGCTGGGGAAAACCTCATGAATCCATTAAAAAGGTTTAGTAAAGACATTTTACTTAAGATTTCAGTGTAATGATTTTTTTTTTTTGATTTTTACAATAATGTTCATCCTGTAAAAGCCCCAAAAGCCACTCGAGGTAGAGAGTTACAGAGTAAGAGGCACTGTTTATGGAGATATGTGGGGAAGATAATGGTTAAACCTGGACTTGAACAGATTAAGATTGTAGTGATCAGTGGGGACACATCCTGTTGGAAGTCGGTTCAACAAAGCACCAGTTTATGGGAAGAAGCTGCTCAAGTGGAACTTACATCTCACCAAGGGAATATGAAGGAAATGAGGGTGCTTGTGACATTTCATCTGTAAGAAAGGAGTTGTAGGGAGGGAAATAATTCATCACCCACATAGACACAGAGATGTCATATATGACAGCCGTACTCCATTTTTGACCTGATCTGGCTCTTGTAAAAGTAGAAGATAGCTAGAGGAGTTGGGTACTTACTGGAGCAGTACAAGGAAACCACTATTTCTCTAGTGTCTTTAACATCAGATTCTATATACAAGTTCCAAATGCGGCCGGGGTTGAGATTAAAGAACTCAAGGTTCAGGGCCTCCTTGACAGGACATCTGTTCATCATGATAGGTAAAAGTTTGGGTCTCTTCAATGATTTTAGAAGAAATAAATTTAATATCAGAATGAAATGGCTTGTCAGTGGGTGTAAAATGCCAAAACTGCTCTCATTAACAGAAAAAAGAAAAGAAATTTCTGTTTAATTTGATCATTTAAAGAAGATGGATTAAAAAATGTTTCTCAATAAACAATGAAGTATTTAACAATATGTGTAAAGATACTAAATATTTATGTATGTTTATCTCTTTCTCTATACAGAGTGCATCAGGTATTTAAGAACAAATTAAAGAAAATCAAAAATATTCAATAGAAACAAATCAGTATATTTAAAAAAAATATTAGTTTTAGCAAACAGTGAAGTATTGAGCAATACAGATACTAAGAATTGGAGAATTTGACTTTTCAGGTGGGAGAAAAGCAATGTACTTACCTGGGGTTATTTGAATCTTACTAACTAAAAGTTGTTACTTTTTACTAATATTTTATAGTTACAGAGGTCATGTGACTTTATTACCACGTGATCCCTGAAGTAGTTATAAGGGAGGGGAAGTGTCTTTTTCTGCCCTCATTGTTTACATTTACTTTACGCAAATTATTAGGCGGTCACATTACGTTGCAGAAAGGAATCTTATTTCGTAACTTGAGGTAAGTGCTTTTGCTTCTTTTCCTTGGCCTGAACCGTCTCTAGATTTTTGAGGATTGAGATTTTCTCAATAATTTCCAAGTCTATTTTATCTCTTGGTATATAAGAGGGTGCATCAGGTAATTAACCTTTATCCCTCTGCATTATTAGTATTACTTTCCTTTGCACTGCATTCTTTTCCAGGGCTTATCAGTTTCAGTATCCTTATTGGTAATTTAACTTTTCTGTTACCATAGCAGGATATGATAACACAACTATGAAATTCAAACACACTATTGTTCAGGGATCACAGTCTACTTCAGTGACTAGATAAACTTTTTGTACAGAAAATGAAGGCACATACAGAGTGAAATAGGTCAAGAACCTTATATTAAAAATAAATTTCTTAGGATCATTTAATTGATTAAATGGCATGATGCAAATGATTATTATAAAATCTTGCGCCTCATTCAGCTAGGGGTCAGTCTGATTCCATCAGGAGTAAATTGTTTCAAACAGCCTTTGGTACATTTCACTGCACGAGTTAAATATTTTGTGCCAAAATCTGTTATCTGACAGAAAACGCTAAACAGTCATGTGCTTTAATCATTTTATATATTGTATATTTGACTGTTTCAAAAAAAAAAAAAAAAAAAATGAATGATTCTGCCTCCAAACACTTCTATTGAAATGTCCCGTATTTCTTTATTTTTATTTTTCAAAATAATTTGTACAGCACTAATATTGTTATTCTCATTTTTAGAACGATGTTGTCTGTTGTTAAATAGAATTTCCATTTAGTTTAATAAATGCTGTCTCATTGTCCTACTGTTGAATTCGCTCGATGTAACCATCAGTTTTATTTTAATAGTTTCTTGCATTTCTCATTTCTAGAAATCTCCCTGTCATTTTACAAAAAATTTAAAAACATCAATTGCAACCTTTTGCATCTTGTTCTTTTATTATCCTTTTCCTCACTAATTTTTTCTCGTTCTCTTTTACTCTCAGTAACCCCTTGCATCTTAGTGGCATTATTGCCTTGCTTGGGGTGAAATGATTAAAAAAACATTTTTTTAAATTTTCTCATTGTCTCTTTCAAATACTTGATCTTTTACTTGTAATAACAATTTTCATTCATGAAGTGTTATATTTAGTAATTTTTTTACTATATAAGTTCTTTAAGTCAACAAAGAGTTGAGTTTAAATCTTTGCTTTAACTTATATTATTTCATTTAATGCTCAATGCTTCGTTCTTTTTGGCAGGAAGTCTATTCATGGTTATTTCAGGCCACCAATTTTTAAGTTACAATTATAATCTTATTCAGCCTATTAATGAAATATATTTTTATAAATGGATTTAATTTTCATTAAAGTTAAAAAATCAGAAAAGATTTTGGTTGTAGATTAGCAAAATAAATACCTTAGATAAACACAAGTGTGTATTTGAATTCCTTTTAAAAAAGTGAATATACACTTTAATAAAAAAAAAAAAAAAAAGCAACTTATTTCAAATGTTGGAAATTTGAAAACATTTTTTGTCATCATTAGATGGGGCCCAAGTTTCGAAAAAGAACTTTATGACAGCCGAATCAATACAACTCGAGCCTTAGCAGAGGCTATTTCAAAAGCTGATAAACCACCAGAAGTATTCGTCAGTACATCTGCAGTAGGTAAGTGACAGAGTTGTCTCCCTTACATATGAAATTTTTTTTTTTTTTTTCCTATTGTAATCAACATCCCGATTTTCAACGTATATCATTCTTATGGCGTCATTTAATATTTTATTACATTTCAGATACTTTTTGGTTGTAAATTTACTAGATATCGCTTTTATTTTCTGGTAATGTCGTGTATGAACATCCGTATCTACAAAAATTGGCACGTTTATACAAACACAAAAACAATTAAAAAATTTTTAAAATATTGGTATACTGTTTGAAGATTTGTACTAAGTTTTTTCTTTTATGATTAGCAAATATATTTTTTACTTAATAAAATCATCTAAAAGGGTGAAATTAATACAGAATTTTAAGATTTAAAACTTAATAAAGTCTTCTAATTAAAAAAAACAATTCTTCTAAAAATTCATTATTCATTGAAAAAAAAAAATTAAGACAATAGTATCCTTAATATATCTTGTTTATAAAAGCAATTAAAAGCTTTTCTAGTTAAATAATGTCATAGTTTTATTGCATTTTTTATTTTAGAATACAGAGCAGATTTTCAGTAAATGGTGTTTCTTTAAATTCTCCAAGAAATCTTGCTTTTAACTAACATAAATAGGAAGGGTCTGAAATTTTAATTTCTTGAAATTTCATAAAATTAAGTGTGAGTAAAAGATGAAATAAATAAATTTACCAAAATTTTCTAAAAAAAAAAAAAAAAAAAAAAAAAAAAAAGTTGGTAAGCTATAGAAAGCAAATCAATCATTCAAAATCAACAAAGTAGCATTTAGCAGCAGTTCCCTTCTTTTCTTTACTAATGTTCAATCAATACAAGACCCAAGAGCCACTCAAGGTTGAGGGTTACTGTGTTGAATTGTATTAGTGTAAGAAAGAGCAAGAATTGAAATTTTGGGAGCTATGTAGGAAAGATAACAGTTAATTTTAGACTTTAAGATTTGATTAGTGAATCAGAAATATAGAGTTGAAGTAGACTTTAGAAGGAACTGGAAACCCAGTGGAGTCAAAGGGGCTTGATTTCATTAGAGTAGCAATGTATCAAGATTTAGAAATTCTTCACTTCTATATTTCCTAGACAATTAGTAAGATGTGATATTTCTGTTTTTACATATTCATCATTTGCACAGTTCTATGTCATCAGAAGCTGAGAGATAGAAATGTATGACTGTATGAACTGATAGACATGCTGACAGGTGAGGGGAGAAGAAATGGTTACAATGGAGGATTTTATTTGATTCCCTCTTTGTCTATATAAATCCACGACCTAATGGAAAGTTGATACACTTCTAAATCTTAATCCAGGCTCAAATTTGAGCCCCGACACCTGCTGCCAAAATATACAACAGCATTTTGCAGGATTTTTTTCCTTTTACCTTCACACTTCTCATTGTTAATGATAAGCTATGAAAATAGTTTGGGAATTAAGATTTTCTTTATACTTCAACTTTAAGGCAGGCTTTGTCGAGTTACACGTGTAAGCCAATTTTCCTATGATGGTACAGGTGTCTATTATTAATTTAAAATAAATTTGTTTTAAAAAGGAGAAAAAAAAACATTTTTTCTTTGTATTTTGCAGGCTATTATCCTCCTGATCCAGTGAAAGCATACACAGAAGAAAGTCCTGGGGGAAATCATGATTTTCTTTCACGCCTTACAGCTGACTGGGAAGCAGCAACACAATTGTCCCCAAGTACAGCACCCTCAGTACGGCATTCTATCATCCGAGTAGGTAAGCCCAACTCAATGATCCCTGCCTCCCCACAGAAATGATGAAATTCAATCAAAGTCAAATGTGATGATGACGATTTTCTTACTTATTCATTTGTTTTTATGTACATTATTATTATTTTTTTTTTTTTTTTTTTTTTTTAAACGAAATGAAAAAATTTAACACTTTTTTTTTTATTTTTAATTCTTACAAGAGTTGTTTTGATGACTGACATCTGTGGGTAAATGAAATAAATCTGATAAATAAAATAATGAATGATAAAAAAAATATATTTTCCAACAATGCTAAGAGTAAAGAAATATGATTATCTCCCCTTAGTTTTTTGTCAACTGGTTAAGTCTATAAAAAGACAAACATTTTCCTTCCTGATCCTTTTTTCTCCAAAAATCTAAAACAACCACATGGCAATTACGTTCCAGCTGAGAAACATTCATTTCCCCAGTTAACCGACGACTGACTCTCTCTCTCTTTCCACTTTCCAGTGCATGGCGTTCACTGTGGCTTCAAAACCTCCACCTATGTAATCAGTTAAACTTTCTATTTGGTTGTTCCAACTCTGTGCAAAACTGACTTGAGCTCAACCATTAATGCAATGATTATATTTACCCTAACCCCTGGACCATAAAGAAAACGGACATACCCAAGAGACATTGAAAACTTTGTTTCACTGCAGTTTATACAAAAAAAGGAAATAATTGGTCCATAGTATAAACTCGAGTTTTTGTCTGCTTTTATCTTCTTTGTTTATATATGAACAACACATCGTCACCTATAATAGACACCACAATATGCACACCTTTTAAATTCTATACATCATTCTTTTTATTGTTGTTACCACAAAATTTGTGGAAAGGGGTTTAATATTAGGGACATTGCCTGATAAATGCATTTAAGCATGAAACAGACTCATCATCCAGTGTTGATGCCTATGTCCACATTATATGTGTGGTCACACAGCACATATATATATATATATATAAAATTGCTTAAATCTTATTTTTAGTGAATACCCATATTTGAGTAGATGCTCTGTTTTTATTTATTAAACAGTATATTTATTTATTTCATCTACTGACCTAAATATGTGTTCTTCAGCATATTTTTCTAACAAAATTTATAGATTATTCATCAAAGATAACAACACACCTGCAAAATTAAAACTACAAATAACCAACTTTATTTATTAGTTCAAATGCCCCTTGAGGAATTGAGTTCCTAATCAAACCAAAGTCATAAATAATTACATTGGTCATATTACTAAATGCCTATCTAGACGATGTACTTTATACCTACCTGACTATAGCTCAATTAGGACTCATTTAAACACACACGAAAACCTACCAGACTCTATCCGAAACATCTTCATCTACATGTAAAAAAAGATTTTAAATAATGGAAGCCCTAATTATAAAAAAGGAAAAGCCAACACTCGGTAACATTATCTACAAACATGGACACAATGTGCTGACTGTGTTTGGAAAATAAAACATTCCTATTGTTATGGTGAAACACACCTATTCTATAGTTAATAGACTCTCCCGTCTAATATAAGTAGGAGTAGTAAGAGAAATGGGGGTCAGTTGATATCGGACGACAGTAGTCAACAGTTAGTCAAATATGAAAGTAGTCAGCGACCACAAAAAGATTACTCTGCGTAATACCTATTATATCAAGTTCCTAACGTTTTGTATGTCGAACTATTTAAGACTGATTTAGTACAAATACAAGCCTCCACTGCGAAATAACTCCACAACACCTATATATTTTTAAACACTTGTATGAAGACAAGAAAAATTAAATAAAAAGCTTTACCTTGTCAGTTATCTTTAAAAAACCTTGTACAAAAGAGAGATATTATTACTATTTCAAAATTAACTTCTTTACTTGCAGGCGTTGTACTTGGGCGAGATGGTGGCGTCATCCAGCAGTCCTACATTCCCTTTTCCTTTGGTCTTGGAGGAAGAATTGGTTCTGGCAAGCAATGGTTTCCCTGGATTCACATTTCTGACATTGTTGGAATATACAAGCATGTCATCACCAATCCCAATGTGTCCGGCGTCCTCAATGGAGTAGCACCAGAACATGTAACAAATACAGACTTTACCCAAGCCTTCGCCAAGGCATTGAATCGCCCTGCATTTTTCCCAGTTCCTGGTTTTCTGATGCATCTTGTATTTGGAGACATCCGAGCCAAGGTAATTTTGGAAGGTCAAAAGGTAATTCCTGAACGAACTTTAAATTCAGGCTATGAATTTCAGTTCCCCGATATACAATCTGCTTGTAATCAATTAGCCAGTTGAAGACAATGACAATGAAAACCTTATCACTTTTTGATGATTGTATTAGTTTGGTGTTGTGTATTTTACAAGAACAAGCAAATCTCAAAGTGACAAAAAGATATTTATAAATTCCTATGAAAGGAGTTACTCTAAACTCTACTTCATACTTGTAGTTGAACTGGAAATCTCTGAAGAGATGACGTGGAGAAAAAAAATACCTTCAGTTTTTTTTGTTATTTGCCTTGTAATTTTGAATTTGTGTTTTTGGTTTTGCCTTTTATAAGACATCAGCTAAGTAATAATTGTAAACAAAAATATTTCTCTTGTAAGAAATTTAAAAAAAGAAAAAAAAACTGTAATAAAAACAAATAATCAAATGTAATTCGTTTTGCAATGAGTTTGTCCAGATCATCAAAAACAACGTACATGAAATTGATATTTTGATAAGTTTTTACTTTTTATTAGGTTTTCATGTGTGAAGCTTTTAAGATATTTTTCCAGTTATATTAATATGTAGTAATTTAAGTGAGGGATCAGTTTATTACTTACAACAGAAAACCAATTCAACTTTATATCCAGGAAAAATCTTACCTAAACTTTAAAAAATGTCAGATTTAATTTTTACTATCATTAAGGTTTTCACCTTTCAGTCATTTTAGATACTTTTTCCAATTATTTTACAAAGTCAATTGTTTCTTTGTAAACATACTTCCATCATGCGTTGCCAGGAGTTACAGATATTAAAAACAAACAAAATCTATAAATACATTTGATATTATTTAGAGATTGCCATTATTAATTGGAGAGCATAGTTTCAATTCCGGTTGGGTTTGTTATATTCACTTGTGTGTAAATACCCTTGGGAAAAGTATGAATCTGACTCTTCTCCCCCTAGGTATGGGTTAATTAGTAAAATGTATCATGAAAACATTATTATTTCAAAAAAAAAAAAAAAAAAAAAAAAAAAAAACTTACAATCTAAAAATATTTTCTGTTTTTAAATAACCTGTAAAGTGTTGAAAAGCAATAAAAAACAAATCAATATTTTACAGGACTGTTGTAGAAGTACCCCCCTAGTGAGGATCAAACTCCTTAAACTTGCAAGTTTGTGGTCTGGCAGACACCAAATAAATATTCACTGAATACAATATATTTAATGTGGATTTGATCTCACTTCAGCAGGAATAGCCTTCAAGGCCATGAAAATTTCCTCTGCAGCCATTTATGGTTAGAATCACAGCTAACATAATCTGGTAGCTTTAATCTACTAAATTTGTCCCCGAGTACTTGATTACTATGCCCTTGTATCATAACTATACTTATATAACATTAATAATATAGGTCTATTATTTTGTAACATTTTGAAGAATTGCAGATATTTGGATAGAATTGAATAATATCAGAGTTTTTGATCAGGAAACAAAACATAAGGCATTATCTTTAAAACTAGCTTAAAAGCTGCCCTATCAGGTGGCATTTAAGCTAGCACCTGCAGAGGGCCCTTCAGCACACTAAGTAGGGAGGAGTAGATGTGATAGGCAACAATAAACTAGAGAAGAACTCAAAATTGATTGCTGCATTAATATTGCGTTAATATTTAAGCTTACCTTTTAAAAGTTCAAAGATAATTTTTCTGCCGGCTCTTAATTTAATGACAATTTGATGCTCGTAGGTCCTTACTTTCTGTACAAACAATTATTTTCATTTCAAGGGTGACTTTTGCAATTTCAATTATTCCCAAGTTATAAAAATTTTTATTGTTAAAAAAAAAAAAAAAAAAAAAAAAAATTGGTGAAAACAATCAGTAATGAAAATTTGGGAATTCCAAATTTCAGGTCTGGATCCAGATCGCAATGTTTTTAATTTGCTCACGGAATCAACCCGATTCCAAAATAGTATATGTTGGGCTATGGCCTCTAAGAGTAAAGTCAAAAAAGTATGATACACTGACATTTGCATTTATTCTATAAATGATATCAAATGATTTGTTCTGTTTGACAATGTAAGGCTTTTCAAAATGGTATGATCTTTGATCTTTTTATTAACTAGACTCTTTTCATTGTTTCTTTTTTTCTATCCATTTAAAATTTGGCTAACAAAACTAAAGTCTTAATTGTGCCCTGAGCAAGAAGTTTGGAAAACCGTCTGTGGTGATAAAATGTTTTTAAGTATTAAAGTTTACCTGGAGATTGTCATTTCAGTCTGTGAATGAGGATGAAGTAGCAGAAGAATTTACCAAACTATCCCTTTGTACAGACAATGGAATGAAGACGTCTATTCTCTTGGACTGTTCAACAGTACATGAAAACAAATCACTTTAGAAATATCTCTAAGGTTCTTCTCTTTAATTAACCATAGATTCAACATGCAATATGAGGGTTTGATATGTTGTATAGAAAACAGTTAAATAATACTTATATATATATATAAGAAGTGAGCAATAATTATAAAAATGTTGCAGCCATTGTCACTTTCAACAGACCAGTCATTCAAAAAGTAAAGTATTAAAAATTGGCCAATTGTCATCATTATCATGCCCTTGACTTTTGTAATTGCAGGGCAGATCTGAATGCAGAGGCCACACTAACATTTTTCCATAATGGTCTATCAATGGCAGCCATCAGCAATTCTGATATAGTCATACCTGTCCATTGTTTGACATTGTCCAACCAGTTTTTGTGTTAATGTCCTCTCTTATGTTCATCTTCAATGGTGCCTTGTATGATGGTCTTGCACAGGCTGTCGTGCCTTGTAACATGTCCAAACCATGTCCGTTTTTCTCCATTTGACAGTGGTGAAAAGAGGTTGCTGATGTCCCACAAAACTTTCAACCCCTTTTCTGCACAAACTCATTGGTTTTATGTTCCCAATAGAAAATGCCAAGGGGTTTTCTCATGCATTTGTTCTCAAACGCTTGGATCCTTCTCTCTGTATCTGCCAATATATATATATATATATATATATATATATTTCAATCATTTGCAAAGCATCTTTCTTTCCAACCATTTGAGAAATCAAATAAATGGAATTTAGTCCTTATTATTTTCAAGTTTTAAAACATAAGTTTTTGTAAGGATTTTAATAATGAACCTTTTCTTCTCAAAAGTTTACATACAAGTTTAGAGAATTTGAATGAACTGACATCATTATTCAGTATTTCCCATGTTTTGTCTGATTCAATTTAAAAAGGAAACAAAAACAAATTGTTATTCTTTGAGAAAGCCAATTTGTCTCAAGTTCATCAAACTTTTAGGATTTATCATTTTAATACCATGCTACCAAATGCTCTATTTCTAAAGCAGAAAAGCAATTTTAGATTTTTTGTTAATTTAAATAATTGGAAAATAAAGCTTTTTTTTTTTTTTTTAACAAAAGTTTCACTTTTTGTCTATATTTCTGTGATGAGGTATTGTAACTATTTACATTGTATATGAAAACTTAAGGAATCAGTACATATCCTAGGCCACAAAAATCTCCTAAGCAAAATGAATACAATATTGGCACCTGTAATACGGAGTGTTAGAGAAAAACAATAACAACAATAAAAATGATTACTGAAACATTAAGTCTCAAAACATGGTCCAGTGAATAAACGCATTGCTTGATGTAATCCAGTGACTTGACCCAAAGAGTTGTGATTTCAATACCTGGCCACAGCAGAAGTGAACAAAAACTTGGAATTTAAAAGGAATTAGTAACTAAGATATCCAGAAAAGGCCTGGCATGTAGAATTAGAACAAACTTGTTCTAAATAAAGTGGTTGATTTGAAATTCCTATGTATATCACCTGAAATGGCTGAAACATTGTGAATATGGTAATAAAGATGGTCAACCTCCACAAAATGCAATACCTAATGGTTAAAATTAATTTTTAATAATGAAAAATCTTTAAGCTTTTTTTTTAGTTTTAATTTCAAGCTGATAGATTAAATTTAATATTTCCAATAAGCAAAATACTGTGCTCAACTTCAAAACTAAAATTTTCAGTCAGTTTAGATTGGAAATTTTTTTTTCAAATTTCTAAAATCTTTGAATTTAGCACCATTTTTAATAATGTTATAAAATTGTAAATCTTTTTATTAAAAAAAAAAAAAAATCTTCCAAAAATAAAATTACTTTTCTGACAATGAGAAATATTAGGCAATTTAAAGTTTAATTAATTTTGATTTGAAATAACTTTGTTTAAAATATCACAGAAATACATTTTTCAACACAATGGTAGATTGTTTATGCAGACAATTTTTTAACACCTTCATGACACAGATCTAATGTTGTTCTATGGGGAGGGCTTTAATCATAAAAAAAAAAAAATTAAATATAATGCAAAAACCTTTTAAGTACTTGGTAATCTAATGTTTTATTGAATTTTGGCTCTAAATTTGCTATAGATGTCACCCTTATATGCTGATAGTTTTATGTATGGGTGACCGTATCGAAATAATTTGGCACGTTTTTACTCATACAAAAAAAAAAAAAAATTCAAAAAATATTCAAGGTTGTCATATTGCAATAAGCTTTACAATATTTGATTAGTAAATATAGTTTTACTTAATAACAATATTCCCTAAGAGTTACACCATTGAAACTGAATTAAAAAAAAAAAAATTCTAATTAAAATTTTAAAAACATGAAAACAAGTCTTGTAAAAATTCATTTTTCATTGAAAAATTTTTTTCCTTAAGACAATATTGTTTGTAATATATCTTATTGATAAAAACTATTAAAAGCTTTTCTAATTAAATGACATCTTATTTTTATTGTTTTTTCACTTTTCTATTCAGAGTAGATTTTTGGTAAGACAGGGGTCTTATTTTGCAAAAAAAAAAAAAAAAAAATCTATGATTTAAATTCTCCAAAGAATTCTGCTTTTATAAAAATATAGTGACTAAAAATTATCACACTTAATTTTATGAAAACTTGAAAAATTCAATAAGAGGTTGAAACAGATGTAAAAAAAAAAAAAAAAAAAAAAATTTCTAAGATAACTTCATTAAAATCTGACAATTATCTGATTTTTGCAAGAATTTTCAAATTAATGTGTCACCACAAAAAAAAGATGCTAAAATTTGTTATGATAAAAGTTAGTACAACGGCTGCCATAAGAAAAACAAGATTTTTTTTTTTAATCGAAATTTTGAATGTACTAAAAAAGGAGTAAAAAAAATTTACTAAATATTAAAAAATATCCTTTGATCCTTCCACTTAATAATAACAAAGATTTTGATGATAAAACTGTTTTCATTAGGTTTGAAGCATTTTGTCATCACAATATGCTGATTTATTTTTTAGTGATTTCATGTAGGTAAATGGTGTAAATGGTTTTACTTTTTACCCATATTATAAAGTTTTGATATTTCCGAGTGTTTTATTTTACATTTTAATAAGATCAATTTTTAAAGATGTTTGTAAAACATTCTTTTAAAACAATTTTATATGAGAAAAAAAAAAAAAGACTATTTAAAATAAAAATGTAAAGTTAAAGTATTTTTGTAAATTTTATTGTACACAACATAAAAACACACAAGTGACATTTAACAGGAAATAATTTACATACAAAAAGACAGGGAGAAAAAAAAAAAAAAAAAAAAAAAAAAATTTGTAAAAAGATGATTTATGTTGGGAGTCTGGTTATCTCCAGGCTCGGTTTAAAGCCTTTCTGGCAGCTAATTTTTGAGAGACAACCGAAACAACAATCATCCCAATGAGAACACTACTGATAAAAATATAATCAAAATCATCTTTGAGAACGTCAAACATTTTGGAAGGATTCACTCGAGTGTAGAAAAGATCTGAAGAAGAAGAAGAAGAAAAAGAAAATAGATCACATTCATGATTGTAAAAAATTCGAGTGAAGATTTTTTTTTTTATGAGTGGAACAACCATTTTCTTCTTTCACATTATAAACATTTTGTTTCAATATAAAAAAAAAAACCCCAAAAAAACAGAATTTGGTTGAAGCATCACGACTTTAGTTGTGTCTCCCCACAAAGAGACAATTTATAGATGTATGGGAGGGAAACTTCTGAATTCTGACAGTGTTTTGTGATTACAATCTCAACATTAAAATTTTTTTAGAGAGAACTCTCATTCATCAATTAGTGGCTGTAACCATTAAGCTAAAAGTAGTGATGGAAAATTCTACATTTCATCAGTGCAGCCTTTAAATATTTTCTTCTGCATTTAATCTGTTTTAGCTTTGCTGCATAACCTCGTCCTCCCAAATTAAGCCTTTCAAGAATTTAATAATATTGAGAAACACATTTTCATTCACTTTTGTTGACTAAATTTAACATCGACTTGTTTTTAATAAGTTTGGTTTCAATAAAATTCATTTTTCATCTTTTGTTTCCAGTAGGCACACTGCATTCACCAAACTTTTTGATGCCATATCGCAGAATAAACAGTTTATACTTTCAATAATTTCAAGACTCCCAACAGTTCAGAATTTTGATCTCATTCTTTTTGTAGCATTTATTGTCACCAAACTTTGACTGATCCATTCCCCCAAGTATATACGTAACTATTCATCATATTAATGTTGATTTCCATGTAAATTTCAGAAACTTGAAAATCCAAACCAAAACTGAAAAGCACTTCAAGTACAGCCATCTGGGATATTTGAAACCTACACATGAGTGTTGTATTTTGTGACCATCACAAATATGGGTGACATCAGGTGGTTGGGTTATACGTATAGTTTGTAAGAAAAGGGAAAGGAAGGCTGGTTTTTACAGAAAAATGATTTTGTTTACTTTTTACATTCAGACATAAGGAAATTCTCTTCAATTCTTTCCTTTTCATGTCCCCTATCTTTTATTTAGATGATGTCGTCATCTGAGAGAGAGAGTAATATGAACTCTACTCTCCTATACCTAATTCTATTTTCTCTTTGAATAGAACTCTTGCTATACTTCATAAGCCCATCTGAAACACACTTTTGGGAACAAGCCAAGCTAATTGTCAATATATTTGCTCTCACTTTCTGCAAGAATGGAAACATCCTCTTTTCCAGATGCATTGGACATTTGAAGAGAACAAAATAAAGCATTGTTGTCACAACAACAACAAAAATGTGTTCAAGAGAGCAAACAACGGTCAGGAGTTTTTCATTATATTTTCTCAAAAAAAGGCCAGAAGTCTAAAACAATCAAATTTCAAAAATCAAAGGCCAGAAGAAGTCTAAAACAATCAAATTTCAAAAATCAATTTCTTTCTTACCAAGACCGTAGGCCAAGATCAGAGATGTTGATTCCAGTCCAGCAGAACCAGTGTGGATCCCATTGATGCCATAAACACTTTTATTGTAGTTAACAATGGCTTCCATATTGATAGGAATTTCTGGAACGTAGGGAATGGTTCCTTCCTCCCTAGAAACAAACAAACAAATATGAATGCTCAAGATTTAAGAGAAGTTGGCTTTATGCAAGATTATTTCTTCATGGCATATACAAATGCGTTATGAGCCATGATCAAATACTTCTATACACAAAATTGTTTTAAATTACTGTGTTTGATGACATAAATGGCACACAGGCACATTAGACGCACCACTATTTCAGGACACATTCAGGAAAAAAAATAATGTAATGTTTAAAGCAAACTAGCAAAACATTAGAAAATCATTTAAGTGAGAGCAGAAAACGTCACCGTATATAAAAAGCAATCTAGCAGTAGAGCTGAACATAAAACAAGAAATCACAATTATGAAAAATATCCTAGAGTAAGAGAATGTTGACAATATTATCTGAGAATTCCTTTTACAATACTAATAATAATAGTCATAATATTTGACTAAGTACTATTGTGGTGTCTGGGTTGGTAGAAGGGATCATCCGAGATAAAATGACAGCATTAAGGAAAATGAAAAACCTCAACTTCACGTTTAATATGCATTCATTCATTTTCTATGGTTTATCAATCCATTGCAGGTTGTTTAAAGCCAGAGAAATATTGTTTTTTAGATTGTAAGAATTTTTTGTAGATAAAAATGATTTAGTGATACAACCCATAGAGCAGGGAGGAGAAGAGATGAATTTGTGCCTTTCCCCAGGGGGATTTGCATATATAAGTGAATATAGTAAACCCAACTGGAATTATAAATTGGCTCTCCAATTTCCAATTCCAAAACAATTTTCCATTACATCACCTGCGCATCCAATACAGCACCTGGTATTCTCAATTGGTCACCCATCTAGGTACTAACCAGGGTCAATGTTGCTTAACTTTGGTGATTGTATGTGGACCAGTGTTTCAACACTATATAGCTGTAGGCCCAACTACATGTTTAAGATATAGGGTGATTTTTATATTTTAACCAGTTTTGTGGAAAATAAGGTGATGTGTCTTAGATGTCATTAAATTTTTCAGGTAAATTCTACATCCTTAATGAAAAGTCAAATCAGTTAATCCAATATTCAATTGTTGCCCAACTACAAATTAGGAACACAGAACCGATTCTGATGTACGTTTAGCTGAGGAGAGAAAAGAGATTCTGATCTGTGTCTCCAAAAGTGAAAGCATTACTGTCAAACAAAATCAAGAAACAACTTACATATGTTGCTGAGTTGGGGTTACTGGTCTCCTGGGGTCAAGGAATGCTTTTGGTAGGGAGAGAAGTCCACCAAATTTCAATGAAACTAAAAACAAAAAAAAATGTGTAAACATATTAAGCGTATTCATTCAAAACATGAAATTGAGAGAAAAAAAAAGAAAAGGTGATCCCAAAAGAGTTATCAATTTGTAAATGGTTTCAATTTTTAAAAGGATCCATTTTCTTACCAATAACATGTTTGCTAGTAATTCCCTTTTCAGTTATTGTGGCTGCCATTGTTGAGATGTGAGCTGGGAAAATATAGGCTTGACGCATTACCATTGGCACTGGTGGGGGGTTGAAGGAGGAGAATGCTGTAGAGTTGCTTTGTTCTTTTCCTTCATACATTTCCAAGATGACCATCTCATTACGGCGATTCTTCTGGCTGTAGAAATTGTACTGCAAAACAGGAAAATGTTAATCAGTCAGGCAACAGTTTGAAGATTTGGGAATTACATTTAGAACAACAGACAAACTGTTTGAAATACAAATTACATCAAAGCTCAATTTTTATATAATGATGTTAGCTGCGTGGAGTTTAACATTTTTGCAGACGAAACTGCAAATCATATAATTTCAGGATGTGAATAATTTAATAAACAAAAGAAATTAAATTTCAAACTGTCATGTTGACATTCCTTTTGAAAAACATGATAATGAACTATTAGAACCTGAGAGTATTTGAAATAAACAAGCACCCATTTTGAAAAATTGCTAAGCATAAAATTGCTGTTAATGGATAAATAAATAAAAAAAATAAGATGTTGAGGAGGTGGGGGGTGCATATCAAAATGTTGTTCTTTCGATGAACTCAAATCAAGAATAATGAAAACAATTCAAGTAACAATGAATTCATAGAGTTTGAGAATTTGATTAAAAAAGCCAAAAACAATATTAAATAAATAATATAGCTTCCAATTTGCCAGTTCTACTTGTCTATTAAACTTTACATAAGAATGGTGAACCTTGGGCTGTGGCTCTAGATATCCAAAAGGTGTTTGGCATGCTCGCCTTCTCCAGAGGCTCAAGGACTATGGGTTCAGTGGATGAATATTTGGCTCAATCAAATCGTCCCTAACAAATTGAGTAATGAAGGTCATGCTGAACGAACATGCTTCAAGGACATTTCATACTAATGTGTGTGTGTGTGTGGGGGGGTCCTCCAGGGCTCTATCCTTGGACCTACAATGTTTTTGATTTTTCATCAACAACCTTCCCAATGTTATCAGTTCCCAACTAGATATTTACACTGATGACACAACTATTTACTCCTGACTTAGTAGCAAATCTGACAAAGTAAACCTTGTAATTGCACTTGAAAAAGACCTCCACTCAGTGATTATGAAGTTGAGTAGATTAAATTGAATCAATTGCTATGTCTGCTGCTAAGAAAGTTGGTTCAATGTGTTGTGCCAGACAATTTTTCTCATTAGAATCCGTCTTGCACATTTATAAATCTACCATTCGTCCATGCATTGAATACCGCTGCCATATCAAATTTGGCTCCTGCTGCATATCTCAAGATTCTTGGCAAAATTCAAAGAAGGGTCTGTAATGTAAGTGATCTTAACCTGGCTTCCCTCTGTCTTTTTCTACAAATATTTCCATGACAGTTATTCTGATGAGCTTTTTTCCTTAGTACTTTGACTACATAAATTTAAACATACTACTAGATTAGCAACTAGGTTTCATTGTTTTACAATTGAACTAGCAAGATGCTATAAGTGGACTTGAAAAACTTGGAAGAAATCACATACAGGAAAATAAAAAATGACTTCATAATTGCTGACCAAAACGTTGCCATTAAAGACGTAAATGTTATAAGTTAACATAGGAATCAATCCTAAAAATGATTGATTGGCAAGTGAAATTTGGCTTTAAAATTGAGTGAAACAAAATGAGTTTAAGAAAGAAAACATTCTAATAAGGTCAGAGAGAATGTCACCAAATTTCAGGTAGAAATCAAGAAGAGATTTCAGGCATTGTGGAATGAGAAAAATAATGTAGAAAATTTGAATAGCAAATTGGTAACTTGTAATTTAGGAAGCAGCAAAGATGAAAAACAAAAAGGAAATAGCAATAACAAAGGGAGATAACTCAAAATCAGCAAGGATGGAAAGAAGAAATATAGATTTAAATATTAAGATAAAATTAAATCAATCAATTAAGAATGAAATACAAAAAAAAAAAAAAAAAAAAAAAAAAAAAAAAAGGACGATGTTGGAATGAAGAAAAGAAAGACAGAAGATAATGATTGACATTGATTAAATTTTCAAAGATTAAAGTTGCTTGGAAACCAAGAAGCTAGAAGCCACAAATGACAAGTGGGAAAAGAGAAATTGTTAGCATAGAATTTATGATTGCAACTAGTAATTTCAACTGTAAAATGATGAGACCTAGCTGCCAATCTAGTACTGTGCTTAAATTCATAAAATAGTTATAGAAAAGACACAGGTATGCTATGTTACAGCAGTGGGAAAGTGACAAAAGCTGAGATGCAAATAATAATATAATAATAATATTACAGATTCTTCTTTGGATTTTATCAAGAATCTCTAAATATGCAACAGAAGCACCAGACCAAATGTGAGAGCAATATTCGATGCATGGACAAATGGTAGACTTATAAATGTGTAAGATAGATTCTGGTGAAAAAGATTGTCTTGCATGACAAAGTGAATTCATAAGAATTTGAATATTGTGTTTATAATAAGTCATACAGTGTAACCCGGATATAAGAGAGATTTTTCTCTGGTCCCAAATTAGAGCCATACTTACCTAAACAAAATAGACCAAACCCGGATATAAGAGACTTCTTCTCCGGTCCTGACAACTCTCTTATATCTGGGTTACACTGTAATTGACTGTGGAGGGCAATAAATGCCTTTGATAAAAACCGTGATTTTTATCGAAAACTCTTTCATTGCCCATCAATAGAAGAATAGAAAGCATCACCAATAGAAAATATTTTGTTGGAACAGAAGTTGTTTTCAAGTTCAACTTTGATTTGTTTTCCTTCATTCATCAACCAATCATGTAAACAATGAGAATTATTGGAAGTGACTTCCAGGTTTGCTCACAGATATATTTGGAAAATATTTGCAAAGGAAAAATTTCCATTTGAACTTTTGTTTGTTTCAACAGATGTTAAGGTTAAACATTTTTTCTTCTTTTCAGTTGACAAATAGACATGAAAGATTTTTTTTCCTCATTACCATGAAATCTTTCATTTTCTTACGTCTCAATGACATTATTTACACCCAGAGATTTACAGGGTCATCATTATCATGCACGATTTAAACCTGTGTCAGATTGCAAACTCATGGAACCTATTTCAGTCATTACGTGTTTTTCAGGCTGATACATCTCTGTGAATTGCCAGACTGTTGGGGGATGGGTGTTTTTACAGAGACGCCATCTCCAGAGAGATTACCATCCAAGGCTAAAGAGCTTCTATCGGCCACCTGTGACTTTCTGCTAGCACAGTCATTTTCAACCAAATACACTACCATTTGAAGTTGCCAGTGCAAGGGAGATTATTCCTTTTTACATTTTGGCAACTGTTACAAACAAAAGAAAACAAAACGTTCAATTACCCATGACATTATTTACAAATATCCTCATCTTTCTTTCTTATCATGTTTCAGCCTTTGTGGCTTCTGTTGATCAAGGGTATTCATCAGGAAAATTTGAACTGAAACCTTTATTTAATCTACAAGTGGAATGTTCTTTTGTCCATGTCTAAGGGAGATAACTAGTCTTTTTCTCGCTTTTCCTTTTTTTAATAATTGGCTCATTATTGCTGGACCTGTCTCTTCTAAGCCTTCTGATCTTTTACTACTTAAATCTAATAAGTCTTCTTGACTCGAGCTGCCGTCCTTTAAGGAAAAGTACTTGGCATAGAATATACTATGACATAATACATCAGTCTGTTAATAAAAAAAAAAAAAAAAGGACAGGGGCTCAAATTGATGCCACTTGTGCTGAACAGCATTAATTTTAAGATTAAAAAATATTTTAACTATTTGGAAACAATTAGCTTGGAGCGTCTGACAAGATATTTAATTGATATGCATTCAGACAAAAACATCATCCAGTCTCATCATATTTCATTGGTGACATGTAAGTTCCACTGGAGCAGCTTTGTGGAATCAACTCCCAAAACGATGCATACCCCAATCACTACAATCTTAACCGGTTCATGTCAACCCTAGACTGAATCATTATCTTCCCCACAAATCCCAATAAACCGTGCCTCTTACACTGTAACATTCTACCTCGAGTGGCTCTTGGGCCTTGTACAGGGTGAACATCATTGTAAAAAAAAATTCTCAATTGGTTAAGGAGAATAAAAGGGAGAAAATATGATTGGAATTCCATTTGATAGCTACCTTCAAAGTCTTTTTTTAATTATTCCATGGGGGGAGGGGAGGGGGGGAGGAAAGAAAAATAAATTGTCCTGAACTGAGGAAGATGTTGAAACATTGAAAAGAAAACTTTTACTTACAACAACCCAATTCTCAGAATGTACAACATGCACAGGTCCTCGAACCCTTCGATGAGTAGCATGGAAGACAATGTTACCAGAGATTAAATCTATCAGGTAAACATTCAAGAAATTAGAAGGGGCTGGAAAAAAAAAAAAAAAAAAAATCAAGATTAGAGCTTCATTCAAAATTGGAAAAGGAAAAGCATTCATTTGAGGTGAAGCAAAATAGAAAAATCATTTTTCACAGAAGAAACATCTACCAGAGTGTAAGAGCAAATCTCTAAAGCCATTGCAAACGAGTTCCTTCCTTGTGATGTTCATTAGTTTTTGCCTCAAGATTTCACTGTAAATATTTCCAATTCTTCTAATGGATTTTTCTTACATTTTCCTTATTTATTGGTTTACTATAAACATCATATTCTGTGCGAGCACATTTGCAAAGACATTCCTGTATTTTTAAACAATGAAATTTACGTCTACCGGCCTAGAAGTTAAAAGTCTTAATAAAGAAAATGTACATTATCTCAGAAATATAGACAGACTCTGAAAGAAAATGTACTTCCCATCAGAAAGCAAACCTGATTTCCCTTTTTAAGTAGAGAAACTACTTTCAAATTCAGCATGCTTTACCATTATGTTACATGAAGCCATCACAGCAAAGTAAGACTCAATTACACTAACTGGGAAATAATTCTCTTTATTAAGACTTCCGATCTCTAGGCTGATAGATATTAATTTCACTGTTCTTGTCACTCTTTGTTTAAAACACCAAGTAAATGAAACTTACAGAATGCCAGCGTCACTTGAAAGTGCAAACATTACCCAGTTTTAATAAAGTGTTTCTTTAATTCAGAGTTCAACCCCAATAGTTTCCAAACACACAATTTCCTAAATTGATTATTTGTTTTTTTTTCTCTTGACACATTACATAAAAACTTTCTTCACAGACACTCTTCTGTCTATCATAGGAAAAACAATAGTCCTCCTCAGGTGTATTCTTGATAACTCATATCATCAAACCTCTTTGGAAATAAGCCATTTCTCATATTAATCATATCTTTATAATGATACGAAAAAAGAAAAAAGGTGTCACTCACTTTTCTGTGATGGCAAAGATGGTTCTTCCCCTTCTGCAGTGACCACAGCCAAATTTGGATTCAGATATTTGTACAGCACACTCCTGTCCCCGAGTACACGTCCTTGGGAATGAACAACTTCTGAAAAAAAAAAAAAAAAAAAAAAAAAAATCATTGAATTCGTTTGAGTTTTATGTTTCAAGTTTGAAAATATTGTCTTTATATCTCTCTCTCATATATATGTGTGTGCGTGTGTGTATATATATATTTTTAAATCATTTTACCCCAAGCTAGATGATAATGCCACTAAGACACTAGGTGTTACTGAGAGTGAAAGAGCATGAGAAGAATTTTAGTGTAAAGAAAAAAACAATAAAAGAATAGGATTCAGGAAGACAAAAGATGGTGATTGACATTGCATTTAAATTTTAGGAGATTATCGATGGCAGGGAACCAAGAAAGCTGAGAAGTGTGAGAAAAGAAATGATTAGAATAGAACTTATGACTACATCTAGCTTGTTGAATAGTAAGATGAGTAGTATGCTTAAATTCATGTGGTTGATGTACCAAGGAGGAAAACTCCTTGAAACAATTGCCCTAAAAATATTTATAGAAAAGACACAGAGAAATCATGTTATGGTGGTGGAAAAAGTCACTCAAGTTAAAATACCAAGACCATTACAGATTCTTCTTTCAATTTTGTCTAAAATCTTGAGATATATAGCAGAAGTAGCAGGCCAGATATGATGCAATGATATTCAATGCATGGACAAATGGTAGATTTTGTCTAAAATCTTGAAATATATAGCATTTTCTTTTTTTTTTTTTAGTTGATTTCAGTTATATGAAATTTGTATATGAAGTATTTTTCATTTTTGACAATTTTATTTTCATTGCTTTTAAATATCAATGTTTTTTAAATTCCATGATCGCAAAGTAAACAACATTTATTTCCAAGTATGCAACACACAAGCAAAGACAAATGAGAAAAACTGCCTAAGCTTCTTAAATTTAATAATGCTGAATATCAAAGAAATGAAAGGTTGTACCTAACATAGACATGAGCAGTCATTTTTACTTGACACAAAACAAAATCACTTTACACAAAAGAAAAGAAAAAAAGTTGCCTACAGTTAATCTTCATATTTTGTGGGTAGGGGACATAATTATTCAAAATTTATTTTTTAGTTCAGCTGTTAGTTCACCCAAAGGTGACTCAACAGTAGAGGGGGATAACTGACTGAGATTGGTGGAGGTGATGGAAAGCAGGAGTGATTAAGAATGGATGTTCAGGATAGACTCTAGACTTGAAGATTGTAGTTGTTAGGGAAGCAGGGGTTTGTTCTACAAAGTAACAGTTTTGGAGAAGGATGCTGTCTGAATGGACCTTACTCTATACTTGAAGGCAAGGGGGAACGGTTTACCACAGTGAACATGGCATGGTGCGTCCTGGCTGCGAAGGTCTGAACGTTGACTCAGAGATGTAACTCATCCAAACATCTGCCATAGTAATAGTGACAGAGTTGTGAGAGGCTAGTAATGATTTTAATATGGGATATAGGTTGCAGGGTGCAAAATAATTCATCACCCACAAGGCCGTGTAACCACTTTTGAACTCTGTCAAGGCTGGTCAGTGAGAATTGGGCATCACCAGTGCTGATATGGCAGCAATACTCCATTCTTGGTCTGATCTGACAGAGCATGGCAGCAGGAATTTGATATTTTCTGGAGCAATACAAGGAACTGAACATTCTTGCAGCATCTTTAGCAATGGCACAAATAGACCCGCAGTAGGTGTTCCAGGCAAGGTGCAACCACTCATCAAGATTGGTGCAGGGTTTGGGTTTGCTTGGTGGTGAAATGAATAAAAAAAAAAAAAAGGAAAAAAAAAAAATTTATGAGAGAGAAGATTTTTGTCATTATTAATGTCACAGTAATTCATTTCAAATGTAAACCAGATACACAAGGGAGATAAAAAAAAGTTTCACCTGCCGATGAAAAGGGTAAAGTGAATTTATAAACTGATCTCCAATCAAATGATGCAAAGTGGCAAACTGTTAATTAGCATGTAAATCAGCAACATGAGTTCAAATTCTCGCCAAGTTTGCTTGTATTCCCTTTAAATTCATGCTGCCGAGAAAGGCATGACTTGACTTCTCCCTACACTTTATCTCTTCATCAGATATCTTGACAAAAAGTGTCACAACTGGCAGCCCACAATGGTTGGCAGTTTGGAGTGAAGAAGTTGAGTAAACCACTCCCTTATAATTACCCAGGTAAAGCAACAAGGTTGCATCATTTTACAGTTGAAATGGTGAGATGTAACCGTGAGTTCTATGCTACCAGTTTTTTCTATCACACTTCTCGCTTGTTTTTTCTATCACACTTCTCCTGTTTCTTGCTTTCCAGACAACTTTGATTTTCAAAAATTTAAATGCAATATCAACCATTATTTTCTGTCTTCTTAATTCTTCTATTATTGTTTTCACTCCTTAATAATGTTTCTTTTTCTTATATTCTTTCACACACAGTAACCCTTCGAGTCTTAGCAGATTTATTGCCTCGTTTGGGGTGAAATGATTAAAAAAAAAAAAAAAAAAAAAAAAAAAGCCACAGTCATTGTCACTTTCGAAAGACCAGTTGTTCAAAAAGTAAAGTACTAAAAATTAACCAATTGTAAAAACTAACAATAATGGAATTATTATATCTTTTCCCCAAGGAGGATGAATGTCAATATGATTTTGTTTTTTTAGTCTTTATTATAATCAACGTTTCACTTACCTGAGGCTCTTTTCGGCAAAACATTCGTGATGGTCTGCAAATTCTGCTGCATATTTATCGACCAAATATTCTCTGTTTGTATCTAAGAATTAGAATCAACCAAATTCGTTATCATTTCTATGGAAAGCATGGGTAAGTATATGGCACCCTGTGTGGATCAAACTCACTATGCTGAAGTAACAATCTGTGAAACTAGCTTGTGAACCATTACATTACAGCAAGGTACCCAAGGGTGTAAGAATAAAATATGTAAACAAATCTACTTTAGTGATTTTGATGGGAAAGGACAATTATAACAAATTCAAAATAATTTATCTTCACTTTGGAATTTAGTCAAACTCTTAATTATCACCAAAATAATATTTAAAAATTCTGAAGGCAAATAATTACATCTGACAATCATTCTGAAACTGGCATAGCAAATGATACACACCAGACATGACCGAAATGTTGTATCAAACCACTAGCTGCCACAATTACCTTCCCTACCCAGGGAGTAGTTGAAAAAGCTGTTCTTTTCATTATCAGTTTTGACCGGGATAAGTTAAACCTTGATAATATATTTTATTGATTGATATTCAGTGGACTAGTCTGTGGAGGGAGGGGGTCTATTTATTTAGTAAATTTAGTCTGGCACAAAGCCACAATAATGGGAGAAGCGAAGATTTGCTTGGTCTGCAAGACAAGCTTGTTAACCATTGCACTACAGAATGTTCACAACCTGTTCAGTTCATGTCCTACACATTTGATTTACAAGTCTCTCCTTCATACTCTGTTCAACAAAACTCTTCAATACACGGTCATTTAACCCTTAACACACTGCATTATTTACTACTTTCCTTTCCACTGCATTGTTTTTTCAAGGCTCCTCTACTGCACTACTTAATTTCAGTTATGGTCATTTTCTGTTGCCATAGCGGGATATGACAACACAACTGCAAAATTCAAACATGCTATCATTCATTCATCTGAGTCACTTGCAATGGCAGAACATTTTTGTTTCACAAACAAAATCACTTCTAGAATGTTAAAGGCTAAGATAAAGCAAGCCCTTTAAAATCAAATTCATTCATTTGTGTTTCAGAAATTCAACAAGCTAGAAATCAAAAGGGATTATTTCTCGTATAAAAATAAAAAAAGTTTAATTTTACCTTGCCGCGATTGTTAACAACTCGATAACCCAGGATTTCTCCATCTATAATGTTGACAGTGTGGAAGAACACGGCCGGTAGGAATGTTTTCAATGTCTTTTTGTAACTGGCTGGATATGTATGCACCTGATAAAAATAAAGAAAATAATATGAGACAAAAATTCAACAATTCATATGACAGCCTCTGTGAAATTTTATATATAATAAAAAAAAAAAAAAAAAAAATATATATATATTTTTGTTGTTTAGTTTATTGATCTCTTTCTTCTCTCTTCTTCTAAAGAAATAAACAGTAAATTCTATCTGTCCATCCATCTGAAACCTCTCTAACTCAGACCAAACTTGCTCTACAAAGACATATACTATTTTGGAATTGGGATAATCCCAGGATTGAAAATCTGTTCTTCATCTGGAGCTTGAAAATCCAGCATTTGGATTTTTGTCCAGATGAAGAGGGAACAGTTAAAAGTTAAAATTTTAAAATAGCTGGAAAAAAAAAAAAAAAAAAAAAAAAAAAAAGTGATTTTTAAAAGTTTTTCATTTACATTGAGTTTAAAGTAACACAAAAACTTTGCGAATTTAAAATTTTTGTTTTAAATTCAGTTTAAAATATGTCCCAAACTTTGTGAATTGAGGAAATTAATTTTATTTCTTCAAAATGCCAAAGAATCAGAGTTAAAGTGAGAGGTTTCAGGATGTGAGGTTTTGAAGTTTTGCCGAGTTTGTCATTTGAAGAATCCAACTTTTGGTTGGAATTTGTCTTATAGCCCAGAATCAGAGTTAAAGTGAGGTTTTGAAGTTCTATGAAGTGAATTGATGAATTCAAAATTATTTCTTCAAAATTAATTTTGCTGTTTTCTAAGCTTGACCAGAGGTCCCTTTAGTCTTGGGTCTAGCTAGCTTGAAAGTCTGCAGGGAGTGCAGCTTTTAAGCTAGTTTTATTTAACATTAACATACTTAAAAGAAAAAAAAAAAAATTGAAAAATACAAAAATATGTAATAATAATTTTCAAATAATCTCAAATTTATTGACCTAAAGATAGAAACTGAAACACTGACAACTATTATAAACATAGAAATTGAAAATGGTTATAAAAATATAAATTGAAACCCTGAAAACTTATGAAAATATAAATTGAAACCCTGAAAACTGTTATAAAACTCACAGTATAAGTGTCATCAAGAATCAAGACACCTTTGAGGAAATTGTTGTCAGGTTCAGAAAACATGGATGCTTGAAGCACAGTATATAGCAAGTTCTTGCCACTGGATGGAATGTCAGCCACAGGGGCACCAGTGACAGGATTGAAGGCGTATAATAAACCTTTGCCATTGACCTACAGAGAAAGAGAGAGAAATGCATTAAAGAGGGATTGATTTTTAATGTCAACTTGACATTATATTTGGACGTAATTTTAATGTCAACTTGACATTACATTTGAATGTAATTTTAATATCAACTTGACATTACATTTGAAAGTTCAGTTATAATAAAAGCAATAAATAAATTCAAAATGTAAATAATTAAAGAGATATCAAGGAAAAAGCATGTGGTGTGGCCAAAAGATAATTTATTAGCCACGCAAGTCAAATGGAGTGCCTTGCTGTGGAGTGATGGTTAGCACTGATTATTACTACAATAGTGAGTTTGATTCTCAAGTCCATGACCCTCCACACCTGTGGTTCTGTGTCAGATAATGGAGGAGGAGAAGGAAAGAAAAAAAAGAGAGAAAGAAAAAAAAGAGAGAAAGAAAAAAAAGAGAGAAAGAAAAAAAAGAGAGAAAGAAAAAAAAGAGAGAAAGAAAAAAAAGAGAGAAAGAAAAAAAAGAGAGAAAGAAAAAAAAGAGAGAAAGAAAAAAAAGAGAGAAAGAAAAAAAAGAGAGAAAGAAAAAAAAGAGAGAAAGAAAAAAGAGAAAGAAAGAAAAAAGAGAAAGAAAACTGAAAAGACAAGAGGGAGAAATAGAGGTGAAAAGCACAAGTAGAGAAACTTCAATTTCTTACTTCTTCATCTCTTTGATCTTTTCAAGTGGCTAAAGCTATAATTTTTTCTCTCTGTAAACAACACACATGCACTCACTCTCTCTCTCTCTCTCTCACACATTTACACAGAAAGGTAGGTTGGTGCTATTGTATTGCCATACAGACACAATTATGTCACATCTTGGGAGTTAAACATTGGAAGAGAACGGGTTAAGACAAAATTAACAAATTGTTTTCTGCTTTACATAAAAGGGGGTGGAAAAAAAAAAAAAAAAAGGAAAAAAAATCTCCAATGGACCTTGCTTTTTCCCAACACCAGGCATTGAGGGTCAAGTCCAATGTGTGCTGTCGTTCTCATGACAAAAAGTAACAGCTTGTCCTTGCCATTGCTGTCAAATGGAGCAATCTTAGAAATGTAGTGGTGCCAAATAATATGACCGTTTTGGCTTCGGATTCCAAACAACTGCAAAAAAAGAAAAGAGAGAGAGAAAAAAAAAAAAAAAAAAAAAAAAAAAAAAAAATCAAAAAATTTTTCAACCTAAAGCCAAATAAACAGACGTATAATAGAAAGCTAGGAAAATACATTTTGGTTTTTACATATCATTTTGTTAAACGGTCACAAAACACATTAGCATAAAGAGAGAATGATTTCAAAACATTAAATAGAAAATAACACTTGTATTAATTCCTGACCACTAACAATACCTTTCTTCCTCATTTGCAATGCATTCCTATAGTTAAATCATTAGCAATACATTTACATTATACATAGCTCTATATTATTAGTAATGCTTGCTTTTAACTCCTGACCAATGACAATCTCATTTTCTCCAATTTTCAAATCACAGCATATATAGACTGAATTATTGATTGATTGTTTTTTGTTTTTTTTTATGGCTTATAGCTGGAGAGAGAAGAGGTGGATTCATACCTTTCCCAGGGGTATTTGCGTGTAAGTGAATATAATCAACCCAACAGGAATTGGATCTTGGCTCTCAGATCAACAATTCCGAGCCATTATGCATTGCACCATCCTCACATCCAAGCTTACAGCACTTAGTATTCCTCAGCTGTCACCCATCTAGGTACTGACCAGGCTTGACTTTGCTTAACTTCAGTGATTGTGATGTGGCTGTAAGCCTAGAATATAGATTGAATACTTAAACTTGCTGCCACAAATTCTCAGAATTATCCTCATCAGATTCAACACTCATTAAACATGGGCTATTAAAAATTCTTGTGGGAAAGGGGCATAAACTACACCCCCACCAGAACACTTATTGACACACTCCTGGGTTTCATTTTGCACAACCTTTTTGTGCAGAACATAGAAAAGTATTAAATAATCACCTTTTTTGAATTCATATTTCCTATAAAGATGAATGCATGGAAAGTTGAATTATTGAGCCAAGTTCAAATCTGGGTTAAGTCTGTTGCATTCACTTTTGAAATATTTACTATTGGGAAAGGCAGGAATTCATCACTTCTCCCACCCAGCTATGGGTTAAATAGCAGGGTAGGTTGGCAACCAGTCTAGGAGAAGGACAAAACAACTCTGAGTAAGAGTTCTGCAAGGGTCCTCTAGTGGATTAGGCAACGGAAGGTGGGTGTGAGTAGATACACCCAGCCTAACTCCATATTACTCTAATATTAAACCATGTCACAGGGAGTTATAATAATGTATGAAATTTTGTTTACAGACAAAAATCCTAAGTGAAAAAATATGGGAGATTAGTTGACCAGATTGGAAACTGATGGAAGAAGGTTTGGTTTATAAAAATTAACCAAAGCTTATAAAATGCTTATGAAAAAGGCACTGCTAGGATTTGAACCCAAAAATAAATCTAGTAAGATTTAGTAAATTCAGTACATCTGAATTTTCCCTGTCAATTCTCATCCTCAAGGAAGTTATGGTGACAAGATTAATGTGTTTAACAAAATTCTGCAAACCCAGATGAATCTGAGAAGAATTTATTTAGCAAATTATTCAACCAAATTTATGTTGATTTTTACCAAAATATGGGAACCTGAAATCTGACTGGAAACAGAAATGTTATTCCCCCCCTGAACAAATGTCTATATAAATCAGGACTCACAGCAGTGGTGTGGCTAGAGTGGGGGCAGTCCACTTCAGGTGATACTTTTGTGTCTGCTATAGACTATAAGCCTGTATTGAAATAAAAGTCATTTTAATGTCGGGACAGTACTCACAATTGAAGGATCTTTTCGATTTCAAGTAACATAAACTACAGCATATGTATTGGCCTATCTACTGTCTATAGAGTGACAAATGATAGATGAAATAGTTTTTGAAGAATTTACCAACTAAAAAACAAAAGAAGTTACTTTGTAGGAAGTTTTGTAATTTTCATTTCAGAAATAAAGATGTTCCTAATTTCTTACTTTTTCCCCTAGATGTCATTTTTGCTTTTTAACTGTTAAAGTTTACATATATTTGGTGTCTATTAAAACCTTACTATATTTGAGTATGTGAAAGTAATATTATAAATGATATACAACTTTAAGAGTATTTAACTGTGCAATACATGTTTTTCTGTAAGGGGGGGCAGCAAACTCAGGGGCTGTCCCCAGGCATAACATGCTCTAGCTATACCACTGACTCACAGTTGCAGAGACAATGTCCACCTTCTGCCAAAGGTGGGTCAGAACTCACCCTGGTCCCAAGCATCACTGTTAATATAGACCTGAATACACACAATTTCTGGTTTCATTGCCACTGGACCTTTACTTCCAGGTTACCCAGTATTGGTCAAAATGAATGCTGTTTAGAAGATCGAACTTAAAAAAACAGAAACTCCTTCCCCTCCTATGTGCGTGTCCAGAGTATCATACTCTGTGCTCAGTCAGTTATGTGCCATGCATGATACACGCTTAGGTGATCATGTGTCTTTTGATACATGACTGATGAGGGCAGATTTTTTTCCCCCCGCAGTAAGTTGCCATTTCTTTCTGCTGTAGACCAGTTTCCATCCAAGGCTATAGAACCCGGTCTGTCCTGCTATTTACCCATAGCTGGAGGGAGAAGATAAGGATTCATACCTTTCCCAAGGGTATTAGCACATAAGTGAATGTAATGGATTCGACTGGAATTCAAACTCGGCTCTCCGATTCCTCAATCCGAGCCATTATCTATTACTCTGCTGTGCCTCCTCAAAATAATCAGTCAGTCAATTATGTGCTATACATGATACATGGATAGGCGATCATGTATCTTTTGATACATGACTGACGAGGCAGATTTTTTTTCTGCAGTAGGTTGCCATTTCTTTCTGCAGTAGACCAGTTGCCATCCAAGGCTATAAAACCCAGTCTGTCCTGCTATTTACCCATAGCTGGGGGTAGATGAAGAGGATTTCCCAAGGGTATTAGCACATAAGTGAATGTCATCGGATTTGACTGGAATTTGAACTCAGGTCTTCAATTCCTCAATCTGAGCCACTATCTATTACTCCACCGTGCGTCTGTTCTTACATATACAAAAAGATAATAAATGTAGGAAATTTTGTTTCGCCTGTCTTACCTTTCCAGGTCGGGTAACTGCCAAAATGATTTTATTCAAATTGAATTCATCCCTTGTAAGCTCTTCCTCATCATCGTCATCGTCATCATCGTCTTCTTCGATTTCTATTTCTTCATCATCGTCTACGCTTGAGGACGGCTGATGATGTCTGTGTCCTTTCATTCTTTGAATGATATACTGAATCAGTGACTAAAAAAAAAAAAAAAAATAAATCAAAACACAAACTTTACACTCAAATACTGCTCCAACATAAAAAATGCTTCTCCCTAAAATGTTTTTTTTTCTTTTTCATTTGAAACAGCTAAACTCATGAATAAACTTAAGGGGACTTGCTGTGGGGCAGTAGTTACCAAGCTTGTCTCACAATTTGTTAGTATAGAGGGTTCAATTCTCACTAGGTGCCCCAATCCTGAGGCCTTGTGCCAGACTAAGCTGGCCAAATATCCATAAATATAGAATCCAAGGCAAAAATTTGCTTGATTTTAAAACCCAAATCTACCGTTTCATTATCATATTGACTTAACAGATTTTCAAGCTTTTATCCATTTTAGACATTCATTAAACATCACCCAATTAGGTTGGGGGGAGAGGTTTTTTTCACGAACATATAAAAGATCTGGGAAGTTAACCAATGACTTTGCTGCTTGAAAATTCTCATTCTCAATTTACATATACAATCGTGGAACCTGTCATCTTGATTTTAGGAAGAATTAATTGAAACAGAACCAAAATTTGTTTTCATGATGGCATACACAATTTCTCTTCAAGGGGACATCAGGTCATAAAAAGTTAGAAATATCAAGAAATCATTTTGTTTTGTTTTTGTTTTTTTTTAAATTGCTGGAAATTTGTTAAATTAATTTTAATCCTTTAAAATAAGAAAAACAAAAAAAAGGCAAACATTTTTGTTACCTTAACTTGTCCAACTTGGGAAGTCAGTCGATTCACAAACATTGTCAATACATCATCTGGAAATTGAAAAGATCAAATTATGGAATAAAAAAATATTTGAATTTTAAAAACTTTTAATAATAAAACTAAAACTAACCAAGCAAAGCTAAAAATGATTTTTACTCTGTAGAAAATGCCTGAGTGGTATGGAATGAATGGCTTCACTTGCTGTCTACTTTTCAGTAAATGAACTCTACCAAAATAAAGTTAAGGAAACAAGAAAAAAAAAGGAAACAAGAAAAAAAAAAAAAAAAAGGAAACAAGAAAAAAAAAAAAAAAAAAGAAAACAAGAAAAAAAAAAAAAAAAGGAAACAAGAAAAAAAAAAAAAAAAAAAAGGAAACAAGAAAAAAAAAAAAAAAAAAAAGGAAACAAGAAAAAAAAAAAGGAAACAAGAAAAAAAAAAAAAAGGAAACAAGAAAAAAAAAAAAAAAAAAAAAAGGAAACAAAAACTGGCATCAATGGAGAGATGGAAAAGATCTATTAAATGACAAACTTTTATTTACTTTGTTGTGGTTGTCAGATGAACTGTAAATATATTTTTTGTAATGTCCTGAGTGACAAATAGATATCATTTTTGCGATTAACAAAATAGAACTTTGCTTACTCTGCTGTGATCCAAATTCATCTTCAAACTTGGCCTGTGATTCAGATACTGGTAAATCAACCATTTCCACAGCCAAGATGTAGGCTAAGGCTTCTTCCCGACGCCATGCAATTCGGCCTGAAATAAATTTTTAAAAAATCCTTAGAGATTCATGCCTGCCATAATGTGACAAAAAGTAGAGTTTCATATAAAATAATAGATGAGTAATAGAGTTTACTTTCTGGTATGTTTAAATTCACAATTCATCTGCAAACATGAATGCATTTTTATTTGAACCAGGATCCTCATCTTAGTTGTCTTGATCCCAATATCCTAAACATGAGAACCATCCTCAGCTGGATGCCAAACTCTTTAACCTCGATACTTCTTAATCTTTACTGATTTCAGAATATAATCCGTTACTGCATTCAAGAAAGTAATGTGGTTTCTAAGGATTGAACTTACAACCTTTTCATCCCACAACCATTTTTTTATCCAATGATCTTTCATTTGGGATCTGCACAAATTCTTTTACAATGCATTCAAAAGTGAGTTAGTAAAAGAAAAAAAAAAGTTCAAATTCAAATGGTAAAAACCTAAGGAAAACCATGAACTCAATGAAACCCCTTCCCTATAACCTCTCATGAATATGGTCCTGTCATTAACAAGTCTCCCATAATATACTTTGTACAAATCTCCCATAATATACTTTGCTACATACAAATATCAAGACCAACAAAAAGGCATTGCATTCAGAAGACAAAAACTAATCAGAGTTTATTTCTTTATTTCCTATTCAAGGCAATAAAGCCTCAAAGACAGAGGGGATTACTGGGTGTGAAAGAATATGAATAAAAAACATTACAGGAGAGGATAATAAAAGAAGAAGAATGAAGGAAAGAGAAGATTACGATTGAAATTATATTTCAATTTTTGAGGATCAAAGTTGATTGCAAAGCAAGAGGCTAGCAAACTGTTATCATAGAACTTACGGTTACATCTAGTGGCCATTTTAACTGTCAAATGATGCGACTTAGCTACCAATCTAGTACTGTGCTTAAATTCATAAAGTCGATGTACCAAAGAAAGCTCATCAGAACAATTATGAAAACATTTATATAAAAGCACACAAGCTATGTTACAACAGAGGGAAAGTGACTGAAACCGGGATGCCAGGTCAGGACTGATAACATTGCAGATTCTTTGGATTTTTATCAAGAATATCTAAACACATAGCAGAAGCACCAGACCAGAAATGGCAGCCATATTTAATGCATGGACAAATGGTAGACTTATAGTTGTGTAAGATAGATTCTGACAAGAAAAATTGTCTAGCATGACACAGTAACAAACTTGTTTCTGTTGTAAAATATGGCAAGGGTGTGATGAGGTCAGAGGAAACAATGGGGTAAGAGGTAAAAAAGGGAAAGAGACAACAAGAGGAAACGAAACAACACTGTCTCAGAAACTGCAGAATGCAATTTGAGGAACAAACTGTCTAAGGGAACAACTTCCCAAGACAGTATGTCTCGCTAACTGCGCACTGCTGAAAGCTGTTGGTTTTATTGACAGTAGACGGAAACCCAGATCTAGACAAGTTGCAGAGAGGCCCATATCTGGACATGCGAAGTTGTTCTGCTGCTAATAGGAGAGCCTGAATGTAACTAGTTTTGACAGACATGTCAAAAAGCCACAATCAAAAAGAAAAATTAGTTAAAAATTAATAATAAAAATCATTTTATTTAATATCTGCTTGATTTATGTCATTTATTTAATACTTGAATTTTTTTTTTTTATATTCTAATCTTTTTATGTGCCATGTCTCTTCAGGATGTTGGCAATCATGGCTCTCCAAAATTTCCTAGCCTTTGTACTTCTTACCAAATTTATCTTTTTGTTATTTCTCTTAAATATTTCTTCCACCATCTATTTCCGCAAGGCCATTCTTTTATGTGCCATGTACATTCTGGACAGAGGCAATCGTGGTTCGCTACAAATTTCCTATCCTTTGTAGCTCTTAATAAATTTAATCTTTTAATTTAAATCTCTCCCAAACCATGCCGTCATCCATTCACTCAAGCTTGCCAGATAGATAAGCATTGTTTTCCTCTGTCCCTCTTGCTTACAACCTGTCCTGTGAGTATCAAATTTTCCAAGCCCTTTTTCCTCATGTGATATTAGATTTTTCAATTTTTTGGAGTATAAGTGTCCTTTTGTTTCCATCGCCTCTAAAACTCTGTTGTTGCTCACTAACACAGTTTTTGTTTTTAAAACAAACAGAAGAAACAGGGTGATGGTTGAGCGAGTGAATCTTTTTTTTTTCAATGATAATGTAACCTTTTCTATAAAAATGTTTTTAATATTATCACCAGCAAAACAAAATACAGAAATAAAAGAACTCACCTGCTTTGTGTACCAAATGCAAAGTATAATCTTCTGAACGGATAATGGCTTTGTAACCAATATGGCCGTCCTTTTTGGTGAACAACAGAGCATCACACTAATTAGGAAAAAAAAAAAAAAATTTTAATTAAAAAAAAAAAAAAAAAAGATTAGATTAGGTACCTCCACTCAATTTTCAATACATAAGGTGTAAAATGAATTTTTAAAAATGAAAAATACATTCTTGAAGCTTTCTTTTTAGCTTTAATTGAAAGCTAAATGATTAAATTTACTATTTCCAGTAAGCAAAATACTCTGGAGTATTTCAGATAGAAATTATATTGATTGAAATCTCATTTTTTTGGTTGCTTTCACAAAATCAGACATTTTTGACACATTTGTAAACAAAAGTTAATTCATGGTTTTAAAAATCTTCAAAAAATAAAATATACTTTTCTGAAACTTTAAGGAATATTAGCTGATTTAAAGTATAATTAAATTAAGTTGAAAAAATATTTACTTTAAGTTTAAGATAAAAGAAAAATGGATTTTTAAAACAACTGGAGCCGGCAATTACAAGCTTATCATTGTTGCTTGTCACCTGTCGATCACTTGACAAGCGATGATAAAATCTATCAACAGCTTTACTGTTGTTCTATGGAGACTTTATCTGTTAAAATATAATTTAAGAAAATGATGGATGGACGTTCTTTTATATAATTTTTATGTACTTAGTAATCTTAAAAATGTTGGAAAATATTCTCCATAATCTAATTTTAGGAATGTTGAATTTAAATTTACTATAGTCATTGCTCTTATTTTCTGATTATGTTGTGTATGGTCGACCATACTTTCAAACGGGCAAGTTATGTAATATTTTATATACATAAAAAAAAAATAAAACTTTAAAAAAAAATATTGGGTGTAAATGACTTTTGAGCTTTTCAATTTTTGCTTTATAAATATAGTTTTTACTTAATAACAATATTACCCAACCAGAGTGAAATAATGCAGAATTTTAAACAATTTGTAATATTATAAATTATAAAATGAAAACAATTCTTGTAAAAATTCATTATTCATGGAAAAATTTTTTTTCCCGAAGACAATAGTGTCCTTAATAAATTTTATTTAGAAAAGCTTTTAATTGGTTTTATAATTAAATAATGTCATGGTTTTATTTCATTTTTTATTTTAAGTACAGAGCAGATTTTCAGAAAATGGACAGTAGTTTGAAAAAAAAAAAAAATAAATAAATAAAAAGAAATAAATAATTGATTTAAATTCTCCAAGGAGTCCTGCTTTCAACAAATTTTGAGACGGCCATTTAATTTCTCAAAATTTCATGAAGTGGTGGTGGTAGGGGAACATATATAAAAAAAAATTTCAAAATAATTTCATACATTTGTGAATAAGGCCTGAAAGTTTCATTAAAATCTGACAATTATTTGATTTTTGCAATAATTTCCAATTCAATGTTTTTCACTGGAAAAAAAACAAAAAAAAAACACTAATTGTAAATTAATGTTGACTGTTAAGTTTGAACATGCTAGAAAAGATTAAAAAATTTGATAAAATAAAAAATAATTTGGTCTTTCCTCTTAATAACAATATTTTGAGGCTAAAACTTTATTATTAAGTTTGAGACATTTTTTCATCATGCTATGCTGTTTTTCAGCAAAAAAGTGGAGTTACCTATATTAGATATCAACACAAAAATCTTTATAAACAACTAGATATTTACTTGTTATCATGGATAGAAAGTTTCAGTGCTGACCATATATTGAAAATCAGAAATAAGAAAAGACTATCCGTGTTTTAGAAAGTATTTAGTGTAGCAAATCAATTACCCGAAGTGGCTGGCCGTAAGATTTTGAGTAAGTGATTTTATGAGACAAGTCTTTCAAAGATGACCCAGTGGAAATATCAACACCAGACATCTTCACGATCTACAAGAAGAAATAAAATACACATGAAAATTAGAGATTTTTATGAATCATGTACATTTGTTGATGTTATGCATGTGCTACTAATCAACTCAAAGACTCAAATGGGTATTAAGTCAGTTTTCAAACTGTCGTTTAATAGGCAACAAACCAATATATAGTTTTATTTGCTATTGTAAATCTAGCTAATGTGCTGATGTAACTGGTTGTAGTTTATAAAGTGTAGGATTCACATTGCTTTGTGATTTAGTTCAATTAAAATCTGGCAGAAAGGATATTCAAAATAAGTTTCAATAAAAGACAACAAACATTATTTACAAGTAAGAAAAAATGTTATGAAAGATCACAATTGCAATTTGGGTTTTTTTGCTCTATGAGCGTTTTGAATAATTTTGTTTATATTGACAGAAAACCAGGAACTGTCTAAGACAAAAAAAAAAAAAATTGATCAATTACCATAATCATTGAATTTTTTTTATTACAAAAATAGGGTAATATTTTTCCCCATTCAAAATCTGGCATTTCATGTGATGTGAGATTTCATGTCTCTAAGTGGTTATAACAACAAATGATATGAGAGAGAGAGATACAAAGAGAGAGCAGAAATAAAGAAAACCAGAACGGTCAAGTATGTAAGAATGTGTTCAATAGAGAGATAGATAATGAGAGAGAGAGAGAAAGTTAGAAACAGAAAGCAATTCTTACCTCAGTATCTATAGATTCCAGGGTGAAAAGCACTTGTTTGTCCCCATGTCGTGTCATTTGGGCACTCAGGAGCTAAACAAACAATAAATCAATGTTGAAAAACATTGTTTAAACTCAATAGAAATTGCTTCAGTTTCTCTAAGTGGTATTTCTCTCTTATTAACTGACAAAGTTAAAAACTGCAGCATAGATTTGAATTAAAAGATTATTTTAATATTTATGTTTAAGAAGACATTAAATGATATGCACATCGAATTTTGTTTTAATGTAAAAAACAAAAAAACAAAACAAAAACCTTTCTAAAAATTATCATTCTTATTCAGTTAAAAAAAAAAAAAAAAAAGAAAAAAAAAAATACCAGCAGCCATATTTGTTGAAAATTTATTTGCTGTGTGTCAAGATATGATATGATACAAGATGTCGAAGTCATCAGCTTTATCTTGTATGCAAGAATTTAATTTCTTCTTTGCTGATCAATTTCTTTATGATGATGATAACATTGAGGACTAAATTTGCCACCAACATTCAAGTTCAGGACTAGAATCTTCCAGTTTCTCCAAAACCTGCTCCCCCCATCCATTCCCTATTGCCATTTGGCTTTGCAAGATTTACTTGCAGGTGAAAGAAAATCAGAGTAGAAGAAAGTGCCAATGGCATGAATTTGTTTATGGTGGAACTCAACTTGCCACACTTGATTTCATTACTATCCTCTGTGGCATATACATAATGAAACTTGTAGAATTATTATGAAACTACAATGGACTGCCGCTGACTCTGTTATGATTACTAGTGGCACCTTCTGTAGCATGTCATGCGTACCCTCTTCATCTACTTGTTCAACTATTAAGATTTATTGTAATCATCATCTGCTTGTCCCACACTTGAGGCTTTGGGGTTGGTTGCAGTTAGTCTGGATCCTTGTGTTTGACCTTACTGCCAAGGGTGGCTCTAGTTTAGAAGTCTTGATGGCATTACTCACAGAATCATTGGACCACACAAGCCCCTCCATTACAACAAAGAGTGAACATCAGAGATATATGCATAGACCCGCATATATTTTACACTGGATGCTGGAGTAAACAGTTCGTAATCAAATGTTATTTTAATGAAAATAATAGAAAATAAAACAATAAACAAGATGTAAAAGTAATAAGCGTGTAATTTTGTGTTTTAATAGAATAATTAACAGAAACGTCAAACTGGTAATGGTCATCAAGTAAGTGAAATATTAGCACATTACACAAATGTGTGTAAAAACACACAAAGAAAATTTAAAATCTCTTGTACACACAGAACTACAAATAATTTTACAGAGAATTCGTTTTATTGCTTTTGCAATTTTTTATGGTTTGAAAAGGAGGAATAATTAGAATTAATTTAATTCCCAGAATTGTTCAAGACTGTTTAACCTATTACTGCCTAGTGTCTCCCAAAATGGGTAAGTGGCCATTAATAGGTTAATATCCTTTGTGTTTCTTTCGTTGTTACCAATATTTCAGCCACTCCATTCTACAGCCTTCTTCAGACATCCAGAGGGAGGGTAGAAGGTAAGAATAAAAGCAACTAAAATCAAAATGACGTCAATTCTGCAAACAACATTTCGACAGACTTTTCTCAAAATTACAAAATTGAAAATTAAATTGTGTAAATGGGAAACGATATTTTCTTCACATATTGAGGTTTTCTAATCCACAATTAAATTCTAAAAATTTAGTGAAAGCATTTAAAAACCGCCAGGGGATTTATATATTTTCTGCAAATATTACAGCAGTATAACCCCTGAAAACCAGATGCTGGGATTATCCTGTAAAAAAATATCTTTGTCAGGAGTAACACTAAAAAACTCATCTCAAGTGGATAAATGAGAAGAGGTTTGGTTTGGTTTAGTTTGTTTTGTCTTATGGCATATCAACCTAAATGGGTCATTTAATGTTGAAAAAATTTTTATTGCTGATAATTTTTTTTTTTTCTTCAAAAATCTATTTCTGGTTATATTTTTTTTATTCAAAAATTTATTTTTGGTAATATTTTTTTAAAAAAATGTATCGCTGGTAATAATTTTTACAAAGTATTTCTGGTATCAAAACCCACTTTTACTCCTTCACAGCACTCTGATCCCAGTTTGGGGGTTAATTATTTGCCCATAGCTGGGACCCCAACAGGTGCCACCTGCCGTGTGTCAGGGTGGACCAAGGAACACCAGCAATTAAGAGGTAGTTCCACGCTCCTCAAAAGCTCCTGGTCAGAGGCCTTGCTGTTGGATGTAGTTTATCGTCTTACCCAGGACGCGGACGTAGTTTATCACCACACCCAGGACGGAAATGAGAAAAGGTTGTACGAGTAGAGAGGGTTGGTGTTGTAGAGAATCATAAGTTTTTCTTACTCTCGGTGATGTGTTCACTGATGTAACCAATCCATTAGATCCAACTTTTAACAATCCAATAAATCCAGACTGAAGACGACACACAAATATGCCAGACTTCCCGCTGCTAATTTCATGGCCTGCTTTTTCCAAGGCAATAACAGAGTCTTTAATACCAACATCCTGAAATCAAAAGGGAAATATTTCAGAAATTCAAATTCAGTACTATATGTGCCACTTTATGTATCATTGTATTTACATTTGAGGTAAAAAAAAAAGAAAAGAAAGAAAAAAAAAATAGTAGACAAAAAAATCATCTGAGTATATAATTGTGCTTGTCTCTCCTTTTGTTAGTTTGCATGACCATTATGCTCTGCCAATACATCATTAATAATGGACTATTCCTTCTGATCACATGGAAAGAGGGGAAAAGACACTACTTGGTTTCAGTGAGGAAATGAAAGAAAGGGGAGGTAGAAGTGGAAAGAAAGAATCAGATTAAGCCGATAAGAACAGATACTACTATTTGATCTTATCAAAGGCTGAGAAGTGATGGCAGCTGTGATAAAAGAGCCATTTTTCAGACACAGTATCAATTGCCAAAAATCCAGATACCATAAATAAAATAACATGGTCTGTTGAATTATTTTAAAATTATTATTATTATTAACAGAAATAATTGTAAGATGGAGAATTTGGTTAGTAACAATTTTTTTTTATTTTTCCAAACCAATATTCACCCAATAAAGGTCCCAAGAGCCACTCAAGGTAGAGGGTTACTGTATGGTTTTGTTCGAGTGTTACTAATCAAATACAAAGGGAATAAGAATGATTCATCTTTATGCATGTAGACTAGTGGGTCTAAGCTGCAATGATGAGAGACAATAGAAGCAGAGAATGTAACTCATAAGAACACTTGCCATGGAATTAGCAATAGAGATTGTAGGGTGTGTTTGGAAAATAAAACAATCCTATAACTCTAGATACAGACATCAAACGATCCCTGCATTCAGTTAGAAGTAAATATAAAATCATCCTTGATAATGGCTAAAAGTATAGGCAAAAACATTCAGACAATTTCTACATAATTTATATCCAGAAAGAAGAAAATTATAAGAACACAAGAAGAATTAATTAAAAACTTAACCATAGTACCTTGTAAGTCGCTTTTAATGACACTTTTTATATATATATATATATATATATATATATATATATATATATTTATTCACACACACACATGGTATAAGATGACAATTGGAAAAAAAATCTTAGTTTTTTGTCGACACATTTCATCTTTCAACTTTTTCAAGGCAAAAATGAAATCAAAATCTTTTTGTTGTTATCATTACATTACAAAATCGAAATTTAAAAAAAGAGACGATTCTGTATAAACCTCTTTGTGGTTAATGCAAATTTCCTTTATACTAAGAGTCTTTTTTTTTTTTTTTCCATGTCGACAATATAGTTAAATTCCTAGAATTACATACACATCAAAGGAAACAACAGATCATCAAAGAATTCAGTAATAAATTTATTTTGACAGATAAGATATCTAAATAAGATTTAATATCTGCCCCAGACCAAAATTACAAAATGTTCTAAATTTATCCAGACAATACATTACATTACAAGAGAACAGGAAGTAAATGTCTAAATTACTTGACCTAGAAAAATTTCCTGGGAGATTTAAATTATTGAAGAGAGGAGTGAGAGGAAAAGAAAAAGAAGAAGCAAAGTGTTAGCACAATGTACAGTGGTAGGTGGGGGGAAGTAGATTGCTCTGTATATAGATACATTGACCTCTCTTCATGGATCACTGTTTTAAACATTTTATATAGGTATGTTCATGAGATCAATAAAAAAAGAATAGCATACCATGAATAAAAAAGGCCTTAAACTTGATTAAAATAATTTTTTATCGTCTAAATGTTAATGTTATTATCAAGAGGAATGATCAAAGTATTTTTTGAATATTTTTTTTAGATTTTTTAATAATTTCTAGCACGTCCAAAATTTTCGTTAAAAATCTTCATTTTTTTTGAATTGGAAAAATTGACAGAAAATCGATAATCTCCCGTTTTTTTAACTTTTGTTTACATTAGTAAATGTCGCCGTTTAAAATTTATTCAAAAAATCAATTATGATTTTTTTTTTAAATAATTTTAAAAAAATTAGAAATTATAAAGTTTATTTAATATATTCTGAAACAAAGATTGCTTATTTTCTGTGATGAAAACATGTTTTTTCAAATGGGAGAAAGCCGGTCTGAACTGCGGTGTTGACAAATGACATGTGCCTGTTTTTCATCACGCACTGACATATTACGTGCGGAAATTTATAGTACGGAAGGTCATAAGTGACAATTTATCTTTACGTTAACAACTTATTTACCTCGTTAGTTTTAAGTAGGCATAGCATGAAAAAAAGGCCTTAAACTTGACGAAAGCAGAATTTTATTACTAAAATGTTTATGTTACTATTAAGGGGAAAGAACAAAGTAATTTTTCATTATTTTTTAAACTTTTTCTGTCTTTATTAGAATGTTTTAACTTTTGATTGAAAAATCTTACACGAAGAGAGATATATTGAAAATACTTTCAAAAACCTTCAATATCCTATTTCATATTCAATGTGAAACAAAAAGCTCATAAAATATTCCAAAATAGAAAAGCTGTCCTTCCTGACAAAACCAACAAATCAAAAAAAATATATTATTCTACCTACTATCACAACTACAGCCAAAAAGAATTTATTGAAACTCAAGATATAATTTGTCACAATTACACTGAAAACAATCAAAGACTTAATTAATAAAAAACAAGCCAAAACTAGAAAGAGGAATTTACTCTATCGACTACAGGAATTGCCAGAAATAATACATTGGAGAAACCTCACGTAGTTTAAACAGAAGACTATATGAACACAAAAGGGGTATTTTTAAAAAACAACATCCAAAATGCATTGGTTGTTCACTGTAATGAAACTAACCCCAATTTTGACATATGGAAGGAAAGCTGTTTTGATTAAGAGAGAAAATGTCTGGAAAGTGCCTTAATCATTAGTTCAGGCATTTTGGTAAATTTGCATCCAGGCTCTTACAATATATCACCATTCTTGGTAGATTTTTGTCATCATAATGTGGGATTAGTCAGTGATGGAGAAAAAAAAAAAAAAAAAAAAAAAGAAAAAAAAAAGAAAAAAAGAAGAAAAGAAAAAAGTATACAAATGAATTTGGCTTGATTGAAGAAACATTCTTTCAAAAATTTTGAAACTACCAGTGTCTCTCATTTCATGTTCATGTGTATATATGGCAACATCAACAAAGTCCAGTCCAATGAAATCCTAACTGATAATATGTATCACAAAAACTTTTTTTTACAATTTGTCATACTATTATATATATATATATATATATAAGGTTTTCTTCTTGATTATTATTATTATATTCTCTGTAGTTTGCATTGAACTCTCTCTGGATTAATATCCTCTTTGGAATTATCCATACCAGTGACAGATTAGTAATTTTTATATATATATATATATATATATATATATATATATATATATATATATATATATATAAATTACTAATTATATAATTATTTATTTAAAAATATGATTCCAACTCGCTACATAAGAGGTCTCATGTTTCAAAACAAATATATATATATAAATTACTAATTATATATATATATATATATATATAATTAGTAATTTATATATATATTATATATATATATTAGGCACCTTCATGAAAATCGATAGTATGACAAGAACGGTCTGAAAATTAATGAAAAAAAATTTCCTCGTGCTAAATGTATATTTCATTATTGAGAAGAAACACTAAAGTATTTTTTGAATATTTTTTGAAATTTTTTACTCATACTTAACATGTCCAAAATTTTAGTTACAAATCTTATTTACCAAATAACAAAAAAAAAAAAAAAACTCGATTTAAGCCATTTTTTAAATTTTTAAAAATAAGTTAAATTCTTCGTTTAAAATTCGTTTAAAAATTAATTATATGTATTTCAAAATTTATTCGAAAAAATTTAGAAAATTTAAAGTTTATTTAAAATAATTTAAAAGAAACTTTTACTTACTTTCTTCGTAGAAAAATGTTTTTTAAAATAAAAGAGAACCGATTTGAACCACGCGTGAATTGACAAATGCGAATTGATGCCGTCTATCAATTATTGACAGACGACGTGAGATTCGAGTTCCCATACGGACGGACAGAATGGACATATTTTTTTAAGTGGACCTGCTTAAGTACTACCTTGTAATAATTAAAGTAAAAACTTTCGTCATTCCGTTTTTTTGGGGTTTTTTTAAGTACTGTACCATAAATTTGTTGATACTATCTGGAGAAATTATAAATACTATAAAAAAAAAAAAAAAAAAAAAAAAAGATACAAGTGCTGCACTGCTGACGTTTTTTTATTTATTGCACGCACGATACTTCTGGCTTCCGTAGATTTCATTTGGTAAAAATTATTGACGCAAATTATTTTTAAAATAAAAGGGTTCATTAGTTTGTAATAAGCTTTGGAAATTATAATCTGTAAAAACATATCTACTTAAAAACAGCATTCGTTAAGTTCTACAAGCTTTTCCATAATTTTAGAAGAATTAACAACATAATGTAAAAATAAAAATAAATATTACAGAAATAACAAATAATTGTAGGTAATAGTTTTAAAAATTCATTTTTCATTGAAATATCTTTTTGCTTTCAGACAATATTGTCCATGTTTATTGGAATAAATAAAAGCAATTAAAAGCTTTTGAAATTAAATAATATTTTTGTTTTATTGAGTTTTGTATGTTACACTTCAGAGACGATTTTCAGATAGAGGGGTTCCAACTAAAAAAAAAAAAACAAAAACATGATTTGGTTTCCTCAAAGCATTGTGCTTTTAACTAATATAATCACTAATCTCCTCAAAATTGAAATTATAGTTTTCTTACAATTAGTTAGAGGGAGTAATACATATGAAAAAAAAAAAGATTTCTGCCATGACTTTATTAAAAATAAAAGATATTTATAAGTTCCATCATTTGTGAATAGTTTCTGAAAGTTTCGCTAAAATTCGACAATTATTTTTATTTTTGTAAGATTTTCCAAATTAATGTGTGTCAAACAGGAAAAAAACGCGCTAAAAATTTTATATGTTATTTTATCGGCCCAGTTCATAAAAAGAGAAAAAAGTTTTTTTTTTTAATCAAAATTTACAATGTTCTAAAAAAAGAAGGAAAAATTTTAAAAAATAAGTAAAAAAATACTTTGATCTTTCCTCTCAATAATAACATAAGCATTTAGACGCTAAAATTTTGTTTTCATCAACTTTGGCGTCTTTTTCATCATGCTATGCTCTGTTTTTAGCGATCTCATGAAGGTACCTAATAAATATATATATATATATATATATATATATATATATATATATATATATATATATATATATATATATAAATTACTAATTTATGACTGGTATGGATAATTCCAAAGAGGATATTAATCCAGAGATAGCTCAATGCAGACTACAGAGAATATAATAATAATAATAATCAAGAAGAAAACCTTAAAGATTCATTTTGGTTATAATTTATTTTGTGAATATCTAAATAGTCATCTCTTCAGACCAAAATCTCTTAGTAAATGGAGACAATTCCCCGGACTGATATATTAGATTGACAGGGAAAGCAAGAGAGGGAGGGGAAGAAGAAAAGTGATGGATGGTTAGGTTCTTTTAAAAAAGTGAGATAGAGGGTATGGAAAGGAAAGGGAAAAAGTTAGTAATAAATGAATAGTAGTAAGCCTAAAAAGACTGACCCAAGCAAGAATTTTTCCCTTAAAGTATGGGGTTATACATCAAATTGACTGATATGGTCCGTTATTTTAGGTCAGACAAATCAATCCAATTCCGAATTAGTCCAATAAAAGAGCTCTTAATAGAAATAATATATTATATCTCCTTATCAATTTCATGAAAGACTGTATACTTTGAAACAAAGCAATGCTTCCATTAATTTATTATGAATCATTTAGACTAGTATCCCTACCTTTATTGTTTTGTTTATTATTTCAGCTATTCTTTATGTGTATCTTGAGAGTATCACTTTTTTTTTACCTCCTTATTACTCCAGATAGCAAAGATATCTCTTACAAAAAAACAAAGATTGAAGAGTACGAGAGACAACATTCACCATCAACTTATCTGGAAAGCATGGAGCTGGAAGAGAGTTCTTTAAGGAAGAAGTGCCAGAAAATAAATTGTTAGCATAGAACTTATGGTTAGATCCAGCCAATTCAACTGTAAACCGATGGGACCGAGTTGCTAATCTAGGATTGTGCTTAAATTCATAAAGTGTAGATACCATAGGAAAAGCTCATCCAAACAATTACCTTGAAAATAATTATAAAAAAGGCACAGGGAAGCAACTTTATGGCAATGGGAAAGTGACTGAAGCTGAGATGTCAGGTCAGGACTAATAATATTGCTGATTTTATCAAGAATGTCTAAAATTGTCTAGCACCACACAGTGAACCAACTTTTGTACAGAGACACCATAACTATGCAAAAAAAAAAAAAAAAAAAAAAAAAAAAGGTGGTCACACCGTACACAGGTAATTTTTTTTTGAAGAGGTTAAAAATCATGCATTTTTGGTGACCAGTTTCACTATGACAATGTAAATTTTTTTTTTTCTGGAGGGGTTAAAATTTGTGCCAAAAAATTCAGGGGGTGCACTATACCTGAAATTGGCTTATACATGACTAGATATGGTAATACTTTAGAGAACCAGATTAAAAAAAAAAAAAAAGAACATACCAATTACATGCAAGATGCTGATTTGAGTGCTGCATATGTTAATACCGATTCTCAGTGATAAACAATAAAATATTAGTTTTTTTATTCAATAAATCATCTAAAGTTGGACTAAGGGTGAAGAGCAATAGAAATGGCCTTTTTCAAATTATAGCTGAGATAATTCATACACACATAGAACTAATGTTGTTGGGAAAGGCATGAAACCATTCTCCCTTCCCACCAATAGATCAGATCAGAGTACCATATAATGATCTGTGGAGAAATCCTTTCAAGATTTTACATAGCAGTTGCCACTGAAGACGGCACAGTGTGGCAAATGGCAGAAGACGGTACAGTGTTCCTTAAAGCAATTTACAAGATTTATGGTAAATCACTTCACTAGCATAACATTTGAAAGGAGATGGGTGTTGCCAAGTAATTCCCATATAGCTTGTCACACAGATGGCTGTCACCACTGCTGAAAGAGTAAGCAAGTGTCAATGAATGCCAATGAATAACATTCTTTCCTTGTATGGAAAAATTCAGATATATATCTACTTTGTAAACACTTTTTTGTCAGACCGCCATCTGTAACAGGTGTGACACCCAACGGTGGTCGCGTTCCAATATGTGACACCCACTGGTTGTGACGTCAATATGACACTGCACCATTGGCCCGTGGTCAACTCCCAGTTGTGGCATGAAGCCGTAAGGTTTCTTCCACCAGTGTTTTGGGGTTGACTCTTTGTCGCTGCCACCAGCCTGTGTCCTGGTCAATCTGGTTGTTCCTGATTCAATACCAGCTTTGTCGTTCTCAGCTCGCCTCCAATGCCTGGTCACCAAAGTAACTGCTTTGATCTCAAATCTAACCTACCCATGTTGTGATTTTGATCTCAGGTAGACGAAATCAATCAGGCATCGGGCCATAGTGCAAGCTGAATCCGGGGTAAAGGTGATACCGCACAAGCGTAAGTAAAAGAAAAAAAATAATAAAACTCAAGAGGTTCAAATATGTTGAAAAATAACAATTATCTTTATCTGTCTGTTGAATACAGGTGTGTGTTTCTCTCCCAGCCTATTTCTATGGATTCGTGACACTTTTTGCGTTTCTTAAGTGAATTATGGTATCTTAAATCGTTCGTCAATAAAACTTGCTTTTGGTAGGAAAACTAAGTCGAGAGGACGTGGAAATCTTTCGGTCAGCTTCTGTGAGGCAACACTCTCTAACTTCTCGAACTAACTCCAAACTCGAACTGTCTGGAAATGCTCAGCTGCCTCGAGACGTTCGTTTATATGGAGACCGACCATGGGGGCCTGACATGGTTTGGGTTCCTTAATAATTCTCAATTCCCAACAAGAATTCTCTTTGTTCTTAGGCCAGGAAAATTAATTACTTCACATTTTTGGAAGATTAATCACTTTCCATTTCGAGGAGGGAAGGTCGGAGGAGAGTTATCCTCCTAGACTCTTCCTCTCTCACATTGGTATCTCATACCAATCCAGTCAGTGGGTGTTAACAACTTCTCCGTCTTTCTCATACATTCATCTCTGTCTATCACCCATGCTACCACTTGGCCAATGATCTCTCGGCAGTGTGGGTGTAGCTAGACTGACTCTCTTAGAATTATTCCAGAATTTTGTTTACAAAATCCTTTTTTTCTTTGGCCAAAACATTTACAAATCCCAGATTGCCAATTAATTCTTATCACATCTTTCTTTCGGGGACACCCAAAATTCACTTAGCCTGGACCTCTACTGACTCATTAATCACTGTCAAAACCCGACACCTGGTTTCTCCGCTAGTCAACTTTTAACTGGGTGGTCATGTTTACCTGAGAATCAAATTCTTTATTTTTCTCATGCCTTAAAATTCTCTTATCACCAGATGCTCATTTTTGAGATGCTATGTCTGACGTCAACAGTTTGAATAAGCAATAATAATGATTCCCATTACGATTTTCCTTCTCATGCCAAGATTCATGCATATACCAGATGGCTTTCTTCGCTGGAACCAGGAATTAAAGTTAAATGATATCTCTGAAAGATAATTAATATCTTTTCTCTGTTGTGGTCCCAAGCCGAATTTTTTTATGGCCGCATGTTGGTTGGCTTTGTTTTTCTTTCAGAATTCTGTTTCTCTTGGCACGACATTCCTTTATTGTGAGATTAATTAATTTTGACGGAATCATAATCTCACTTTTTTTTTTCTTTTTACGGATTTTCTGTCTTTTTCGAAAAAGTATCTTTTTTTGTAAATAAAATCATTTTTTTTTTTATTGTCGATCAGTCTATCTTTCGATATAGCTCTTTCTCGCCTTAAGTCTTTCCTGTTTTTAATTTCTATGGTTAATTAGTTAGCCAATTACCATAGCTAAATAGTGTCACACAGGGCAAAAAAAAAAAATAAAAAATAAAAAAAAAATATTTATGGGGTTACTTGCAGAAATGTCCAACTTCTACAGCCATAAGGAGTTGTTCCATTATTTACAATGTATTAGGTTGGTGCAAAAATAATGACGTAATAATGTCGTTTTTTGACGTATTTTTAACGTCGAAAAACAACATTATTACGTCATTATTTTTGCACCAACCTAATAGTATAACCAGGTTGCTAATTACCTGATTAAAAGAAAGTCTTTTGTTGCAAACAGAGAAACAGAAAAACTGGCATTGTTCATTATTTCAGATTTAACATCTTTTTTAAAAATACAAAAAGAATATTTACACAATTACTGCCTTTAGAATTAATGTTTTTTTTCTTTTTCTGCCTAAAGGAACCATTTTAAAATCATTCTTCTTTTGATGTCTTTTTTATAAGTGACAACAACAACAACACTACTTACTGTTAATAAAGTAGGAATGAATGTATCTCCTCCAAGCAATACAAGAGTTTGGATACTCATCGATGTTGAATCATGGCAGACTAAATTATCAGAGGTAATCAAACAGCTAAAAAAGAAAAAAAAAAAAAAAAAAAAAGACAGACATTAAGAAATAAATGATAGTGCAATTAATAAAACATGTTCAAAAGTGATGTGAGTGTGTGCATGAGAGAATGAGAGAGAGAGTGTGTGTGAGAAAGAGAGACAGAGTGCATGTGTGTGTGAGTGAGAGAATGTATGTGTGAGAAAGAGACTGCGTGAGAGAGAGAATGTGTGAAATTGCCCTTGTGTGAGAGAAGGTGCGTGGGTGTGAGTGAGAGAGGGTGTGTGTGAGAGAGAGGGTGTGTGCGAGAGAGAGAGAGAGAGAGGGTGTGTGCATATAAATACTGCTCCTTCTTCACTGCCTTTTTCTTTTGCCACCCATATGGACAGAAAATATAATTGTTGTAAATTACATATTTGTGAAAATTGCTTATAGCTACATGTGTTTATACAACAGATTTATAAATCATTAGAAATGAAGACAAATCCGTTTAACAAATGCACCTCAGCTGAAAAAAAGTCTCTAATAAACTCTGCTTATTATAGAAATCTCATGACACTGCCTTAAAATTTTATAAAACACTCAAACTACAAAATGTTCTCTGTCAATATTCCAATCATAGATGGATTGATTTGTTTTTTATGGATTACCAACTCTTTCTAGATTATTTAAAGCCAAAACATTTTTTCAGCTTGGAGGAGATTGTTTACAGTACCTGGTGTTTCCCCATTTAAATACAGACTGCGTTTGATGTTGCTTAACTTCAGTGATTGAACAAAAAAACAGTGCTTTCAGTGTGATTTGACCATAAGGCTTTCCATTCATGGAAAGATTTCTAGTTTTAGTATTCTATAATTTGTCAAAACCAATTCCAAGAATAAATCACACTGTAATAGAAAAAGACCAGATAACGCTGTCATGTAACAATAAGACTAGATATTATAGTGAAATAACTAAATTGTTCATTTCATTGAAACTCTGCTCAGATGACACATTATCTGTTATTTATTTTTGACTTTCATTTCCTTCATCTTTTACTTGTTTACACAATATAGTGATAGAATAAATGTTTTTTCTGAAATGAAGCAGTATATATATATATATATATATATATATATATATATATATATATATATATATACATACACAAGTATATGATTGGTGTATATGGAATGAATATATATGATATATGTGTATTTGTTATTATAGATGGGTATTTTTATGTAGATATTTATGTGTATGTATATTTCTGTATGTGTATATGTATATATATATATATATATATATATATATACACACACAAGTATATGATTGGTGTATATGGAATGAATATATATGATATATGTGTATTTGTTATTATAGATGGGTATTTTTATGTAGATATTTATGTGTATGTATATTTCTGTATGTGTATATGTATATATATATATATATATATATATATATATATATATATATATATATATATGTGTGTGTGTGTGTGTGTATGTGTATGTATATAGATGTATATGTGTGTGTGTGTGTTTATTTATGTAGGTTTGCAGTTGTATATATGAATGTTGACACCTACTGTATATGAAATTGTTTATGTGTACGTGTAGGTAGGGAAACTTGGGTATGTCATTACGGCCACATGGGTTAGTATATATGTGTTTATATTTGTGTATTGCTGTGTATATATATATGTATTTATTTGTAAGTATTTGTACACATATTTGTGTGTATATTTGTGGGTACATATGTGTATATGTGTATGTATGTGTACTTGATACCATGGAAATGTATACATATGTATATGTTTATGTATGTATGTGTAGATATTTCGGTGTGTATGTATATTCATGTATGTGTGTGAGTATGTGTATGTATATATATATATATATATATATATATATATATATATATATATATATATATATGTATATATTTGTATGTGTATGTATGCGTGTGTGTGTGTGTGTGTATATACATATGTGTATATGAGGTGGACATCGTAGTTACCGATGGGTGTTGAATTTAATGTCCGATTTTTATATTTACATACATTATTTTGATATATTAAATAATATTAATTTTAATCATTTTTATCTTTGTATATTTACTCGCTTAAGTTAGATTTCAATAGGTTGTTAACATTCATGCAATGACATTTTCTGTCTTAAATATTTATCGGTTGTGTTATCCAACTGTCTGGGTCAATGTCTGTGGATGTATATGCATGTATTTATATGTATCTATGTATATGGAAAGTGCATCCACTTTTAATTGTGCATGTATGTACGTGTGTGTTGGTTTCCCTTCTCCCACTTCCCCCACCCTTTTTTTTCATGACAGACCGTGGAGATGTTCTCTGTCTTGTCTCTTTTTGTGGGTGTATATGTCTTGGTGCTTATATATTAGAATCTGACTGCGTTTGTTTTACGCGTGAGTTTAGAACCTCATTCACACACCATGAGGATTAAAATGTATACATTGTAAAAAGACCGGATATTAAATATAGCTAAAGTAACTTCAATGAAAAAATAAATTGAATAACATATATATTTCTTCTTTTCTCCTCAGTAATTTTATAGTTGTAAACTTAATAGCGAATAAATGTTAAATTTTGATTTTGTAATTAGCAGTTTTAAATTTTAATATTAAATTTTATCATATAATTTAGTAATTATTCGTTGGAATAAACTCTTTTTTAATACTATCCATATTTTAAACATCTGAATAGATATTATAACATGACTTCGTTATCAAGCTTTTTGAATTTTCCTATACTTGTCTAATATTTCTTTCATCTTAATTTCACTTGCTTCTTATAACAAATTCCAGGATTGCTTTTCTATAATTGTTAGGATTGAAAATAACAAAAATCAGACGCTGGTAAGATTCGAGTTTCTACAGTTGTCGGCCAGTGCTATAAGCACTGTATGCCTTTTCATTTTCTGTGTCAGATTAATAGCTAATTTGTTAATGCACTTGATATAATTGAATAAGAAAAAAGAATGATAACATTTAGAGCATGTTGCATAATATTACATTAGTCTGTCCTATTTAAGGTATGCTAAAAGATGTGTTCACAATTTTCAGGTGCATCTTGTATACATATTTTATACACACATCTAACATAGATCAGCAATGTTTATTTAATATGTAGGAAAAATTATGAAATCTTGATGTGCCTTTTTCTCGTTAACACCTTTCTCATTTTCTTTCACTCTTAAGAAGATCTTGCGTCTTAGTGGCACTGTCACCTTGCATGGGGTGAAAAGATTGCAAAAAAAAAAAAAAAAAATATTACTGACTTGTGGGTGGAACAGCAGACTAAAACAAATTAAACGTAGTATAGTCAGTGCCATCCTTTTAATGATCTTTGTCACTCTTTCACAACACCCCACCGAAATAAAAAGAAAAGAAAATTCAATATCTCCTCTAGATCATCCAAGGATATGAATCAAGTGTAACAGTTAAATGATTTAGAAAAAAAAACAAACAACCCACCTTCAAAAATAACCCTGCTTACCTGGTGTCTGCCTTAAACCAGGGTGCCTTTACAGTTGTCTTCGTTTTGATTTTTCCTTCACCATTGACAACAACAACTACAACATGTGATTCAGCAACCACACCAACAATGTAACTTTCACGGTCAATGCTGTGTAAGTGTTGATATTTTACTGTGTCACTTGAAAGAAAGAAAGAACAAGTCTTATCCCAAAATATCACCTGAAGACATTCAAATAAATAAATTATATATATATATATATATATATATATTCCAGATACACTTGTCATCACTTAGTCACTTTTCTCAAAATTAGTTTCCTTGCTTTTAATAGGACTCATAAATAATAAAGAAATTTGATTTGTAAACTACATTTAGTGTTCCACTTATAATTTTGGTTTTCTCCCTCCTTTTTAACACTCAAATGAGCTACCGAATTGTTTCTGATTTCTCAAGTAAATCATTTTCATTATAAGTTATCTAACATCACCTGATGAGGGACAATTTTAAAGTTCCAAAACATGGAAATTTTAGTGTAGCAACGAAGCACTTTAAAAAAAAAAAAAAAAAAAAAAAAAAGAGTAAATGCTAAGAACTGTGGATTCTTAATCTGTCTGTTCTTTCTCTTTATATATATATATATATATATATATATATATATATATATACACACACATACATACATACATACATACATACACACAGAGATATATGTAATATATATATACAGGGTGATTGAAAATAACTTCCTATTTTAAATATGATGAACTCTCTTGTCTTGTAAAAATTATAGTTAAATGTGAGAATCCATCATACATTTACTTTTCAATCACGCTATACATATATATATATATATATATATATACACACACACACACATTGTCACATCTACGCAAGACAAAGTAAGACCATAGCAAGACTAAAAAGCCACATCTGCACTGCTCATTTTGAGGATGGATCAAATGATGACATTGTCTGAAATAAAGTCACAGCCATCATACAAAGTGAGAGAGAGAGAGAGCATGACAAATATGACAGGGGGAAAATCTCAACCTTCTTTGATTATGTAATATTAATTGATTTTTGTTAGAGGAAATTATTTGAATAATTACCTGTCAGGAAGGAGAACTTTAAATATTTCACTTCCATCTGTTGGTTTCAGATTGAACAAGATTTCTCCACTGAGAACAGCAATGCTCTCAACTAAACAGTAAAGAAAGAAAACAAAAATGGATGAAAGTTATTTTCTGTCATTCAAACAATTAACAAAAGATAAACAACTAGAAATGATTCTTTAAGCATTTTCAAAAAATCTCTACAATGGCATCAGATCAATTTTGACAATTTGATATATCTAAGGCGATGGTGCTTGTTACTCCATTTTCAGATAATGGACTGAAATAGTCACAATGATCCATGAGTAGGATCTTGCAAACATGCTTCCCTGAGGTTGATGATGGACACATTTTTTTTTACCTTTCTATCAACATTTCCTCAATTTGTTTACATATTGGCTATGAATGCATCAACAAATGTATTTGTACAGTTCATTATAGAATGCACTTTTGCCTTGTTCACATGCACACAAAGGTCATCAGAGAGAATCAAGCAATTGGAAAGTCCAAACTTTCTCCTTTTAAACCAGCTCTTGTTGCTCCACACAACTCTTTCTTTTTTATATGCTTCCCTAACTTGTGTGGGGACGAGCTACTTTGAAAATCTTATCCTGTTGTTTCTCAGCCTCCTAATTATCCAAACATTTCATGGCCGCAATATAGATTGGGGGGGGGGTAATTAAAATATGCAGAAAAAAAAAATCAATTCATCAATCTAAATAGCTAGATATAGTAGTTCTTTGTTAATAAAACATAATGGATCCAATTGATCTGAACATCACAAAATGCCTCAATGACATTAATTCTGACGAGAAGGTCAAGTCTTAACAGTTTTCTAAAACCTACAAATAAAAATTGTCCCTTGATTGAAATTCACATTGCATGCACCAAGATTGATACTGTCAACTCTACAGCACTTATGTGTTTTCCCATTAACAGTTAGTATGTCTACATCTAGTTTCCTTTGCTGACAAACTAATTCATGGTCAAGCAGGAACATCCAGAATCCACCAAAACCAATAAACGGTGTTCCATCAATATGAACCTCAATTACACTTAGGATAACATTTATATTTTGTCCTCAGTGATTTTCAAAACAATATGACAAAATCTAATCTAATACTTGGCACTGATCAAAATCATCCTTGCAATCTATCACCATATGATTAGATCCATAACACATTGTAGCAGTTGGTGGTAGTGGTCTCTACCATTTGTATACCAGAGTCAGGCAGCTATTGTCCCGATACCCCTGTTCTATCTTTCAGTTTTGACTTGGCTCAATCCGGTTGTTAAGAATCACAAAGAAGCTGCTCCATATTTCCATTTCTGACAAAAATACATCTACAAATACACCCAGGCACAATCACCTCTCAGTGAATTGTTTATGGATTACAAATGAATCAACCATAAATGTTGTGTACAATGTTCCTTTTGTTATTTCAATGTCTTTCCTCTTTCACTCACTTCACTGTTGGTAAACAGCAAATATGTCACAAAATAAATGAGCAGGAATGACTAACTTAATTTTTTTTATATTTCAGAGATTGTATACCAGTTCAACTTATTCTATCCATTTAACTATAGACTCGTTTGCATTAGACTTGTCAATCTTTTTTAAGTTACTAAAGTAGTTTACATCATGGCTGGTTAATTTCTTTTTTTTTTTTTTTCCAAGTGAAACTCAGAGAGAACAAAAATCCAGTCCTGTTAAAATGGGCAATTTAAAAAAAAGAAAAAGATTTTTATTGGAATATAATCAGAAAAATGAAAACAAGGAAACTACTCTTTTGTTCACTGCAATAAACCCCATTAATGCAGTCTGTAACAAGATGTATCTTTTGCAATAATTTAAATTTGCAATATGAAAACATTAAAATAATGTAAATTTTCTTACCTCGTCGATTCCCAACAAATACTGCAGTTGCTCTGAAAATTAAAAAATAACTTCATATAGTTAACAAAACATAATGAAAACATCAATTTTCACGATAAAGCACAAATTATGGATGACATCTAATTTTATCACGTACAAAAGGCAACACATTACAAACATTCTAATAATATTTTTGGCATTCATAGAACAATATTTGTGGCAGAATCAATTGCATATTTAACACTTATGCTAGAGACTGATGTTCAAGCTTGGATAAAAGACAAAATTTAAAACACTAATTTCAATGCAGACAGTATGTCCTACTTAGAAGATAGGTACTACACAAACTTTGTACTTAGTCTCTACTTGACCTTGAGCCATACTAGATGAAGCTTATTTCATATCTAAATAATATTTTTTTAAATAACTATTAGGTTGGTGCAAAAATAATGGCGTTTTCTCACATAGTAACATATGTGAGAAAACGGCATTATTTTTGCACCAACCTAATAGAATTTGTGGGGGGAGAACATGCTGATGTGTGTTGAAGTTATTGCTAACATCATTTGTCAATATTTACAAACTCTACATTTTGTTCAATTTCACAAACTAATCAAAATTTGAATAAGCAAAAAAAAAAACAAGGCTAATGTTGCCAAGAAATTCAGGTGATATACAACCAAATAATTCAAGAAAATATTGATTATAATTCCAAAAGGTTACTACAATTTTGCTTCCCTTAAGATTAAGTTGTTCAGTGAAGTTACGACCCGTATGTAGATTAATGTAGATACCGTAAATATAACTTGTTGGAAAGTTAGGTTAATTACGCACATGCACGTTGTTTTTGTTGATTGCACACTATAGTAGGGTCAGTTGGGCACTGTCTGTGAGAAAAAGAGCACCATGACACAATTCACTTCACAGCATCATCTTTTTTTCAATGAAGACTGGCTTTTCATTCCTCCTAAGATCTTTTTTGCTCCATGTTATTGTAAGCAATCCATTTTTCAACGTTTGTGATCATTCTTTTCAAAAATGAGTAATTTTTGTTGAGTTTGAAGATAGAGATGGATTTCATTTAATTTTTTCCATTAAATATTGAACCATGAAAACATCATAGCTATGCACTTATCCAAGTGTTTTCAAATGCCTTACATTGCTATCATGAAATATGTGGAGTATTTCTGAAAATATCCATTGTCATGTGACCTGAATTATTTCTAATCAGTATTTCAAATTTGGTCATGCAAGCCTTCTAAAACTTTCTCAGTCTTCCTGATCAAAAATTTCTACTTCTGAACCTAGCAAACCACTTACAAGCCATACTCTCAGTTATGGCACCATCTCCATAAATGGCACACATCTTTTTTGCTGTTTGTACAGCATTTATTTAATTCCCAAAATAAAAGACTGTCAAATGGCAAAAATGGATTTTATTTTCTCCAATTTTCACTTTTAACGTAAAAAAAATTTGAAATTCACAATCCATACAGAAACTGTAAAGAAAGAGGCATTGAAATATCACCTTTAAGCATATGTATAAATGTTATATTGCATATATATATATATATATATATATATATATTTGTATAAATCTTATCAATTTCAGTCACATGTTCATGTGCAACCTATTGAAAATCACTACAAACTTTTGTTCCAACCCAACATAGATATATTTTTTAAATAACTAGAATTTTGGGGGGAACATGCTGATGTGTGTTGAAGTTATTGCTAACATCATTTGTCGAGATTTACAAACTCTACATTTTGTTCAATTTCACAAACCAATCAAAATTTGAATAAGTAAAAACAAAAAAACAAAAAAAAAACCAACAAGGCTAATGTTGTCAAGAAATTCAGGTAATATACATTGGAATTTTAAACATATATCACCTGAAAAAGGCCAGGGCATACAATGGTTGAAATAGCTGTGAAAATGGTAATAAAGAGGGTCAACAGTCCAAACAATGTAAATAGTGTAAATAGTTACAATACCTTCTCAGAAATATAGACAGATGGAGTGCATAACATTTTAGTTTTTTGGGGTTTCTTTTTTCAACAAGATCCACTCTTATTCATTTTTATTTCCTTTTTTAGGCTTCTGTACTTTAAAATTACTGATTGTTAGTGTCTTTTATGGACTAGCAAAACAAACAAAAAACCCTCAGCTGAGCAAAAATGCACAAAAAATGAGACAATTCTTCACACTTTTTTAGTATTTAAAAGAGTGACACAATAGACAATTTTTGGCAGCTGCTATGCTAATATGAATATATATCAGATACTAATATCGAAAATAATAAAGAGATTTTACTTTTACTTTCATAATCTCACAGACCTATCAATCTGGTTCATACCTTTTATTTAGGGGTGGGGGTGAATGTGATGTATCCAACTTTGCCCAAAGTTTGTGTGATGGGGTGGGGGCCATCAAAATAATCAAGTCAAGGGAAAATTCTTTCCATAAACTCATCTATAATCTTAATTATTAAGACTGTTACTTACACACTTGAGGGATCATGTTTGAGAACAGTTTCCCACTGAAGAAATCCAGAACTTGGAATCCAGCTTCGAACAAATTTTCCATTGCCAGAGACACTAACCAAACCTAGTCAGGAGAAATAAATTCAGTACAATTTCTTCAAACAAACTCTTTACACATAAATCAATTTATATCTTTACAAGAAAAAGAAAAAAAAAGTCAAAATAATACTGAAAAAAAAATTAAA